>CABPRJ010000036.1:7588-615627 GCA_902439185.1 Cinara cedri | reverse complement strand
ATGGTCTTTAATAGATAAAGTTCAGGCATTTGTATTTAATACCACGGAGTGTAACAGTGGTCGTTTAAATGGTTCGAGTGTTCGTTTAGTACAGTTCTTAAATCGTAATATTTTATTTTTTACTTGTCACCATCATATTTTGAGATTAACCTGCGAGCTATTTTTGTCCATGCAAAACTTACTGTCATATCTGGTCCAGACATACCTCTATTTAAGCGATTCAATAATAACTGGACAAATTTAGATCTAAATAACTTTTAATAAAAATTGTAAAGGCGTTGCTGATGAAATTATTATATTGTGCGTAAACAGACTAAAAAATAACTTCCCAATTAGACGATTACAAGTAATTTGTGGAGATAGTATTAATATTTTTAGGAGGTATACCACTAAACGAAATACGATTTCGTCAACCATGAATTCCAACAAGCAAAAGAAATTTCATCATCACTAAAAATCGTGAACTATACGGCTGAACGTAGAGTGAAAATAATGGAAGAATATAATAACAAACTCACAAAAAACGAAGATCATAAATTAATATTACAAGTATAAAATTATATTAATATCGAAAACCCAATTATACTTGTAATTATCTAAATTAATTAGTTTTTTTTAGGTTGTTCAAGAATATCGTAGACAATTTCTAGGGTTTAGCCGTGAAATTTAAAAAAATACTTTATTTAAACCCATTCAAATTTACCTAAATTATTTTTACAATATACTTAACAACATTCTGAGCCTGTGTCACAAATTTATTGAAGTTCAAAAATAAGGATCTCCCTTATTTAATATGCATATATTATATATTATATGTAATTTAATTGAATATTATTTTAGGTATTATTTAAAAGTAGGGTTCGGATTTTAAGGCCATATAATCAATCAAAAAACCATTTAATTTATATAAAATGCAATTAAAAAATGTACTAAAAATTAAATATAAAATTCTAGTTGATTTACCTAGGTTGTATTAAAAAACAATTCACTACCATGAATATACATAGATTGTCTTTATTAAAACGTTGACGGTTTAGACTCAAAATATTTACGATACATAGAAAATGATCTTTTTACGCCCGCTGGGGCGTATTTCATACATAAATTATCTAAATTAAGAATACTATTTATTGAATCGTCATCATCATCACTAAGGCTCGGAAGTTGTAGGAGTTGCATTTTCTGTATGCTCTCAATTTATAATAGACCAAGCTAGAAATCTGTTTTACATAATGTTGAGTTAAAATACAAGAATTAAAAATATATTTATCGCATATTTTGTCAATTTTAGAAAAAAAAGTGCATATTTTTCAATGTTCATATGCTTTTTATGCATATTTCTCGATTTTTATGGGATTTTGATACTTGTTCAATATTTTATATTATGATGATTCATCACCATAAAAAAAGCATTTATATAAGGAAAAAAGGAAAAAAAAAAGGGCTGAATCTTGGGAAGGGTGCGGCCACTGTTGTAGGTTGGTAGTGGGGAAGGTAAGATACATAAAGTTATTTAATTTATACTTGTAACAGTGTAGCCAATGATAAACCATTGAAAACCGATTCGGAGCGAAGTTCGGTTATACATGTTTTGAAAGGCCGTAATATTTACGATTTTCGTCAAAGTTTGATATTAAAATTCCTTTATAAAAAATAATACTACATAAAGCATACATTTCTTTTTTGACCATTAAATACGAAATTTAAGGAACCGCCTGTTAAATTTTAAGAATTTCTGTTTAGTCTAACAATTTTATCTACAAAATATACCTACCGAATAAAAATGATGTAAAAAACTCACAAAATTAAAATGTCTATAATAAGCTCAAAAATTGATCAAATGTTTTCGAAATTTGACTACATCTAGAAAATCAAATATAAGTTTTCTGTTGAAATTTCAATTTAAATAAAATTTAAAATAAAAAAATAATTATTTTCGTATATTTTCCCGTACTTTTTGCATTTTTTTTTATCAGTTTTGCTGAATTATTAAACATTTTTAAATCTATTATTAAACTTATAAAGAAAATTAAAAAAACGACTTTCTTGTTCATCAACTTGATTACAAATACAACAAAAAAGATATTTTGATGTTTTTTTTTTTATTGTAGCAATATGTATGGTAGAAAAAAATCGTGTTAACAATAAAAATGAAAACGGTAACGCCCCGGCGGCGCTAAATATTTTCCAGTTTACCTATACTTATCTTTCGGGTTTTTTACATTTATTTTGGAAACCCCTCGAAAATCGAAAAATTTCTTTTTCAATACATCAATAAGAGAAAATTATCTTTCAGAAAAGGTGCTACAGTCTATACTTCGGAGCAAGTTTTCTGGTAGAAAAGTTGTTTACAGACAGAAAAAAAAAACGCACAGCATAGTAAAACCAATAGATCCCTCGCTACGCTCCAAATCTCTAATACCTACAATCATTGTAGGTATTGTAGGTATCGAAGATGATGGATGTAGGTCCTACACCCATCATCTTCGATATTAAATGAAATACATTTTTATATAAAAATTATTTTTCAATTATTATTATTAAAAAAAGGCTTTTGCCTTCAAATCCGAACCCTACTTATTAATTAGTTTCATTAATATTAGAAATGGAAATATTTAAATTTTGTACATCATTAATTTAGTTATATATTTTATATAATAATTGAAATTTCACAGTTTTTGGAAGAAAAATGTAGCCCAATAGTATTATGATAATATTAATAAATTATAAAACGGGGAGGTAAATATTCATGTCAGTTATTTGTAGTCATAAATATTAGTAGATATTAAGCTAAGTTAAATTATTTGTATTAAATTATCGCACTTCATCAAATACAAACAATTATAAACAATTTCTATACTAATGATGAATTTAAGAAATTACTAAACCTATTTTTGATATCACAACTTTTCTTACTTCAGTTTTTTTTTTCCTCAGCAAGGTTTTTACACGTAGTTGATGAAGGGTTTTCGTTGGGATCTCTATTAATAAAAATAAGTGTAATGTTCTCGTCTAAGTTTTAACACTCGTACAAATACGTTACCTTTTGATAGTCTTCTAAAATTACAATAAAATAATAACGTAGAGTGTTCTGCTTTCATATCTTTATAATTTTTTAAAAAATCTTACTTTTACCAGTTTAACAGGCTTTTTTTAACATATTTAACTACTTTTATTAATATTTCAAGAACGGTATTTTTTAGTGGACTCATATTTAGTGAGAGTCCATATAATTTCTGGAGTTTTTTTTCGTATCAAAGCCTGAAGTCCACCATAATGATCAGCCATAGCTTGAGCTCCGTCTTACACACGTTCCCAGTGTTCCTATTTAATTTTTTTATGATTTATAAAGTTATTAATTATCTCAAATAGGTAAGTCTAAATGCCTCCGAAAATAGGTTTGCATAAAAATAACTCTTCTGTACCATTTATTCTGTCAAAAAAGTGAACGTAACACATTGAATGAACGTCTTTATTATTATTGTTAACTTCAAGCTGAATTGGAAAATGTTTTTTTCTAAATTTGTTAACATGCTGTTCATATATTATCATATATTATGTATCATAATATATCATATATTGTCAGAAGCTATAAAAGACCTTTGGTTGAAACAATATTGTCGTTTGATAAAACTGGTTGATTGTTTTTCTAATTGTTCAAGTTGTCTTACAAAGTTTTTTTATACGCTATGTTTAGTTTACAAATACAAAATTAAAACCTATACTTTGTACTGACCAACAAAACATCCACTGTGATAATAATTCATTCTATGAAAGTATGAAAGTAATCAATAACTGAACTCAAACTTGAAACTTGAACTTTTTTCAGTGTCAAGATCAATCGCATCCAATAATCTTTCATATTTGTCTTTATAAATCTTTTCCCAACGCTGTCTATACACCTTAAAAAATAAAGGTGACAAAATTAATAGTAATGCAACCTTTTTGGAGTTGCTTGTTTCTTAAATTATCAAAAGAAAAATTTTGAAAAAGTCAATACTTATTGAGTAAGTTTTATTTTAGTAATTTGTCTAACACAGGTCGGCGGTTGCTTATAAATTGTTGAAATTTCAAAGATTAATTCCAGAGAAAATTTAAATATTTCGACCAAAAGTGTAATATCAAAAAATCTGCGCAGTTAAATTTTGATCAGAATAATATTAAAACATAAAAATTGATGAGAAGGTCAGACACTGTGTTATGTTTTTGTACAGCCAAACCAATGTAGGTATACGTGAATAGGGCAAATTAGTTAATTATAATTAAATCAATACCTATGAGTATAATAATATTATTAACAATGTATTATTATATTTATAATAATGTGTTATATTTAGGTGAATAGCCGTAGCAAGGGTGAGGTGACTGAGACAATCGCCTCAAGCTCTGAGATACGTACCATCGTTATGGTGGCCTTAAATCTTGACAATTTTTTTTAAACTAAAAATTCAAACGTAGATATCGTATTTGCCGTATATAATCTTGTTTACTGTATAACTGAACGTAACTTTGGGAAACTCAGACTCGTAAAGAATTCCCTATTTGAGATTCACTATATGGGCTAAGAGAGGTTATCAAAAAATTTGCCTATTTTATGTATAGAAAATGAAGTTGCTGAAGAAATTGATTACCAGTATGTTATTGATGGATTATCAGGAGTTAAATCGAGAAGAGTACAATATTGTGATACCGGTTGATTATGTTTTATGATGAGAATGATTTAAAATATACGAGTTTCGGTAGGCCACCGTGTGTGGTCTCTCGTGATCCAAAGTACAATCTCCCATTTTCTACCTCCGATCCATTTCTTACCCTGTGTGTCACAAGGTTGTCCATCTAATATCTTCAGACCCTGAAGCGTAATACCAAGAGTTCACAATGTCAAATCGCTATACTCATAACAGCCATTATCGTGCGTTAAATTGAGTGAATGGCCCTGCCTTCGGTCTCAAATATTCTCTTATCCTGATCCTTGTGGCACAGAATGTCCTCTTTCATATAGCAAAAGGACTGCATTTTTCGAAGGATATGCGGAGAATAGTAGAGCTTGTATTTCCTTATCGTCTTCGCGCGTCGGAACGTGAGTAGGGCAGCAGTGGAAATACTGGACGTCGAGGAGAATACCTCCTAGGCGTTTAATGAGAGGGAAACAAGTGCACGCAGTCAAATACACGACACGCCTTATTAAAACGTAAGTAAATACCTTTTTTTTTCTCAAAAATCACCACCGAGCCGAGGGGAGCGGTGTTTGCATTACTTCCCCCGGCCTGGCATACATTCTTTGTCAAAACCACTAGCCTAAGGACGAGGCTGCATTATTGAGCACCCACGGGGTGTCGTCATAGTCATAGGGTCAGCAGCCTGCCTCGACTTCTCGTTATCTTCTTTCCTCATCACAATGACTTCCATCATGACGAGGAGGTCCATGGGTACTATACTATCCATACTACCAGTGAATCAAACTATATAGGAAAAACGATACATAGGGGGAAAACATGTAAAAAAAAAAAAAAAAACATATAACAGTAATAAATTTATATATATATAAATATATATATAGTAACGACATACGATTTATTATAATTCAATTTTTCTTTTAAATTTTACAAGCACTTGACGGCCAAAATTTAAAAAAAAACTTGTGCGGACACAGAAAAACTTGTTCGAGTTACGTGATACAATAATATTATTATTAACGTGAAGCCAATACAAATTATAGGTACGTAAAAATAGATCATATATAATATAATATTATATCTTTGTCATAAAATCACATTTTCGAACCGCGCCGCTATTTAAAATAATATCAGTGGAGAAAAGGTTATTATAGTACATAATATAATAATATTCTACTAATCATGTTTGTACTATTCCAAAAAATACATTATCATTCATTTCAATTATTATACTACTATTAATATACATACATACATATATATATATATATATATATATGTATTTTATATAAATAATATATATATATATATATATACATATACTCCTATATATGTATTTAACTAAATTACATCAATTACAATAATCAATAATTAACACCCGCACTATGGTCGTCCAATGCAAAAGTTATAATGATAATAGTATTTTACGTACATAACATTATAATTATTTTTGCCTGTGTTTGGTGCTTATACCTAAAATCGAAAGGCACACACCAGGAAACGCGAAAAAACAAAAAAACAAAATTAAAAACACATTTAACGACATTTCTTCGAGAACAGAAAACAAAAATAATAAGTAAAAAAAAAAAACTGATGTATAATTTACAGACCGCAAAAAAATATATAAAATATATTATTTATTATCTATGAGACAGCAATAGATTATACTCTTAGAGTATATTATAATTACGGTCTTTATAATGTGGAGTAGACAACAGTTTTATATTGAAGTTGTTTAAACAAACCAATAAAATTCAAATGATAGACAGCGTCATGTACATATAATAATTAATTATAATAATAATAATAATAATAATAATAATTAATAGTAATAGCAATAATAATAATAATAATAATAATAATAATAATAATAAAAAAAAAAAAAATTATAATAATATAAACAAACAATAATAATAATTAATTTTGCGAATATCACAACTGTTAAACCTACAGAAAAAAAAAAAACCACTTCTATAATTGCATAAATGAACAAAATACAATTCAGATCGCGAAAATAATAATAATAATAATAATAATAATAATAATAATTAAAAACAAATAATCTTATTTATGTCTAACCTATCCTGTCCGTTCAAAAAATAATAATCACACCGCTTTCAGCCTAATAACATAAATACATATACAGCGAGCAATTCACATTATTATTATTATTATTATTATTATTATAATAATTAATATTTTTATTGGATTAACCACTACCTACAGTTACATATAGGAACATGCTTAAGTGCGTAAGAATCAACTTTTTTATATGAATATATATTATGAACTCATCAAGGGCAAGAATTTACACGGTCAATGTGATTTAGTTTATACTATATAAAAGAAAAAAAAAATATTTAAGATATCCCTATATGTGTGTTAAAATATACATATTTTTGTTTTACCCTACACACATAAAGATGGTATTTATATATATATATATATATATAATTATTTGAATTATTAATTATTTATACATGTTAACACGTTCATGTCTGTTTTCTGACAAATCCAAGAACTGCCCTACCGTACCCTAGCACCACCAGCAGTCAGTGAATCGGACAAAAAACACAAAACAAAACTTATTCGTATATTATACAAAAACACTACAATATTATAATAATAGACAATATAATAATCTAAGGCGCTGCTCATTTAAATAATTTTTTGTGTATTAATGTTAAGTTTTTAATTTTTTTTTCCTCAAGAAGAAAATAATATGGTATATGTACACACTTACTATATAATAGAATATTACTAAAAACTAATGATATATATATATATATTTTTTTTTTTGAACGTGTTAATTACATATAAATAAATAAATAATCACGGTTTTTTTTAAAAAATATGTTTGTTCGAGCGAAAATCGAAAGAAATGACTAGTACGAAGCTTATATAAGAGATATTATTATAATAATTTAGTGTGCAAAAATAAAATATAATTTATGGTAAAATATATAATATACAATATTATAATAATATTAAGATTTGATGCTGCTACACTTGTTTTTATTTTTATATGATGTATACATTTGATGGTGATTAATATTATAATCGATAACTACAGCAATTGTGTCTCTTAGTCGATGGTCAAATCGATTTGAAAAAAAAAAAACAAAACAAAACACCTGGTCTTTGGAATCTTCGGTTGGTTTTCGTCACCGCGGAAAGAATAATAGTAATAATAATAATTATAAATGTTTCCTCTTGAGATCATCGTATCTGCACATGCCAACTTGTGGTGATTTGAGTGGAGGAGGAGTGTTTGTATTGTAGTGGGAGGGAGAAGAAGTGTTGATGGTGTTGTGGTGGGGAGGGCGAGTTGGGGGTCGATCGGTGATAGGAAGGAGGAAAGCGTATGTATTATATATATATATAGGAGGTTAGATAAAAATATCACATTGCACTATATCGTGTTAACAGTGTCAAATCACTTTTTGGTAGCTATGCCCCGCTGAGTGAGTCCCTCGAATCGTTTGAACGTATAGTTGATGAACACCCAGTCTTTGTAAATCACTTCGCCGTCTTGCGATATCGGAGCAGACGCTGTAAAAAAAAAAAATAATAATAATAATAAAAGTCTTATAAACTATACTAAACTATAAAACACACATAACTACACAAAATACAATAGTAAATAGTATCAGGCATATGATAGTATTGAATAAGATTCAAAACAACAGATTAATGGATAAGTGCTGGTTCGATTTTAATAATTTATAAAACGAGAATTAAAACTAAGAGGGCAGGGGGTTATTTTCAAGGAGGATATACGACTGCCCATACCATGACTCCCAAACGCGGGAAGAGCGGAAGAACAAATCAAAATGAAAAAACAACAACAAACAAACTGCAATGTATGGGAAAAGGTTTGGTGGAAATACAGCCAAGTATAAATTACCACTGCCTGGCTGTGGAATCATAATAATTGGATTCCAATACGTTTAAATCGTTGGCCTCAAAGTCCGTAGCCCCAGAAAAAGTTATGTGGAAAGGTGCAACGGGGCGAAAATCTTTACCTATATTAAAATGAAAAATCCTGAAATACTGACGAAAACTTTCGGAAATGCACTACTCTATCCGATCGATCCAGATTACGAAAAACATTTGTTTTTTTAACGAAATTTTAATCTCGGCATCTCACATTTTAGATTTTGAGTGGAGCGAGTAATGTATTGGTTTTACTACGATGTTTATCTGTGAACAACTTTTCTACCAGAAATTATGCTCGGATTTTCGAATATAGCACTTTTTTTGAAAGAAAATTTGACAGGGGTAGTACTTTAGGGAGGTCATTTTTCCAGTTGTGTTCATAATAAATAGGAAAAAAGGAAAATCAGGGAAATAAAGTAAGAAAAAAGAGAAAATAGGTACAATATTAACCAAATATTATTAAAGAAAATATATAATGCATATATAGGTAATTATTTTACGATAATAGGTATGACATATATGACAAAGCTACACTATTAATCGAGCTCCGCCCGAAATCGTTTTTTGTCAGCAATGGTTATTCTTTGCGTACAGATATACATTACATTTCCACTCTACCTCCCAAATTTCACCCCTACAACGGTGGCCCCCACCCATCGCGCGAACTATGCCCGTATATTTTTGGATTGTATGATACAATTTACGTGTTGAACGCGCCCCACTAATTCGGAACAGGAAGACTTTCGAAAAATAAAATGTTTTGTTTGTAAAATTAAAATATCCTAAGAGGCGATTTTTTTTTATTATTATTATTAAACCGGTCTGTTTCGAAGGCGATTATAGTATAATTAAAGTAAAAAATTAACAACGGGTGGTATAACTATAAAAATATTGATTGTCCGTCTAATTGCATTCTGTACGTGGAAGAAGATGAAATTTGGATGGTACAGGCACGCGATGCGTTTATTGAACGAGATTCGAAAAGATTGGCGATGCCATTGGATTCCGAAGAATAGGTCAAAGAAAAAGTAGTTAGGGGTTATATTATATTGAGGGGGGTAGGGGGGTATAACGATTATGACGAAATGGTGATGTCGACAGATAGATAGGATGTTGATGAGTTTTACATTCAACCCACTTTAATCCTTCGCAAGCTACATACTTGGTTAACAACTGTTTTCTCGAGAATATAGATTTTATTTCGAGTATTTTTTTAAAAAAAGAAAAAACTGCTCGTCAAGAAAAGGATCAATAAAATTTTTTTTTCTGATCCTTTTTATATTTCTGCAGACAGTTAGATATTTATAGAGAGATGCGAAGGCTAAGATTGCAAATACAATCGACGATCGGTAATCAAATGAAAGAAGAAAAAGAAAAAGAAGAAGAAGAACGTTTGTATACTCACGTATTTCGAGTTTAACGTCCGGGAAATCGTCAAAGTTGGACGTGTCGTCGATGGACTTGACTTGAACGGGTATGGCGGCCGGCCGCTCCCTGATGTGCTCCCAGTCGACGCCGCGGAAAAACGCTATCGTCGAACGGAGCTCGTCGATGCCCCGGCCGCTGGACCCCAAACGCCGGTCCGACTCGCAGCAGAACCTGGTGATGGCGTCCCGGGCTTCCTCGCTGATAGGCACCTCGGCCGGAAAACTCAACGTCTCGCGCCAGTTCATCACCTTCCTGTACGTTTCCTGCGGGTTTTCGCTGCAGAACGGCGGATATCCTGTGGACCGAAAACGGACACGTCATTGCTATTATTCAATTTCGGACAATATTATAATAAAACGTCATACAGGGAGGTTACAGGGATCCGAATATTTCAATGATATATCATTTGAAATTATTCCATTTCAAAAATCGAACATTGTACGTTTCTCGAAATATATCAACGGAATTATGAAAAACATTTTCGTTTCTTTTGTGCGTTCGGGAATTATTACTATACCTTGTTTAGTATTGTTACGCCTTTATTGGTTATAGTAAGTTTATCACGCATTTCTGTAATTGGGTACTTTAGCTCTGTATAATGCGTTATAATTTGTGTATAAATTTATTGCGTATTGTGTACCCAGTAGGTATAGTTCATAGGACGAACAACTATACAGTCTTAGATGAGTACAAATAAACCAATAAAATATAATAACTAAAGAATGCTCTATTTCAATATAGGTATATATATATATATAAAAATATATATTCAAATTTGGAATAGGTATGTACCTTATCAAATAATATTAAGTAAATAAATAATATAACAAATAGGTACTTGAAATATTGTAAATGATAACAAACATTTTTTGTTTAAGTTTTCAAATGCGTTGCGGTGTTATGCTAATGACTGTATGTGGTTATGTACAGTTACGTTAATATAATTATTGTTTTTATATACAGAGTGTTCCACGGTGTTTGACAGATTTTTCTTGAGCTCTTCATATTTAATTTTTATTTTCACCCCTTAATTTTTGAATAAAGAAAAAAAATATAAATAAATAACTTTATTTACTCACTTTACACAATTTTCAAAATAGCTATTCTGTGAAATATTTTCTAAAAATTGTAATGTATTATACATTCATATCTGATCAATAGTTTTTTGGCCAGTTTTATTTCTAGAGGAAGGGTGTGAAAAACGATACTATAGCACGTAATACAATAGGGAATAACTTTATTGTGTTAGAAAACGTTAGAAATTAAAAGGGATTTTACTAAAACATTATTGATCGGATATGAATGTACGATATAATAATATTTTTAGATTAATATCTTTCACAAAATGGCACAAAATTTAGTAAAGTGAATACATAATATAAAGCTATAATTATGTTTTTAATGATTAGGGGAATAAAGTAAATATTTAAAAAAATTGAACATTAACAGGCTCTACAAAAATCTGTCGAACACGGTGACATCCTGTATAGTTTCTCTTTGTTTCACACAAGAATAAACATAGGTAGGTACTTATTATAAAATATATGTTCTCTTGTTCAAAGCGAAAAAGTATTTATGAAAGGATATAAAAACTATATTTTTTTTTCTCGTATAAATGAAATATTTCGTGAAATTTTAAAATACTGGTAAAAATAAACAGTTCGACGACGAAACCGAAAACTGCGGCACTCGTCGTTCCCCGGGGTACGTTGCAGATAAATTCGTGTACGTGTAGCGCAATTATTCTTAGAAATATTTTAAAAACCAATACGAAAAACGATGAATTATAATATCGGGTGGTCGAATTATTATTACTATACCCATGTAAACGTTCACGCAATATCTGCAGGTTGAAAAAAAATCACAGAAAATTCGTGTTATCCTGAGTTTTGAATTATTACCTGGGTTTAAACTATCGAGAATCGACTGTAACAATAATCATATCATACCGAAACCAAAACCGTCCGCTATTATGGGCAGCTTTGGAACAGAACTTGATAGGCAAAAGACTTTTGGGAAGGATTTCTCGGCAAGACCAAAACCCAACCCGTCTGCCACTACGGACAGAATTGTCGACAAGACGTAACTACACAGGAAAAAGAAAAAAAAAACACGTGAAAGCTTTAGGAAGTGAACCAAACCGGAAGTGACGGTGGATAGCTGGTCCGAATAAATAATAAATAATAATTTGGTGTTGCAGACATTTTTTTTCGGTCTGTCTCACTCGTGTTGCAACAATAAAGGATTCCGCATTTCCACGTTTGCGATTCTCTGAGAACAAAGAGACTTATAATACATATCTCATAAAAAAGACTATGGATACCAACAGTTTTTGTTAATATTTAGTTTTTTTGTTATCAAGATATACGTGTTTTAATTTTATCTTAATTTTCTTCGTTAATAACCGCAGGTATAATAAATTATATTATATACTAGATTACTAGATGGAAGTCATTTTTGTGGAAATTATGGTGGTAAGTCCTTCTCTCTCTTTTTATTTTCATCGTTCATCTTAATACCTTATTATACTATTTTTTTTTTTTTTATAAATATCTGATATAATTATAATAATTAGATCATAAAATCTATATTTCCATAAACACAGCGAAAAACGGAAATATCCTATTATAATAGTTAGCAATATATATTTTGTGTCAATAACTTATTGATAAATAAGGACGAAAAACGAGAGACCCGTCGTATAGAGAGAATAATTGAACGTATTTTATCAAGTATGAGATAATAATATTAATAAGTATATAATATATTTCGTACCGATTAGCATTTCGTACATGATGACGCCGACGCTCCACCAATCGCAAGCCGGCCCGTAACCGGTCTGGAGGAATACTTCGGGGGCGATATAATCCGGAGTGCCGACGGTACTGTAGGCCAGCGCCCGACGATTCCTCTTCCAGCTCTCAGCACGCCTTTTGCTGTCCATTGGACTCGACGCTGGCGAACAGAAAAAACCTAAACGTAAGTGTGACACGCGACTCTCAGCACTAGCGGTTGACGATATGTATTTTAATGTTACTACAATTTGTATACACTCACTGAAGTCCGACGGTTTCGCCTGGCTCAGGTCTCTGTAGAAATCGGTTCGATGCGACTTTTTGAGACCGGTGCACAGTCCGAAATCGGAAAGTTTTATGTGTCCTCTGGCGTCCAACAGTAGATTGTCCGGTTTTATGTCCCTGTAAGTATACATACGCAGGAACAACAATATAAGTACAACAAGAAAATTCGACGGTTAGGTCTGGTTATTAACAGAACTCGGAAGTTATATTATAGCATTTGAACAAAATTGAATTTCTCTTTTTTTTTTGCATATTTTCCAGTTTCAAGAATTATTCATAGCATTATTTTTATGTTTTACAGTGCCTATTGAAGCGCTAAAAATTAAATATTTTTCTTTAATGTTCTATAACTTTCAAGCCCTGTAGTAATTTAGTCGTAATTTCAACCTGTGTATAAATCCGAGTTTGTGTATGGAATCTATGGCCAATGCGGTTTCGGCGATGTAAAACTGCGTGCACTCTTCGCTCAGAGTGTCCTTTTTCATGAGCAACGTCATCATGTCGCCGCCGGGCAAAAATTCCATTATAAGGTAAAGGTTTATTGGATCCTAGTCGAAAAAAGTCAAGTGGTCAAGTTATATAAAGAAGAAGAAAAAACACATTTTTTTAAATAAATAAAACGATTGTTCGGCGAGTCTCGTACACGCTATAATATTTGTTCACATCAAAGTCTCGTCTTTTGCGCGCTTTATTGTATATAAAATTGTTAATTATTCATCCGCAAACAAGAAGGCGAGGGATAAATACCTGAAAACTGTAGTACATTTTGACGACCCACTGGTGATCGGCTTCTACGAGGACGTCCCTTTCGGCCCGGACATGCGCTACTTGTTCCTTTTCGAGCATGTCGGCTTTGCGTAGGATCTTCATAGCGTATATATGGCCGGTATCTTTCTTTTGAACCAGTCTCACCTGTATAAACATACAATTATTTTAATTTTGATGTATAGAGGATTAGAGGATTTTAAATTTGGTTTTCAAAAAAAAAAAAGTCGGAAAGCAACATTGAACGTTGAACATGTGTACAAAGAAAATGTAAGTCTTATTTGAAAATAAATAATTTGAGTTCAATTGTTGATCAAAGTATAATACATAAACATGAAAAAGACGATAGCAAAAAATTTAACAGAGAGAAATCGAGCTGCAACGGTTCAAAAAAGTTCAAGAAGTATTATTACACGAGCGTCCAGCAAATTTATTTTCTACGAGTTGACTCATTTAGATATTGAAACCATAGATGCTCAAGATTTATGTAGAATTAGAAAAAGTATTCGTGTTAGTCGGTATAGTACATTACCAACGTTGCCCGAAACGTTGAGCGAAACTCACATTGCTTTTATAATAATTTGTAGGGAATCATTCGGATACACATTTCGTAAAAATTCGGGAATCAATTTGGACATTCCAATTTTTACACCGGTTTACGCTATAGCGAAAGGTTAAGTTAAATCAGATCAAAATTCGTACAAAAATTTCGAAGCGAATGGAGAATATTTTAACGGAAACGGTAAACCAAAATGTACCAGCTGTTACACATATTATATACGCAATAACGTTTTCTTACCTACTAATGAAAAAAAAAAACTTTTCATCGGAGCTTAAAAAAAAAAAAAAGTAGACAGTCGAATGCACGTAATACGAGCATATAGAAGATATTCTCAAATGTTTGAGGAAAAAAACGTAATATATAATATTTTCTAAACGAGTTTTTCCGCTAGGTCGAATTCGAAAATATACTACACAGAGATTTGAATTATTTATTTTTTCCGCGGTAGCGGTTTTTACTTTCCGCGACGAATCAAAAGTCGAGGGAAAATATATACATATATATAATACAGGGTGTCCTACGAAGATATACTCATTGTAATATATTCGGAGATAATAAAGATAATCAAATTCTGTTTTTTTTTTTTTTTAAATATATTACTCACAGGGATAAGGTCTACAAATGTTATCCCTGCAATATATTTTATATATTGCAGTTAATTTTATTTTGCTTGGACAAAAAAAAACTGAAAAAAAAAAAAACAAATAACTTTGATTTCATTAAATTCGTGATTTTTAGTAATTGTTTAATGTTCAGAGAAAAGTAGTTATAATTTTATGCAACAGGCTGTAATCGAATTCTCTAATTGATTATTATCATTTCGATTGATTGACACATTGATTGATTGACTGCATACTTCTTTTTTCTGAACTTAAAAAAAATGATTAAAAATCACGAATTTAATGAAAATAGCTGATACGTCAAAATGTTCAGAATAATAAACTAAATAAAATGATTATGCTCAAATTTTTCAAAAATAATAAAATAAAGTTATTTTTTACATTTTTTTTTTTTTTTTATCAACATATAAGCAATTAAATGTAATATAAATTTGTAGTATACCATTTGTAGTCCTACTCCCAGTGAGTAAAATATATATATTTATATATGTATAAAAAAAAACAGAATTTGATTGTCTGTATTATCTCCGGAGATATTAAAATGGTTATATCTTCGTGGGACACCTGTGTGTATATATATATAAACTCTGATACCATACTTGCAGTTTATTACTATATAATATATATTACATTTAAGAAGAATTAGTGTCTGCAAGATGTGACGCGCGTGATGGATATTTTATTGTACATATAGGTATTATAAGTATAAAGGTTTTCACGATTCGGATTTTTTATCCGTATTTTTTATACGTAGTAATACCGTACGTAATATTTTTTATATTACGGGCTTTTTTGGTTTTTTACAGTCTGAATAGACGCGCTGATCTCAAAATATCAATCGTTTATTATTTTGTTTTAGACAAAAATCTTCTCTTTTCGAACCTGTATCTTTTAAAAATAGAAAAAAATCATGTCGTACGTCAAAAAAACCTCTGACAGATGAAACTATTGAAAATTGATCAAAATGTTAGTTAAACAGTGAATACATTCGTCGCCACATTAAATGTTCATATTATTAGACTAATTTTCTAAAGACTAATGGATTTTTAATTAAATATTTGAAATTCATTATAAACTTAATTTAACGATGCATGGCTGAATAGTCATCATTCTTTCTTGTATATTATTATTTAAGCTGGTAAATAATTGTCAAAGTGAATTTTTTTGGTTACTAGCAGAAATCACACTTTTAATATTATAGTGCTTTGTTATCAAACTCTAAAATTGTTGCCACTCGCGAATATGCTTTTTCATTATCACGACATAGAAAAACTCCGTTGCCGACGATTTGGTTTAAGAAAAAATTTAAGTCATAGTATTTAATATAATAGATTCGACTTAAGGGATTCGACAGCGTTACCTACTCGCCGTACATTTGAAGAATGTGTGGTAAAGAGAAACGAGGACCATGTTATTAAATCGCAATCAGAGGCAGGGAGACTGAGGCTTTCTAGCGTTCCCCACTTTAACCCCCGATCTTATCGTTTTCGATAAGCGTCGAATCATGATAACGGGCGAAACGGCCGCACGGCAAATAGTACCTACAAACGCGGTCACGCAGTGTTTTTCGTACGAGCTAAAAAAAAAAAAAAAATTAAATAAATAACATATTATACCGCATACAGGAGCACTATTTACGTAGGTACTGTATTACAGTACGTTTTGGAAAATCGTATGCTGCTGGCAATTGCCAAATTTTTTGTATACAGCGCTTGACCTTAGTATACATAATATACACGCACAGTCAGTATGCCGCGTAATAGTCTAAGTATGAACAACAATTTTCATGTTCTTATTGTACGTAACCTATATAAAATTGTGTGCGTATATAACGACGTAACTCGGAGTTTGACAAACGACAAATTAGACAATGAGACTTAAACGCATAAAGTTTTTCTCCGCGATCTAAAACGGATAAAATTTTAAGAAAAATAGTTAATGCTGCAACTTAAACATTTATTTTTAAATAACTGCGCGAAACAAAATATTTATTATTTACAATATTGACGCAAACGTATACGAACGTATTATACGCACGATAGCATAATCATTTTTTTTTTTTTTTTTACGCCATTTGGCTAACACTATTTCACGAAACGTTTTAAAACTTTATTAAAAATCAAGAACCCGCGCTGATATAATAAATTTTATTAAAACTAAATAGCGGATAAAAAAAAAATGAATATCCAAACGAGTTTCAGACCATAAATATATAGCAAACACGTATTATATAATCAAGGGTGGGCGTTAACGACTTAACGGGTTGAAAAGTCAAAAGTTCAGTTAGTTTTAGCTTTTAACTTATGACAATTTCAACAACCATTGATTTTTTTTTTTGTGAACTCGACTTACTTGTTTTGCATTTAACTTAATAAATAACGAGTTAATTCCGAACAATAGTACATAGTGAGGTTGATTTCAGTATATCTTTTTAATTTTAACACGATATTAAATTTACGATTTATCTATTTTCGTCATTATAAATAATACCGATGATTTTTTCTGATTTTAGGATGAATAGTGGGAGTAACCAATTCTTTACGCGAGTACAGGACAGCAAACTCTAGGTTTGACAGTTTTCACTATGACAATTTCAATAAAAGCAGAAAAAAAAAACTTAACTTAGCAAATAAAAACAATTAAATTTTCTTCAATTAACTTCATTAACTCCGTTAATGTCATTCGTCAACTTGCCCAGTCTTGATTATATTATTTCGTCGATTTTAACGATGTATTTACCACCCGCCATGAGGTATAAAATAAACGTTATTTTCTAACGATGATTATTATAGATAGTTTTATACAGTGCATGATGTGCAATACTTATATAAGTAATTATATCAATTATACTTTAAAACGTTTAACAGAGCTGTAGTGAATATGAATATGCGTTGCGTTTTCGAGAGCTGTGTACCAACTTAAAAACGGGCAACCGTAATAATAACGCGCGCAAGAAAAACGTGTGTATAGGTACGTCCTAAATTGAATATTATATTTATTTTGCAATAAAATATTAAATTATCGAACGCGACGGTAAATCGTATTTAAATCGTACAATCTGTACGGTGAGCGCATAAAAAAACGGTTATAAAAATATAAAATATTATACATTCGATAAAAATAAATATACGTCGATTGAAAATAAATTTAATAATTCCGAAAGAAAATCGTGAAACGTTTAGGTAATTTATAACACTATATGCCAATATATTATACCGATATTACAGACTATAACGTTATTTATCCGAAAAGTATAATTTAGATATTGAGTATATTATCGTTTTTTTTTTTTTTACCAGACTAAATACGCACACCCGCTACCCATTGTTGTCTCCTCTCCGTCGAGTTTCTGTCTTAATATTTCTACAATTTCTTTCCATCTTAATCTTGGTCTGCATACAATGTTTCGGACATCAAAAACCGGGTCATATGCTTGTTTTCTTTTTGAGGTGCCACGAAATACGTAAGTATACAGTTATCAAATTTGCTATCGTTTATTTTAACCACTGTGCGCTTGCAGAAAAACAATATTTTATATTTTATTTGACAAAACTCAATTTCGTTTGTTTTTTTATAATTAATTCGAATACACACATATTACAAACTTTTCCCAACCAATTACATTGTACGGTTTACCTCCGATTTTTTCAACGTCCAACTATATAAATTATAAGCAATAGTACAATATAATAATATATTGTATCGGATTAAAACCCAAAGAAAAACCTATTTAAATGAAATATAGTAGCCAATAATGATATACGTATACTTTACGATCGGCCACTATAAGCCGCGTGATACTGCTGATATTGTACGCATACTGAATTTAATTTATATTAACCGCATACCGAGTAATTTCCGAAAAGAAAAACTTTTTTTTTTTTATACTGGTAAGGTTCAAAATATGCATCAATAAATAATAATGGTACCTCTCCGAAAGCACCGCGGCCGATGACCTTTAGAGGTTCGAAATCTTCGACGCCGAGCCTGGATCTTTTGAGCCTGAGAAATTCGGATTCTTTTTGCGCGTGTTGTTGGCGTTTTTCCTGTTTCTGTTGTTCCGAAAGACTTTCATCTTTCAGAGTTTCTTCGAGCTTCGCCAACCTGTAAAAAAACAATCACGATAAATAAACAAAAAACTAAAGCCGTAAAAGTATACGGGAATAATTTGATCATAATAATGGCGCGCGTATTTCTTGCACTATTTCTATAAATATTACACGATGTACGAGTACATGTATTCGAACCTACAAGAAAATGCCTGAAATCGAAATACAAACTTTATGCAACTACATAATATTACGTAGAATTCATTGAAAAAAATCTAATTATTTTAAAATGTCGAATAAACCTTCAAACCGCTGGGTTGGGCCACTGTCAACCGTATAACTCTTCTTTAATTTGAACACACTTTCAACGCGGCTACAATAAAATACATTTGGATTATATCTTTCTGCAGCTAGACAATAATATAGCGGAGGAGTTCAGTTGATAGTGATGCTTTGTCAACAATATATATGTAATTTTATAGTAAAATAATTAAATATGATTTATATATTTTCTTTAATACAATTTGTTTAATATTGTATCGATTTTTCCAGTTTCCCTACGATTTTCCCGGTTTCCCTATGTTTTATACCGGTTTTTCACATTTGCTAGGAAAACTCTTTGAAAAATCAAAAAAAAAAAAAGACCTCTCCAAAGTACTTTCCTAGTGAAATTTTCTTTTAGAAACATCGCTATTATTAAAAGTTGGAGCAAAATTGCTGATAGAAAAGTTGGTCATTAAATTACGTACTCTAAAATATGACCATTCTAAATTTTAAGGAACTTCATAAAAGTTAATTTTTTTTCTCAAAATTATTACTGAATTTTAATAATGATGTTGTTAATATGAATATATGAAAATGGTACAAAACGTTAATAAATAATGAGAATCAACAACGATAACAGTAACGAGTAATTTTGAAATTTTACTACACAAAATTTAATTAAATTGACATCAAATTACTTAAAAAGTAATTTTGTCACCATAATTTGTAACTTGAGTTAAGTTACTCCCCGACACTGCAGGCTATGTGTCAATACGCTAACCAATATATTTCTCGGCGTCTGCAGCGGCTGTTATAATATAGTGTTGCGGATAAATGTTCGAAATTAACATTCTCACGTCCGAAAACTTGATGGATTAATTTACGCGTCCCAGATAGAAAATTAGTAATGATAATAATATTAAAACGGTGTAATAGAAATCTTACTATATCATTTTTAAATAAGTTACTATATTTTGTTCGGTGCATCCGAATTGCATGCTATCTTATAAAGGAGTTAGCAAGGAGTTAGTCGGACAATCTTATAAAGGAGTTTGTCTGAATTGCAAGCCATTTCTTATCGAGGTCTGTTCGAATTGCGTGTCACATATAATTTTCATAACAACGACGAAAATAATATACTTGGGCTGAATTTTCTAATTCTACAATGCGTAAAACCAATGTTTGTGAATCGTTACATTCTAAACTGAATAGCATGTTTTACTCTCCAAGTCCTAATATATTTCAACTAGTCTATGAGAACAATGTGATGTATGTGTAAAAATAAGTTCTTCCAATTTAAATAAAAGACGTCAAGAATATGAGAAAAAGAAAAATTTATAAATTCAGTGACAACGCAATTTCAAAATAATGAAATTAATAGACAAATATAGATAGAAAAGTTATCATATATGGCGTTGCCGAAAACAAAATAAATATAACACATGACACATAATAAATATGTACATAAGACGTTAGATCATAATACATTTACGAAATTATATGTATAAATCCGATAAAAATAGTAAAATAATATTAAAATAATTAACAGCATGAAAATAAAAAATAAAAATTTTTTTTAACCAATTAAGTGTCTACTATCAGTCTTAAGTCTGCAAAAGTGGGGAGGAAAATGCCACTTAATTTTTTTATTATTATTAATTAAACACGGCACGCAATTAGACAGGGTCTCGCGTTCGATACCCGACTGTAGAAAAAACGCCAAGACTCTGTTTTGTTGTAATTTTTTTTTTTTAATATTTTAAAAATATTTTTGTTATGTATTTGTATTGAAATATAATTGTAATGAGATTTTGCTATCTGGGGTGTTTACAAAAATTTAAAAAAATTGGGTTTTCCTCCAATATAAACGTACGGTCTTTCGTGTATTGGTAGGTGGGTGGGTTTCTTTCGTTCCAATAATAAATAAAAATTATTTGTCGACGAGAGACACATTCGAGTGTTATAAACGTGTCTTTCTCTAGACGTTGTATATCCGAAATTAACGAACTTACATTTATTATACGCGTGTATTACGTTAAAAATAAAATATAGGACATATAATAATCTCGATATGGAACGAATTGAATGACCGCCAAAACCGTACGCAAGTACGTACTAAATAATACACTCGAAACGTAACATTTATTATTACCCTCGAAACTTTTACGAGTAACGTTATATTTGTCTATGCCACAACGTTGATAGGTTATTATTAATTGTGTTGTTAAATCGAAACTTTATAGTATAATATAATGTTGTTATTGTGTTTATACATTTTTGGTTTTTATTTTTTTACTTTTTAATGTTACAACGACAATTAGAGCATTGCGAACATTAAAAACCCATACGGAAAAAGCATAATATGTCGGAAAATCCAGGAATGTATTTCGCACTGAGGGTGAGCCACCGCATTATGCGATAGGAAATTAACAAATCTAAGCAGAACAGTGTTATAGTAAATATTTGTCGTGATTTTCGCCTTGTAACCCATTAAAAATCAACAAAAATAAAAAACATATATATCGACAGCTACATGTACCACCACCAAGTGAAAAAATCGACATCTTTCAAATGACAATGCTAATAATTTAGAATATTTTACTAATCGAAAAAATGTTTTTCGATAAAAAAAAAAAACACATATTTTAGTAGAACTAATAGCTTCTTCGCCACAAATTTCAATTTTCTCTTTAAATTTATTTCATTTACGCAATTTTTTGTAAATATAGTTTTTTTGGGTACAGGGTTAGAAAAAGTGGTTGGTCAAAATAATCTACCTAACCTATATACAACGGGGTTTCCATCGTCGTCGATTCTGGAAGTACCAGTACACCACGTCATTTTCTCAAGACTCCATCAAACAGAATAAATGCGGTAACACGACATACACGATCGGCTAAGTAAAGTCAATGATTACTATTAATACGAAGACTCAACGAGTGGACACGATAATAATTAACAGAGCAACAGCGTTAGCGGTTGCTGAAGTGTGCAGTATAATAATACGCAGTAATTGACCTTTTGAGAGCGAAAAATGAATATCCACGTTATTATTTAGCCTCCTCACTACTATTATTATTATTATTATTTTTTTTTTTTTACATGTATAGGAACGTTCGAAGTATTTCAACAAAGTAGTAAAAACTATATTTTATAGGCTATAGTATAATGATATTATTCGTATGAGCTGCATATCGGGACATGTATATGCACATAAAGCGAATGCTCTTGCCGAGGAGGATAAATGGATAAAAACGAGTTCGATAAGTGTGATTGATTTCAAAATTCTAGAGAGAGAGAAAGAAAACCGAAAAGGTCGATGCAGCGAATAAATAGTCGAAAATGGAAGACTATTCGGAATATATTCCTGGGTGTTTTTTTTTCCACTCTAAATTACCAATAATAAATATAAGTCAAAGATAATACAGACTCGTGTATACTGGTTTATACTGCGGATAATATACACACGTCTGGGATATTTCAAAGATGTATGAAGAAACATCACGTTAATATCGAGATTATTGAAATAATACTGTGTCGAGTGCAAACGTCAACTAAAGAAATATCGTGAACGGAAAATTTTATTTAAAATACGCTTGGTATCCGAAAAAAAAACAAACGTAGTTATACGCGTTTTGCGATAAGCCGTACAATCACGAATCAATTAAAAAAAAAAATAAAATATAATAATAATAATAATTAAAACAATGACGGGACGAAAACCAATTTGAATTTAAATATATATTATATTATATTATAAATTTATTCACGCCAACTATGCGCGACGAAATATAAAATATTATTTTAATTAAAATTAATTAAGATTTTTCGTTTCGGGTTTTATATGTTATATGTTAGTGAACACAACGAGCGGATACTGTGCCGAAAAATTCGAGAAACTCGGGAATAATAAGTTTTCGCACAGAACGCCGTCGATTGATTTCGCGAGTTTAAAACTGTATAGAATGAAAAAAGACAAAAGGAATAGAATGGAATAAAAAAAACCAAAACGTTCTTTAATGGGAAAACATGGCAGGTGATGTCAACAATCTTAGTGATAAAAAATATCGATTTTAAGCTGACAGTTTGACGCAAATATAAAATATACTCCAATTATTATTATTATTATTATTATAAAACAGCTAGTATACAGGGTGTCATGCGAAGTGGTTAAAGCGGGGAAAATTTCGTATGGGAGCTATGTTTTTCAAAAATTCGGGGGCGTTCCCGAGAACTAACCAAACTAACCAAAATTTCAAGACAAGACTACCAAAATGATTTTCCTCACACGTATTTGTTGATACAAATATTACACGAACATTATACGAGAGGTACAAACATTAACTGCACCCCATTTCCCTAAATTATTATCTTACACATAGGCCTATTCAGTAAAAATAAAGTAAAACACAGCGTCCGATAATCAAATAGGTATTAAAGAATTTATTTTAAACAAAACTAATTCGAGTTTTTAAAATTTCATTAAAAAACATTGCAGTGACAATAATGAATGCGTCCTCTCGGACTTCAAATGCTTAAACTAAAGGGAATTTATAATTTTACTTTATATTACAAGGGGTATTCCATCGCCTCCATTTCATTCCATTTTGACCATTGGTCCCACCGAGAAAAAAACATTGTTGTTCCTTCTGAGATAATGAAGACAATCAAGTTCTAACTTATTTTTTTTTTTATAAATAATAAAGATTGTTATTACACAAAATGGAATTTGATTATCTTCAATATCTCAGGAGATATTGCAATTTGTATCTTTTCGTGAAACACCCTGTATACGTTTTATGTGAAGGATTTAAAACGAGTTTATGTTTTGTCGTTTGTAGATTTTAGCTATATAATATTTTGAAAACGGTAAAATCCTTTTTTAGGTTTGTTTAAACAAAATTTTCAAAATAATTTCACCTCGTTTTAGCAGCAGAACACTAGGTTTAAGCTATATGATGGAAACTGCAGGCAACATATACGGTTTTTGTAATTATAAAATATTCTCTGAGAGATCGTTTTCCTGTAGAACATCGTGTGGGTACATAATAAGTTTAATATTGGACCGACGACGACGGTTAATAATTTATTACAATTAAATCCGAGTTTAGATTAAATAAGGATTAGAGAGATGAGTAATTTTAATATAGAATTTCAATAAAAAAAAAAAAACACAGCGTTCGTCTGTTAAAACCATAGAGTAACGAATGTAATATACAATGAATATTCATATGTCACGAGAAAAGTAAAAATACCGTAACACATATATTTTTCTACACTTGTTTCCGGGTGTTAAGAAAAAAAAAACCGGTCGGAAAATCTAGATTCAGATACACAAACTTCTAAACATATAAATCTCATCCAAACTTCAAATCGGATACTGCTCCAAAAACGTTAATTCCCCAAATGTAAACCACAATATAAAATCATTTTGGATATAAATAAAGGTAGAGGCAAAAAATAAATCTCGTCGGGTACCTATAAGTAACATTGTGACTTAGAAGAGTCGATAGTTTTGTTTAATATGATTCATGGGGGTCAATGCATTGGTATTAAGTTGTAATGGTAAATACATGTTTGGATATTTATCAACCAGCCATGGTTAAGTGTCCTTATGTATAGTAATATAAAGGCAAATAAAAGGGTAACGCTTGATGTTATCAATCGGAGAAATTCAAGTCTGGGTTGGGGGAGAGTAGTGGAGTATCATTTGTGTGACCGTACGGCGCGTGGCATGTTAATAATGCACCACCACTCTCCCACAATTCAAACTTAAAAGTGGAATATCTCGTTAAAGGATTGACGGAAATCAAAAATTTCAACACCAAAATTTATTTTAACTAATATTTCTATACTTCATCTATTTATTAATTAATATAGGTTTCCATTTGAAAAGCAAAAGTAGATAGTTGTTTTACTCCTAAAAATAAAAGTGACAAAAAATAACATGAATATAAAATTGTAGAGCAGACTGCTTCTTAAATATTCTAGAAAACAAATTCCGGAAAAAAATAATAATTTCCGAGATAACGAGTGTCTTAAAATAGATTGATCACCCCGTATAATATGGACAAGAGTTTAAGGAAAATTTTTTAAACAGTTATTAGTCTGACACTCATGTATTTTAGACAACTTGATAAACCCGCATAACTAATGCGATATTGCGATGATATGAAAACGATTTGCGATTCATGCCAAATATGTTTCGTATAATCACATAATTCATAGCCTAAACGAATATATCACGGGTCAATCAATCAAATTGTCTCCCGTGGTATGAGGCAGTCGAGCCTCAGAGTTCAGATTTTCTCAAGAACTCCGCTAAGGAATATTGTTTTATACATTTGTGGTCAGTCTCTGACAGGAATTCGTAGGGGAAAAAACCGCTGTTCGACGTTAAAAACTACGGGGGACGATTTGACGACGGTTTAACATTTTAGCGACGAGGGGATGCACACGACAGGAAATACGTTTTTAAAGGTAGTTGGCCGACAGTTGAAACGTTGTCAGTTCCCGTCATACGTTTAAGTGACAAGTGAAACTTTTACATTTTCGGAAATAATAATAATGGACCAGTTAATGAATATCACTCTTATCTAAACGCCAGACGGGAGAAATTATCAGTCTTGTGAAAACAGCTATCCTCCTCCTCCTCCTCTTCCACTTGCCAAGCCTCTTGTTTTGTAATGATACAATGTATCATTCTGGGTATTTAATAATTATTTCGAGAACATTGTAACCTACGTACTTACACGTGATGTGCACACGTGTGTACACCTACGTAAAACACTATACGATTATATTACAGTTACAAAGTAATTTTCGACGAACAATACGAATTCATTAAAATAATATTAATAATAATAATAATAATACATTTTCGGGCGGCTGGTGGCGGGCGTGTTTTCGGGATATATATTCAAATAACGATTACAAGTTCAACGATATTATCGTTTGCCACAGTCGCAGCGCGCCGACTTCGCCAAAGTTTTTCACCAGATTAGTATAATCTTGACGCCGCGAGACTTTTATAATTTCACCATTAGCCACCGCGTAGAGAATTGTCCAGTACACGAATTCAACAAAATATAATATTATTTTCACTGGGGGAAAAAAATACGATCGACATTTTACGAAATATTTATACTCGAAGCATAATAAAAACGGCGCAGGCATCGTTTTTTTCTCCTCCGTAAAGGCTGTAAAAACGTAAAATATCGCACGCTAGTAAAAATCAACCAACTACCAATAATACAGAGTTTTTCGCATGTCCTCCAAATTCGAATTATTGAGTATGATATTTATTCGCGTCGTTGGTCGCTTTATCATCTGTCCCGTCAATGTTCCCCAGACGGGAATATTGAAACGAGTCCCGAATAATCAAATAACAAATCATTGTAGGTGGTTCAGAACCTTCAGCCTAACAATAGCGTTATCCTGTAGGAGGCACCGTGATGTGGACGAGTGATTGTAAAATAGACTCCCAAAAAATGTGTATGATTGTTTTCGAGATACTTTTGAAAGGACCTATTTAAAGATTTTTAAAGAAGTTTTTTTTAAATTTTAATATATTTTGTCTATGTGCATTAATTATTGTAATGTTACTACGAAATTTATATGATACAATGCATTTGAATGTCTAACGTTTGCAAATTTCTATATTTTCTTATTAGGTCATAATATCTACAACAAATTTTTTTTTTCACTGGTTTTTGTTTGTTTTTTGTGTTTACTTGTTTCGGCATCTTTATTTAGTATGTTTTGAATGTATTGTAGTAACTAACTATATGCAAGAATGTCAAAAATAATAGAAATATTCGGATATTCCGAGTGAATCGAAGCGTTTAAGCGTTTAATTTTGAGTGAAAGCCTTCACCACAACTATTTTTAATAACCAATTAAAATATATATATGAAAAAAAATAGTTCAAACGTATAACAGAAAATTCAAAGTCTAAAATCAGTTTGGAAATTAATTTGGGCGGTGTTCCCCCGGATGGAAACTACGCCACCAGAACTCGATTAATGTTTTCGGTATTTTTTTTTCCTTCATCAAATATTTAAATTAGTTATTTTTATGAAAACGTATTTAAATGTGTATTATTGGTTTTTCAACTGTTTTTTTTTTTTTAATATAAAAAAAATTACAACGAAACGAAATAAAGTTAAATTATAATTGAATTATACCGGGTAAACGAATATAATATTTACGTCAACAACAACGTATAGAATTTTTAATATATATAAAAAAAAAATAATAAAAAAATAAGACATTTCACTTTCAAAATACAGTTTTTTTTTTTTGTTACACGCACACATTTGATATTAATTTCGACGAGACGAATATGCTTCTTTTTTTTTTCCATTTTAACGTTGAAACAGTATTTTCTCGGCTTTACGTGTATATATCAAGGACCGAGAAATTCATATACGGTTAAAGAACAATGACTTGCGGTTACAACGACGACAGATCGATGACATCGCAACGCCCACACTCTCTTGGCGGTACAAAAACACAAAACAAATAATAATAATAATTAACAGACGAGACTCTGTGACGCAGACATAGATGGAAAAAAAAAAAAAAAACCCGAGTTTTCGTTTTAAAATCAATTGGCCTATTTATTCGTTTTCCATTCAAAACCGGTACGAAACGAAAATATTTCTAGGATGATATAAATATACACGGATATGGATTGGCGTAGACAATTTTTTTTTTACCAGACATGAATAACATATCTATTCTATTACTACATGTAGTCATACGGCATACGTTTCTACCGTGTAAAATTACGCTAAACTGTTTTTTTAAAGGGATATATTTGACATTTACTTGATGTTGGATATTCCACGAAAACAAGGACTGTTCACTATATTGTGGCTGGTATATCTTTGGTTCCCAGGGAAGGAGAACTTAAGTTTATTTTTTATTTATTTTGTTTTGCGTAAATTTGTCCTTTTTATTTTTTTGGGCAAAATGGCATAGTTGAATACGTGTAGATACATTTGAACACATCTACAAAACATTAACAATGTCACTATATTACGGTGTGCTTTTTGTTCGGCAAAAAGGCCAATTTTTGCAAGTCAAGCCATTTAGTAATAATTCTCCAAATTCAATTTTCTTGCATTAAAAACTGTATAAAATTGATTCAAGGCCTATTTTCTTCTGGACCAATTGAGCTCAATTATTATTAACTCAAGAATTTTATTATTAGCGGATTAACGTAATAAGAGTAGGGTTTAATTACAATATGAATTACTGCACCATTTTGTTTCGAGAGGATGATGTGATTTTTAGCTTTGAACACCCCTAAAATCCAAAATTTCCAAATCAAGTCAGAGAATTTAATTTTGTACTTGCATTTGTTAGTATCAAAGATATGTATATTCGGAGCGTTCGTCTTTCTATCTTTTTCATCCTTATTCTTTATATACTATTATAATATAACTCGACGCATTCGAATAACGTTTCAATTTCGTTATCCCGTTGATAGGAGTTGAAAATATTTGCAGTGCTTAATGCCATCGCCATCTGCACTGATGTAGTATTGTTTTCAATAGAAGCCTCAGGAAAAAAAAAAAAAAAAAAACACTGGTATTTGAATTATACATTTCAGTGCGTATATTACAAAAGTAAATACTATCGAAGCAATAGGAAACGCTAAAACGAACGATTTGATGAATAATGGAACATGACAAAACAAAAAAAACCGAACATACGTCAGTAATCATTGGTAAGCCACAGTTAAACGTATAAAAACGATTCCGAAAAGATATTATATCTATAACTTATTAAAGCCTAGGGAATCTAGAAATCGAAAAAATATGTCCATCCATAGTTCGACACGTTGTGGGGTCCTATTCTTGAAAAAGAAATGCATCGCGAATTAACTTTATTGATCTTATCACAGAAGACTTTAAAATAGTATTCTCGATAATGCCATTCTAGAAAAATCATTAGAGATTAAGTGAATTGGTTATCAATTTTATGATAATTTATCGATTTAACTACTCTGGTATAAGGTAGTATAAAATAAAAATTATTTCTTATCGGAAATAATCTCGACATACCTTCATTAAATCGTGCATATCACTAAATTACATCGGTTAAATTACTTAATTACTAAATTAAACATCGGTTTAAAGTATAAAATAATCTTAATAAACCAAATCTCTAATCATTAGTCAATAATCATTCAATTTTGATCAACATTATTATTGTTATAGAAAGGTACGACACCGTTCAAGGGGAATGGTACAGACCTGGATAACATCCCCTCTGATTGCGTCAATTCAGAGTGTTTTATTAAACGCGTTTGTTTAGGTTGAATATTTCAGATATCTTTGCCCGTGCTATGAAATATTATTTAGAAGCGGTATACGTATCACAATGGATTTAAAAATTGTTAAACAATTCTAAATCTTTTCATAATATATTAGATATACATATACATACCCTAAACAGGGTGTAACTGAACTATTTGATATTTTTATATGTAACTACAATTTGAAAATATCACTCAATGTACACCCTGTATATATATATATAGAAAAACGTTCCGTACAAAGTAAACCGTCAGAAGGAAATCCAGTGGTTTTTTTTTTCGAGTACTGCGGCTGTATGAAAATGTTGCGAGAAATTTTAGCAAACCGAATATGTGTTTTCCCTTGAGAACCTAACCATCTCGACAAAACTATATGAAAACTTCCTCGCTCTACTCTGCAAATGCATTTTCGTTTAAAGTACCTACGTATGCATTAGCACCTAAATAAAACACATCGTATTTTACGTACACTTATATTGGCCATAGAATCGGCGCAAACGATTCGCGTACCAACCCATTATATATCCTTTCATGCAGTGGTTAAAGTGGAAAAAAACTTCGAATGGGACTACATTTATTGAAAAATTGATGGGCGTTTCTGAAAAAAAATCAAACTTTCAGGAAACAAGACATCCAAAATGTTTTTCTATCGCACACATATAATTGTTCAAACAAAAATTGCTACACCTATATACTAATAAGTTTTAAAAACACACTGCACCTCTTTTTCTAAAATATTTTCCTACGCATATGCCTGCTTAGTAACGATAAAGTAACACAGTGTTGGAGTATGTATAATTGAACAGGCGTTGAAGAATTTAATTTTAATAAAAATAATTCGAGTTTTTTAAAATTACCTTAACATAAGGCACTTAAATTTAGATTAAAAAGTCACGACTTTACGAATAAAATATAATAATAATATTATTTTTTTTATTTTTTTTCCAAGTCAAATTGGTATCAAACCGATTCGTTGTATTTTTTCATGGAGCTTAGCCGAATTCGATTCTCTGTAACTATCGCCGATTGGGGCAGGTTCGGGAAAGTTCGTGATTTCCTTAGATTACAACGTCATCGTGTTTTGATGGTAGTTTTCGAGAAGGAAAAAAATCCGTATGCGTTCAGAAGACTTCAAAAACTTCAAGAGTTACGCTCGGTAATACTTTTACAATTTTTTTTTCGTTCTAACGACGAACGCTATTATATATAGTATTTTTCGTTGCTAATTTTTTTGGCACCGCGAAAGAAAGAACGCGAAAAAGACCACGTTGAAAGTTTTGAAAAATTGCGTACGCACAAATCACTATAATATGGTGGTACATATAATATTTTACGCTTCGACACTTTATCGAGTTCAAGTAGATTTTACGGGAAAAAAAAAAAAAAAAAAATTCTACTGTATTTATCGTTCGTGCAATGATAGTTACAATAATAATATATAATATACTCGTTGTTCGCAGTTGTTGAATTGTAACGAGAAAACTATATACTATTAAAACTGTACAGGAGAAACGCCCTGTAATTGTTTTTGTAGTCATTCTCGATGACGCGAAAACAGTTATAATATTATTAATGTAGACGAATTTTCATCGCATTTAATTGGCTGACTAGAAAAAAATGGTGGCAATTACTACGCTTGCGTATTTTAAGTAAGGTAGGTATCGTTACTGACTGAGAAAAAAAAAACACACGACCTCTTTCACTATGTATCTTTCACGCGCTTATGGGCAATACTTCTAAAATATACGTACAATTTTCAAAAGAGAGCGCGTTTTTTCCTTTCTTGTTCGGGTGAAAAGCTGTAAATACAACGCTAGACATATGAACTAAATTCGATTTTAAAATGTCGTACCGACCGAGAATTCGTGCAATACTATATTAGAGATATCACAGAACCACAGTATAAATTGACCATCAGAGATACTGTGTCGTAGTTTCTTAGCAAACCGATTTTCCGAATTCATAATTATATATGGCGTATAGTATTTGCCTAGAATCTTGGCTTGCAGTGGGTCCATGCGAATAAATAATATAGGTATATCTACATAAAGATAGTGAATTTTGTAATTGTCCGAATGTTTTTAATGTACCATCTTACGAAAAACTAATTCAGTGAAAATGAAAAAAAAAAAAACAAAAATAATGATTTCATGGGGAAACACGGTCATAAATAAAACTAATTTTATCGACAGTTGGATTTTGAGAGATACCCCTGTCTTTTTAAAAAGACATTTTTCAATTGTTAAATTATTAGATGTTTACTCACACGCACCTACTTTCAAAACTGTAACATATAATTCGGAAGACCGCGTACCTATATAATCTAATCGCATTTAGGAACGTTATCTAAATTGTAAGCCATCTCATTTTTTTCTTCCTTTTTGGCTTTTATACATACCCAACTGTATAAGAGTTTTCGCGGACAACACTACTACTAGCCTTCCATTTCGCCCGACCGTTTCTCCGAAATTTTCCAAACTCATATTTTGAACCATGTCTAACCGCCTTTTCCTGGATCTCACTCGGGGTTTCGTTCCTCCCGATTTTTTAGTTCATAACCGCTTTAATAGGTTTTTCACGCGCATTAAGTGCCCGAGCCATTATTGTAACCTTTGACCTTTTATGAATCTTGCGACTTCAGCCATTCCTATTTCTTGTCAATTTAGTTTCTTTTAACTAATTTTATTTTACACTTAGCAGAACACCACTGTAAAACTTCGGGCCACAAATAACCCATCCCTAAATTGAATAAATATTTAAATAATTCTATGGATAAAGACGATTCCGGATGATCGAAAAACCCCCAAAAATGGAATTTACTCGACATCTTCGCCGGGGATCAGAGAATCTAACTGTATATCAAATATACTCTCGTATAAAACGCCCACGTATTATGTGTAGACAATAAAAATCTCGCTTATATCTAGTAAATCATATACGGTCATTTTAAACGGACTGAGAGACGACAATTGATCACGTTTTGTTTTTTACATTTCATAAACAGTCTATGTCCGAAACGAAATATATATAGGAGTACAATATTGTTGTATAATACAATCAACAATCGAAATCATGCCGTTCGGTGATGAATAATAATATTATTCACAAAATCGAATAATATGTAGTTACGACATTATAATGTGTACGCAGACGACGATGATATCAATATAATATTGTTGTTAACGGTTTAATATCAAGTTTATTAACAAAAGCGTACATTAATAATATTATTAATTGATAATAACGCGTCGATTATGTCACGTGTGTACATAATATTAATGTCTAATTATGCCAGAAAATACAATAATCAACGCAAATATAATTGGTTCAAAAACTTTTTGTCACATAATATGGTTTACGATTACAGCACTAAGAGGTTGGCGTAGTACGATACACGGACTATAGGACAGTTTAAATTAAACGGCAAGAAACACTGCAGCCGACTGAAAAAAATGTAAAAAATTCCGTAAGAAAATCGTAATTCGCAGTAGATTCGGTTTTCGGTTCGCGGAAAGTCGAATGGTTGGAATAAAACCGAAGGAAAAGAGTAGACGTGATTTTAAAAGTGTTTAACTGCACCCGCCTCAAATTGACTATGTTATTTATTCCGTGGTAATAGCGTTCGCGTATGTTTTGCAAGACGTTTAAAATAACGACAGAGCGATAACGATAGTTCAAAAATGTTTATTTTTTGCACGATTTCCAATATATTTCCGTAGTTTAATGTTATTAGATACTGAACAGAGCGAGGAATGAATTGGTATTTCAACGATGTATATTTTTTTTAGGAAATCAAACTGGGGAGGTACGTACTTTTGTGAAGTGGTTTTTTTATTTGCCCAGGATTTTTCCCAACAAATGAAAAAACCGGACAAATTTACGAAAACAACGCATTTATTATTTTCAATTTTTAGAGAAACTTTAAGTTTGCCTTTTATAGACGTGATAAAATGTTTAAACCATTTGAGCCATTTTTAAGCTAAAAGCCATTTTAATTTTAAAAGGTTTTTACGTAATATTTATTCGGTAGGTACTCCGTGGATAAAATTGTCAGACCAAACAGAAATGCTTGACGGTTTAACAGGAGATTCATTATATTAGTATTGAGTCGCACACACAGTGGTCAACAAGAAAATGTTAAGTTTAATGCAATATATATTTTTTTGTATGAGAATTTTACCATCGATTTTTGACGGAAATCGTAAATATATTACGATATTACGGCCTTTTGAACATGTATAACCGAATTCCGCTCACGATCGTTAGCAAAGATTAATCGTCGCGTACAGACATAGATACACACATTGAATTCCCCTCTATTCCGCTCAACGGCTCGCCCTACAACAGTGGCCCGCCTATCGTGCGACGCATGCGTCCGTCCTCGCGAAGCTTTTACGTTTAGCGCGTAAATCTGCAATGCGCGATTGTGATAACGTCTCGTACGATTTCCGCCACGTTTTTCCGGTCCACGGTGTGAACACGTTGCAGCCGACTTGGCGCCGCGGTCGCCCGTCAAGTCCATTCGGGATTCGAGACGCGGTTTCCGCGATTATACAGGTGTACGCGTAATACCGATTCCGGCGTTCAACGAAACTGGACGCGACGGCGAATGATGGGTTACGGAATGGTCATTACGTTGCGCACGGGTACGCGCCACGGTTTCATAACGCGGTGTACATTGTACGCACCGCATATACGTGTGTATACCGTATACCGCATGCCGCATACCGCGCGTACAACACGACGCACACAACGTAAACAACGTAATATGCGCACTGGGGAAGAGGAGAGTAATTATTGTCGGCGAAACGAGCTGTTGACAAATTGCGGTTTTACTACCGTCGCGGTATCTAACAGAGTGCGGCCGTAACAGTGTACACAACATATTATTATTATTATTATTATTATCATCATCATCGTAGTTATCCGAGTGAACAATATCCCGAACACGAAACAACAATAATAATGTAAGCGGTTCGGCGAGCGCGGGTCAAATCGGTTTTGCGATTTACCAAAAACTAATAATAATAACCTTTGTCTACTATCACAATGTTATTTATGAACGATTACTATTCCGGCGAAAAAAATGTATAAAATAAAATAAAATAAAAATGAACTGTTAAGCATTATTGTTTCAGTTTTTTTTTTTTTTTTATTATTATTATTTCATGACGATTCTGTACTATTTGTTTGGTTTGGTTTTGAGTTTTGGTCCCCCGAGTCGTGGGTTTTTATCGGAAATAACGACCGAAGTGGATTTTGAAATATCTCTAAAAAAAAAAACTATTAAAATTTAATTAAAAAATATTTTATTGAGTATTTTTCGGGTTTTTTTTTTTTTTTTTAGTAATTTTTCAACATCTTTGCGGAACGTTCATCTATGAAAATGGGCCATCCTATTATATATGTATATAACCTACCGTTAAACCTACCGATTTATGTTGAAAAAAAAAAGAAAACGAAAAAGAAAGTGTAAAACGGAGAAAACTAATTAATTATAAAAGAAAGAAAAACCCCGACTCCGGATCGGAAAACGTTTAATTCCGCGGTAATAGAGAACATCTGTCCTCCAGCAGTGTTCTAGTAATCTAGTTGACAATAGACTGAACATTTATCCGTCCATTTTTCCGAGCTTGGGTATAAAATGGATAAAATAATAACATTATAAGGTTTAACAAGTCGTGTTTTAATTTTTTGCCCGAGGTTTTATAGACGCGTTTTTTTTTTTTTTTTTATATAAGAAATATACACATGGCGCTGAAAACTCGGTTTAACAACGTAAAAACCGTATTTTTATTTTCCCGGGCGATTTGGTTTTTACGACATAATAATAATCGCGAATCGTCCTGCGAGTATAACGCGAACAAAATATTGTTGTTGCCGAAAAAACGCATTTTTTGGTGAGGAAATTCACGGGATTTCTTTCGATTTGTATTTTCTTTATGTATATATACATATGTGTGGTTGTTTATACAAAAAAAAAAAAGAAAAGAAAAAAATGCCGCTATATAAAAATAAGCGGAATGTTGAAAAGAAAGCCAACATCACTGGTATACGATGAAATTCGTTTATTTTTATTAAAAAAACGGCCTCCGGCGCGTAATAAACTTTTATAAAACGCGTTATATTTCTCGTTCTCTCCTCTCACACCCACCACTCTCTCGTTCTGTGGCCAATGCGGGCGGTTATTACAGTTTTAGCAAATAATAATACGCCTTTATGTTCGACACGCAACGCCGCATCGTAAAGAGTTCCGGCGCATCATTTCTGATTTCCACTTTCGACAAAGGTCCCGGCGCGGTGTGTGACGTCGGGAGGGAATGCCATTTTAAAATCAAAAGTTTATAATATTTTTAGGTACATATAATAATAAGAAGTAGGGGTAAAAAAGTATAGGCATTAGGGAATGCGATTTGGATAGCGAATACCGACATTTTTGTCTTTCTTTGTCAAACTACGTATATAGACGCGACATAATATAGCGATTTAGACGGATTTTCCTACCTTATTGAGACCGATCGGCGTATTTAGTAAAGCGGTAAGAATCTCGAAAACAAATTCGAATAAGAGTGATGTACCGAAACGTGTACGGGATCCCGTCGGAGGTCTACGTTATTCGGTTTTTAAAAAAAAAAAATACATTTTCAAATTTTACAGTTTCTTGAAATTTGGTCCGACCGATATCGCGTACACGTCCTATCACGACGGCTGTTTTTATCGACAATCAGACAGCGCTGCATTAGTACGCTGTAGACAACAAAAAATAAAATAATATACCGCGGTATCGAATTTTCAATGCCACTGGAAAATCCCGCGACGATTCGAACAATACCGGGTATCGGATTTATAAATCGTCCGAGAAAAATATAGTTGGACCGTGATTGAAAAAAATCACCCTGTACCTAACCTAACCTGTACTATATATTATTATTATAGGTTTGGCTTTCGTTGTTCGAATATTCCATGTTGAACAATACCATGTAATAATATTGTTATCTGAGATTTGTATTTGTGGTTTTTGTTATTTAATTTTTTTTTTTTTTTTCGTTCGCTCGTAAATTTATTACCTATCACATTCGGAATGGATTTCAATTATATAATATTATATTATTCCGTTTTTCGTTTCTTTGTTTGTTCGCGAGCGTTTAATGTCCCGTGAACGTTTCGATTTTCTTAATAACAATAATGTATAATGATATAATAACCGACGATTTATTCTTGTATATTATCGCGTCTCTTATATAAATTCACAGTTCATTTACAACCAATGTAGAATAATAATTATCGTTATTTAAACGATTAAAATATCGCTGTATTATCACTATATACTCGTATCATAATATTATAATAGCGTGTATATCTGAAAATTGTACGGAGAGTGTATTCATTTTATAAACGAGTAAAATAATCGAATTCGTTGTATAAATATAAATTATAATTGCCGAGATAATAGATTTAAAAACGATACATACGCGCGAAGTGTTGTACAGAATGGTATTATATGTATATATCTTTGGTACCGAGGATCAAGATTGCAATTTCGTGAAAAAACAAGTATGTAAAAGTTACAAGAAAAAAAAAAAAACGGGGAAAAAATAACGGAATTTAAGGAAAATAATTACAAAAAAAAAAAAGTATATATGAAAAAAATATCGACTAAGCCTTATTTCTTCATTGGGAACAATTACCGTTTTACGAAAAGTACACGAGGGCTCGATAGAGGGTGAAAATTAAAGGGGAAAATATTATCGAAGTGAAACATAATAAAGCCGGACGAGAACATTTTACGACGAGTGATATTTACCAGAAATCGAATGTATGCATTTAAAGTCTTCGGGGAAAAACACACTGGATCCCAAATGGCAATTAGAACATGTTGATATTGTCACCAGTAGTACACGCAGGATTTTTTTTCAAGAGGGGTACTGTTTATAGTAATTTCCTAGAGGGGGGTAGCATATATTATAAATACAGTACTATCATTATTGTTACTGAAAAAATTATTTTTGTATGAAATTAAATTTTGTTTTATTCTGTGATATAAGATATTATGTTGTTGAATGTAAAAATTGATTAAAAAAATGTAGTTAAGTAAGACATTTTGGGAGAGGGTTCGACGCCCTAACCCCCCCCCCCTCCTGCTGTGTGTGTGCCACTGATTGTCACAATATGTTTTTTTACATGTCTCTAACAATATGTATCAGTTAAAACATTTTGCGAAAACATGTAGAAAATATATTACAAGTATTAATTTTAAAAATATTGGGCCACATTGTGAACACGTTATTTGTTCTGCTATTGGTTTTGCTAAGGATATTCTTGAAATATATCCAACAGTTAAAATTACACTGCGAAACATATTGCCACGATATTAATGTTTAAAAACGAAGTATTTTTACAACGTACCAGCGATATATGGAATTAATTGCTATTCGGGAACACGACGATTGAAAAAATCACTCTGTACACAGCTTTTTTTTAAATTAACAACATAATATACTCTAGATAGATTGTGCATTATAATTATTGTATTAATTACTGTGATAATAACACATTATAGGTATTCGTATGTACGAAAACAGACCATAAAGCATTGTTGTTGTTTTAAAACCGCGCGGTTATCAAATCATCAATTGTTGACATTTGATCCTACAATGTGTGGCAGCAGCAGCAACAGCAGCTATAATAGGTATTAGAATAATAATAACGCTTGTTTTCGTGATTCGTATGGCGCAATATTTTTTGGTCAACTGGCATCCTATATAACGTTCGCATTTACATATTAGATCACGACACCACTATTATGAAGGTATATAGTTTTTTTTTTTAAATTCGTTGGCGGCCACGCGAGACCCGCGTGTCGGTCTCGCTTACCATAACGCCTAGGGGGGCTAGGGGTATTTGGGTTATTACGTTACTGATGCAATGATAATTTTGGAATAAAAACCGTCCTAATTTTATTTCAAACTTCAAAGAAAATCGATAACGAAAATACAATATATAATCAACTTATTAAATGTCCCGTTGTTGTGAATATCAAAATTAGGTGGTACTACACTGTAGTATTATTTGAATCCGAACATTCGATGAAGAAATACCGAAAGACATTTCAAACCCAAGACACTGAAAACACGGTTCTCGCTACGCGTTTATTTTATTTACCGGGACTGTTTGATTGTCGGGGCAACGGAGCAGCGGATCGACATAACTGCAGGTTTCCACTACTTCTCTTGAACGCATTACAATAACATAATATAATATACAATACAGGTTTTGTAGATTCTCGATAAACTTCTTAGTTTCAATGTAACCGACTTTTTTTATTAAGTACGTTTTTTCGTGTCGGCGATTTTGTTAAGGATCTAAGGGAGATTTTTATTATTGTTATTTTTATTTTTTTTGGGAGGGGGAGAAGAGTCCAGAGTTTTGTCCCGAGAATGTTGAAGAAATGTCAAGGTTTAAGAATAAATTCAAGTTTAGGTTCGCCAGTAACTTTTTGGTTTGGTAATACCATAAAAATTGTTGAAACGTTATCATAATAATAATAAACATTACCCTTATCATTACGTAGTCATCGAAATGAGAAAAATACAATCAAACAACCCCCCCCCACAAAAAAAAGCTCGTCAAATTGATATTTTTTAGGATTCGATAAAAAAACAAAAAATAATTTTACAAAAACAACAAAACTAAAAAGGTTATAAAAAGATTATAGAGATTATATTATACATTAATATTATGTATTATAGTGATTTACGAAAACGGATGTGTTCAGAAGTTATATAGAAGCCAGTGATATCAATCCTACTGCTGTTCGACGCTCTGTTGGCGCACAATTCAAATAGTACCGGTATTTTTTGATCACACGCCGTATACTTGGGTTGCTATATACACATTTCACGACGAGTTTTCAGACAATCGAATTCGACTTTAATCCAATTTTAATCTTTTGTCGCTTATATGACGAAAAAAAAAACAGAAAGAAAAATGAATGTAAAGATGAAAAAAATTCAGATTTAATAAGTTTATCGTTTTTGAACGACGACAATTGCGTGCGTTTTTATTCTTAGCGAATATTATATCTCGACGAGCGACCGAGTACCATAAAAGCTTTTCGTTTATAATATAATAATATACACAGGAGGTATATAGGTACAATTTGAGAAAAAAAAATAGGTATTAATGCGACGTTATAAGTAATTATAGGTACACGGTAAGCGATTGTTTTAAGTATATTATGTAAAAATTCCCATTAACGTACACGAACGTTCAGAGACGAAAAAAAAAATCATTTTGAAACGAGACCTGCAGTATAACAAAATGCTAAACGAACGTTTATCGCTATTAGAACAAAATCTATTCAATTATACGATAAAACGGTTATACTATATTATACGACCTGTACACAAGAAGAAAATAAAAAAAAAACGCAGAAATACAATATTATAATACCTATCTATTATATTAATACGCGCGTGTAGAAATAATATATGAGTATAGCGTACGCCGGGCAAACGAGAAATAGAAAATCTAAAAACGGAAACGAGAAACACAAAACTAGGTCAAAATTACCCTTATATTTAATATATTATATAAGAGTCAGCTATAAAGTTTAAAAAAAAAAAAAAAATAATAATAATAAAAAAAAGGCGATACGAAGTATAATATTTCTACCCGCTATTCGGTACGTATTATAATATAATATACGCATACAGGGTGATCAATCTATCGTAAGACACTCGTTATCTCGGAGAGTATTAACTTTTTCCAGAATGTGTTTTCTAGAATATTTAAGAAACAAGCTGTTCACAATTTTATGTTATTTCTTGTCACCCTTATTATTGGGGGTAAAAACCACCACCTACTTTCGATTTTTCCACCTCTTTCCACCATTTTTCAACCTATATTAATTAATAAATAGATGAAGTATTAATTAAAATAAATTTTGGTGTTAAATTTGTTGGTTTCCGTCAATCCGTTAACGAGATATTCCACTTTTAAGTTTGAGTTGGGAGAGAGAGTGGCGGTGTATTATTACCACGCCACGCGCCGTACCGCCACACAAATGATGCTCCACTACTCTCCTCTAAACCAAACTTAAAAGAGGATTATCTCGTCGATGGATTAACGGAAATCTAATATTTCAACACAAAAATTTATTTTAAAAAATACTCCATCAATTTATGGAATTTTTATTACAGGTTGCCATTTGAAAATCAAAAGTAGATAGCAATTTCGCCCCTAAAAAAATAAGGGTGACAAAAAATAACATAAATGCAATATTGCAGAGCAGCTTGTTTCTTGATCACCCCGCGTGTATACCTACGCATACATATTACAGTTCATAATTTATTTAGCGTCTCGAGATCGAAAATATAACGGTATACACTTCCTCTATACTGCATAATAAGCGTTATTTTTATAACCGAAAAAACCGCGAAAAATCGAACTTGGGAAAACGAAAATCCAAACCGCCTGTATACGGCCAAACCGGCGCTGCTCGAATTAATGGGGAGGGGCGCAAACGAACAGAGCTCCTGTAGGTTTTTTTTTATTTTTTTATTATACCGTTCCCTCGCACTTATTATGTTATTTCAATTGCACGGACCGAGGACACGGTACGAATCTTTTTGTAAAGAATATTTTCAAAGAAAAAAAAAAAAAAAAACCGCGTATCAACTCGGATTAGATAAATTGTAATTTTTATGTTCTCCGACGTCCCATCGTTGTCCGCATGTCGTAAATTATTATTAATTTCTACTCTTTTTCACTGCGTACCTTAACAAAGCAAACGGAATATTAAACAATTGTATGAGCCGTCTATACTGTGTTATTTACGTCTAATGTTCTAATATACAGTATACTAAATCATATGCGTAATAAAAAAAAACAAAAAACACGTACACAAAAACTTAGCCAACAAAAGTACCTATTGTGTATTAAAAATCGATTTTGGTCGGTTGTTTTTTGTAAATTACTAATTGTACTTGTGCGAGGAGGCTGCGGGGGCGTATAGTCGGAAAGTTCGGTTATCGATAATCGCGAAAGGATCGCCAATTATTATTGCTATTGATTTTTTTTTTGTTAATTCTCATAATCTGCAGACTATATTCTTTTGTTTTTACCAATTCAAACACTGTATAGTATCAAAACGACGCGACACTACGATTTAACAGTCTGTTCATAAATTAGACACGATAAGAGGTTAGGATTATGCAATTTTCATTTTTTTTTTTTCTTACAAAACATTAACACCAAATATATCAAGAGTATAGCTGATAATACTATTATGTGCGTTGACCTTTCGATTTTTTGTGCTGGTCGATCTCTCCACACACCCGATAATAATAATATTATATTTCAGTTCAACGCAAATCGAAATTATTATTTCAGACTGCAATATAAATTATTATACGCACACAGTGCGCAATTACACTATTTGTTAACATAATCTACTGAATGCGTTATTATTTCCAACCAAATTTATGCGGATGAACGGTTTTTGTAAATTTGCACCGTCAAACGCGTTTACTAAAAAAAAACAAAACTACTAAAATTCACGTACTCATAAATATTTATCAAGGCTGGGCAAGTTAACGGAAAAGAAAAAAATAACTCTGTTATAAGTAAATTGAAAAAAATAAAAAAGTTAACAAGTTATAAATAATTGTTTCGTTAAATATCTAAGTCGAGCGAAACGTTAATTGGAAAATTTAATTGACTTACGTTAATTTGTTTGTGTAAAATTGTAACTGTCATCATAGTGAAAATTATAAAACCAATAGTCGGTTATTGTTTTGTTTTCTTAAATAAGGACGATCAGTGTTCAGCGAATATCAAATAGTAATTTTTTTTTTTTTTTTAAACTCCACATCCATTATTGAGTGCAATAAAAAAAACCATACATAATTTATAAAAATAATTTAAATTTGCAAATTGTAAATTGAATACGGCGTTGAAATTATCTCGTTATTTTGTTGATCCCGGGGAAGACTTTTATAAATTTTCGGAAATATTTCTTTTCTTATAATTTTGTCTTATGTAATTTTAGATTCGAACGTAGCGATGGAGCTATTGTTTTTAAAATGTTGTTAATTTCTTTTTAGATTTCGAGCATATTGGTTTTACTAAGATGTTTATTTTTATTTTATTTTTTACTTTTATTTGTTCTAGTCTGTGGACACGTTTGTTTCTAGTAAACTTGCTGCGATTTTTACGTGTAGCAACATTCATGAAATATCAAGTTGTCTAGATTGTACTTTAAAAGGTCATTTTTTGATTTTCGACGGCATTTTTTAAATAAAAGCATTAATTGGGAAAAAACATAGGAAAACGTACAATTTTACGATTTCATTACTTTATAAAAACAATGACGACGTTTCTACCAGAAAAAAATGATTTAATCAAAAAATCACAAGATTCCTCTTTGAGTTTTGAACGAATTTTAATTTTTGGGAGTTTTTTGCTGTAATTTAGTTATAAATACACGTAGAGACTTGAAAGTTGGTAATAATACTTATATTGGACGTACCCAGATGTGGTAAAATTTACGAAATCATCGGACGACTTTTTTTTTTTAATAAGTGTTTTGAAATCAGATTTAAATGAAAATCGCAAAAAAAAATTATAGCACTTCAAATTATGTATTACTGAACTGCGCTCGAAATTGTCTTTCGTCAAGCAATGGTTAATCGTTACTTACAGATATAAATGAAATAACCTTATGTATTCTACCTTCCCAACTTCTAATCTACAACAGTGGCCGCCCCCATCCCCAGTATCGGCTCTTATTTTTTATTTTGTTTAAGTGCATGAGTATATGTATTTTCGAAATTTAATTTGCTCGTATTGAAAACAACGCAAACGCGACTGTTCTTTGAGACTGGCGATTTATATATGAAAACAGCAAAAATGGTTAACCTAACATAACCATAAATAATTTAAAATTAAAATTGACTTTTAATACTATATAACTTTAGGTATCGGCTTTTTGAATTGTTATTCCCCATCCTTGAATAACCATACTTTTATATATATATATATCATATACAGAGTGTTTCATTTCAGTACACTCGTTATGTCGGAAAGTTGACTTTTTTTCGGAATTTGTTTCTTAAATCATGTATAAGAAACATGCAGATCTACAATTATATGCATTTATGTTAGTTTTAATCATCTTTATATTCTGTAGTAAATCCACTATCAGTTACTGTGGTATTATAGGTATTAAAAATTCCAAAAACAGACGGAGTACCTATACATATATTAGTTAAAATACATTTCGGTGTTAACATTTTTGATTTCTGTCAATCCGTCGATGAGATATTGCACTTCTTCAGTTTGGGTCGGAGGAGAGAGGTACAACGTCATTTGTGTGGCGGCTTTTTAATAACGTGCCGCCATTATACTCTCTTCCGACCCAAACTTAGAAGTGATGGAATATCTCGTCAACGGATCGACGGAAAATCAAAATTTCAACAATACAAATTTATTTTAACACCAATGCGACCCCGTTTGTGTGTGGAATTTTCAACTTAGGTCGCCGTTTGAATATCAAAATCAGATATATAGCGGTTTAACCCCCGAAAATAAGGGTAACAAAAAATAACATAAACGTGTAAAACCGTAGGAGCCGCTCGTTTCTTCTTAAACGCGTTTTACAAAAACTAATTCCGAAAAAAACGTTAATAATATTCTTTCCGAGATAACGACTAATGTACCCGTTTAAATGGAACACCCCGTATACAATCGTAACACAATGCTTGCGAAATAAAATAGAATCTCGTCTGAGAATACAAGACCGCGCGGACATTCTTTGTGGCATGCGGGGCATCGAAACGCGCAATGTTCGTATTATTGAAACGCAACGCGAAGTATAATAACACAATTATTATCGTGCGGCCAAAGCGATTATGTATTGTAAAAAAACACGTTCGGATAAACGTTAAGTAAAGAAAAAGAAACAAAAATAATAAGTCGTAATAGTAATTTTCGGTGTCGTTTTTCAATACGAGCGAGATCGCGTATACGACTATCGATTATTATATTTAACACACAGAAGTTTTTTTTTTTTTTTACGTATTATTATTTATTACACGTAAATGTATATTTTCGAATAAATATATTACAATAACAATAATATAATATTGAAAAAGATAAATGCGGCGATTTACCGATTTCGAATTCGCTACACTGCATTATACACAACAACGAAAAAAAGAAAAATGGAAAAGAAGCAAGTATTTTTTTATTATTATTATTATTTTGTTTTTTTACGGTAACAACGTCGACGATAATTTATCAAAGTATCAGTTTCACAAATGCTAAAAACTACAAAAAAAAAAAAATAATAATAATAATATTGTCGAAAAATGTCCGAAAATTAACGCAATTTCGTGTACATTTTTTCTACCGAATTACGATAATTTTACAGTCGTGATTTTGTTTGAAAATCATAAACTGGTTATACTGGATTTTTGTCCTTAAAAAAAAAAAAAAATCCGCGAAAAATTATCTTAAACGCTTTAAATTACAACACTATCCGTTATGCATTTTTTCATTCAGTCGCATTTTCGACACTTTTTGACGGAATTACATTGCCTTGTGGGTTAGGCACCTACACATATTTATGAAATAGTAGATTACGAGTAACTACAAGAAAAAAATAATTCATTGTGAAATAAGAACTAAGTCATGTTACTTGATGAAGTTACTTACAAGAAGATTGAACAACATATATGCATAGGAGATATTATTTAATTTTAAATTTTAAATACAATACTATTATGTACCTAATACTTTTACGTATTCATTTTAAACGAATAAGAATATATAGAATTTATTCACTAAATAATTGTACGTTAGAATTTCGAAAATGTCAAAGTAACTTAGTTTTTAAACCACGATATTGTAACGATAGGTATGTTAACTCGTTATTCGTGGCGATGACGGTTATTGTTATTATAATATGCAAACTCGTCGACTTCCAGAGTTCTATATAAGGAGCGAAAAGTAACAGTATTATACAGTTGTATAATATAGTCATATAATTTGATAGATTCAGTGGCGGTTTTGAACTTTTTTTCTGGGGAGGCGGGGTGAGGTATTAACTTATAATATATTTAACACATGAAAAAATATTTACATAATGTATTTATTAACTCACGTATTATATTTTGCCTTTCTACATGAATGTATTTACCTATATGTTTTAAACAACATAGTTTAAGTTTAATTTGAAAATCGCAACACAAAATCTACTTTTCGTAGTCTAAAAACACAGAAAAACTCCTCCCTCCCCTGTACCATAAAATCGTCACTGGGTCGATTTTTAGTAACTAAACAGTTATTTAGTATGCCTTGTATACTACGCAGTTATACTATTTACATCATTTGGCCGTATATAACATCACTTGGTCACTTTTTGACGCTATAATAATACATAAAATATACGGTCAATTTTTTCATGACGGCGCGGCGACGATGCAAAGGCGACCATATATGGCGTTAAAAAAAAAAAAAATTTCGGTAACAATACTCGTGCGCGATGCTCACCTCTGTTTCCGTTCGATGTGTTGAGCGATCAGATTGCTGTAGTAATTCTCGAGGGTGACTTTCGCTTTGGTCGCTTTGTCCAGTGTATGTCCGCTCAACCGGATACCGCTTTCGGTCGCGGCGCTCATTTCCAATACACCTGGTAACAGAAAAAAAAAATTGTTTACTACGAGGCGATATTAACATAGTACGAACATAAGCCGATTATATATTGAAATACATATAAATCGTATACATATAGTCGGTCGAGACGCATACACAATATTTTATTTCCGTTTGAACATATTTCGCGGACGCGATAGTATTATAATATTGTTTTCCGCCCCTCTTTCCCTACGTTTTTATTCCACGGCGGTCGGGCAAGAACATTTGTTGGATTTCCTCGCGAGGATCCGGTTACCGTGCGCCGGAATCGGGCACGATGATAATATAAAGGGTGAAGGACACGGGTAAAAAAAAAATAATCCATATTTTTGTTCCTACGTTTTATAATAATAGCAGCGGGATTTTTTTTTTTAAATTAATTAATCCGGATCAAACGAGTGGCAATACACCGGTAAGCGCGCGTGTTGTATAATAATATGCGGCCGTGTCCGTGAAAACCACATTTAAATGTCATTATACTCCGCAGCCATTATGCACGTGCATATTGATGCAACGTCATCGCGAGAAAATGCAAAAAAAAATACACACACACACGTATATATACTTATATATATACTCCCCATCACTTTTATGAAATCCAAGCCGCTCAAACACAAACGAAACTCGAAATAATAGGCTAAGCGTTTTTTTCTCATAATATATAATATGAAGAAGGACAATAGTGCCTCATATAAGGGAAGAATGGGTAGTAATCTATTTTGTTTTGTTCAATTTTGAGACAATAACGGTTGAAGAAATACGTTATCTAGTCCGTACAGCTGTGTAGGTACAGAAGAGTTTCGCTCTGCTGAAATATTTCAAAAATGGAGAACTGTACATCAAAAGTATAAATACCAAACTGACTCAAAGATTTATTAAATTAAACGGTCAAAAATCACAGAAATAAGTTGTCAAAGTTGAAATTAATTTTATTTAACGATTTTTTTGAAATAAATATCTCGCGTCGTTACAGTTTCTAATAATTATTTAGGCATATGTTTATCAATACCATAACTATAATATATAATAATAAAATGATATAAAGCGAGCACACACGAGAGCGTAACCCAGTTGTATATACCTACACTTGGGCATATTAAAATAAAAAAAAACCGACGTCCGTATTTTCCGGCGAAATTATTGATGTTTGTAATATTTGTTTCGTTGTTTTTTTTTTCTTTCAATACAGTTTCTTTATAATATACTCGAAATAAAATAAAAACGACTACGCGATTAAACGAAAATACATTAATGGCGAAATTGTCGAATGTGGGTGGAACTGCCATTATTGTTATAAGAGCGAAAACAACAAAAACTGACGGCGGCGGCGGCGGCGCAGGGGAGTGAAACGAGGACGTGAAAAATGGATTGACTTCGATATTGTATAGAGTAATTTTTATTTGCACGCCGTTCACTCAAAAAAATTATATCGGTAAAAAGTATATGTATATATATATTATATAAATAAATGCGAATATTATTATTGTACATGTCGATGCGCGACGTGTTTTCCATCGTTTATATTATATTTAATATGATGTTATATTATATTAGGCAGTGTTCGGACGACGATGACAAATGCGGTGGACTCTATATTAGCGCGAATGAAATGAAATGAACAGAAAAAAAAAAAACGGCAGGGGCAAACGTAAGTGTAGTCTTGCGGCGGCGCGGTAGGCCTTTAGGGACATTAAGTCTTCCCGAAAAGTATACATTATTATATGTACCGTTTTGGTCTCCCTATAGATTGTATCGCATCGATCCCGGGGATAAAAAGGGCTTAAGTTAAGTTGTCGGCTATTTTCTTATAAAAAAACAATGTCGTCTTATGTACTTTTATTTGTCTAAACGGCATAAGCGCACGCATATTCTCAACATATATATAATATGTAAATATGTCAACATTTACAATCATTTCGATTGATAGAAACGGAAACAATGACTCCTACAACAGAACGTCAGAGTCAGACACTTTTAACGGGCCCGCGGGTAAGAAAAATAGAAGCTCGACCATACGTTTCGAAGGGAAATAAACGGTCCGAGGGTAGAGCAAGGTCTTTTTCTCATTTACCCTGTACGGGTGAAAATCGGCCTCGGTTCTCGCGGGCGAAATTTCGCCGTGTACGTGTTTCCCGAGGCGAAACCGCCTCCTACGCGTTTCTGTACAATTACGTATACGCATAGAAGTTGGGCTGGCGTACATAATAACAATACATATTATACGAGTGATTGCGGCCGTTCACGTGATACAACGTACCGGTTAGTGAGAGAAAAACGAGTGATAGAGAGGGGGGGGGGGAGAAGAAAAAACCACATCGTTCTCACCGACTGGCGCACAACAATAATATGTGCGTGCGCACGGCCGCCGTTTGCGACCGATTTATCGAGACCGATTCGTATATCGCGGCGAACGGACAATAAACGATTGTAATAATAACGTTATCATTATCATTATTATTATTTTACCGTCGCCGTTGCGGCCGACGCGAGTGAAAATACAAAAAAAAAAAAAATATATATATAACAATCGATCTCGAATACGAGATCACCGCCGCTGCTGAAAAAACGGAATTATCGTATTGAGGACAATATTTTTCTGAAAAATGTAACATAATAACAATATTATACGTTATTTTCGTAACTATCGTGTTTGGATACATACACATATATAGGTACGATTTTTTACTCGACGCAATTTCACGTGTGTGCGCGCCCGCGCGGTTTTTTCGTACACAAAACATAATGTATACGAAGAAAATACACACTATATAACATGACGATAATACAGACTGTTGTTTTTTTTTTTTTTTGACCGTACGAAAACACCGTATCGCCCGGTCGACGGTAACCATTCAATATAATGGTATTTTGTACTCTGTATTATTGTTCTTCTTCCGCGTAATTCGATCTTTCGACTGGACGGCCACACGGGACCTTCCCGTGTCCGCGTATTTATACTTGCGCGCTAAAATCCGTCGGATCTCCAATGCCCGAGTACCCGAGAATTTCCGGTATTTCACGTTCCGTCCCCCGGTTTTTGTCATCCACTTCCGGTTTCAACGAACACTGCCGTTGTGTATAATACATATACAGTACACGGCCCGACGCAAACCACACCTCATATTGTTGTTGCGATTTTTCCGAATTTGCCATTTTTCCTTAATTCGTCTTCTTCGTTCGTTATACTCTGCCGCGCCGCGAAATGTCGAAATCGTATTCGGTACAATCGCGTTTAGAATCCTTCTGCAAAATTTCGGCGGCGTTACACGGTTGACGATTTTAGGTGGCCGATATCAGAGGAAAGAGGAAGCGTAATGAAGGTCATGGCCGGTAACAAGCGTTTAACGTTTCGGCGTACCCGCGTAAACACCCCGTGTGTGGGGCGGGAAAATTATATTTCGCCCCCGGGGGCCGTAACAATCCCGGTCGATATTCAGGGTTGAGTCGCAGCCCACGACACGCGCGGTCTCCCTGTTACGGCCGCTCGCTGCTGAGTGTTTTATTCGCAATCGGCGTCGCAAGTGTATAATCATTAATGTAATTCGATAATCCACGCGGTTATCGTATTGTATTCGTCCGCAGCACACGTGTACTTACACCGAGGTGATAGCGATTGTTCGACAAAAACACAGACGGGCGGGAAAATGCAATTTTCGGAAATCCGAACCGAGTTAACTAAATTATTAATGTTTATCGGCGGTTTAATTTTGAATTTTTTTTTTTTTGGTAACGACCGTAGACAGATTGAAACACACATCATCAGATATGAAGAGAACAGTGTGCTTTAGACGGCAGCCGGGCGGCGAAACGCGGCCAACGGGTTAAGGGAAATGATATTGTAGCGAACACGGCGATCGGCGGCGGCGGTGCCCGTGAAAAAGGTCGTCGATCGATTTCGTAAACGGGCGGCGGCGACAGCCGGCCGGGACCTGTTGAGCGCGACAACCGGGCGCCCTACCGACCGCGTTTTTATTTCAATAAAAATAATACGTAATCTTCCCGTCAGCTGCCGCCACCGCCGCCCCGGCCGATTATCGGCCTCGAATCGGCGCCGCCGTTTGAAAATCCCGGTGTGCTCGTGCGTTTATATAGGTATATATGGACGTGAATGGGGAAAAAAAATACACACATATATATATACCTATTTACATAATATACAATACTGCCGATATACAACGCTCGTGTATACATACAGGGTGATTTTTTTTTTATCATGATGCAGCAATTATCTCCGGGGATTTTTTATTGAATTCGATTTATGTTTCACTGATCATAATGTATGGAATACTTTGGGATTTATATCAAAACCATTTTTAACCTTTTACCCCTATTCCATATATATATATACTTTAAATAAGTATGTATATACTTTTGATTTTCAAACAGGAATCCCTATTTTTGAACACAGATACGAATAGAGAATATTTGTCTAGACAATTTGAGATGCATAACACTAATAATATCAGATTCACCGTTTATGAATTGTAACTGCAGGTTAAAGTTTAGAAGTTTAGAGGAATAGGGAAGGGTTATAGATAGGTAATGTATTGCCCTTCCCTATACTCTATAATTCACTTAAAATCCTCTGAGATAATTGTTGGTTCATGAAAAAAAAAATCAACCTGTATACGTACAAATATACAGAGTGTCCCACCCCGTGTTCAACGTGTTTTAATAAAGATAGCTGTTCGGAAATTGTTTTTATTTTTCAATTTGCTTTTCTTACGGCGGAAGCACGCGAGTTCGCTTTTTGTTTTCATATTCCGATCGCTAAAATACAGAAATTCAAAAAAATAAACATTTTCCGTTTGATTGCAATGCAAAATCGGTTGTGTCGTAAACGGTGTTGTTCTGAAATTTACAATGTATCATCGTAAGTAATATTAAGCGTCCTCGTCCGCCAGAATATTTATAACTTTTTCAATATTTCTACATTTGTTTAGCGTTTATAGTGGACGAAAATAAAAAAAACAGAATTTTTCGAGGCACAGCAGACGCTACTATACGCCTTCGACGAAAATCGGATTGCAAATAAATTCAAATCGAAAAAAACGATTGAATATTTTGCAGCTCTAGAAAAATCCGTCAAACACCGCGGCGGGACACACCCTGTATATAATACGTACGCACATTGTATAGCCGTCAGACGCCCACACGTATAATAACACGACGACGAAGACGGGTAATAATAATAATAATAATAATAAAAAAATCGTATAATGCACCTAATACACTCTTCTCCTCCAATCCGTCGTCGCCTTTATAATAATGGTAATGGTAATATAAAACTCATCGGATATTGTGTTACTTTGTCGATGCCGCAGCCGCCGGAAGCGATTCCCGCGAGACGAAAAAAGACTCAGCAGTTCGACATATGCGTACGTCACATTGCAGTATCGATAATAATAATAATAATAATAATAATAATAAATAATGTATAAAACCGACGCGGCGTACTAGTGTTTTTTCGGTTTTTTTTTTTTAAAATTATTTTTTCACTTTAGGTACTAGACAGGATTTTTTTTTTTGTTACACCGGGCGGGCACCGATTGCGTGCACGCAACAGACATCACCAAAATCGCGGACGCGTTCGGGACCGAATGAAAAGTGTTTTTTTTTTCGAAGTCGTAGACGTCCGGTTGTTACGCGCTGAAAACATAATCCAAAACAATGCGTTACGATGCGAACGGCTTTAAACGACCAATTCGGGGGGAAAGGGGGAGGAATATGTACACCGACTGTATACTAACGCCTATTATACAGCGCCAAGTAAAAAAAAAGTAACAAAATACAAAAAAAAAAAAAAAAAAATCGTACAGACCGATCGGTGCAGATAAGCCCGAATGTTTATTTACAGCGCGACCTGAAGTGAACACCAGCGGCGACGACCGGAGTGAGATGTGTTTTTTACTTGTTATCGCGACATTATAAAATATACATTCCCGTTTGTATCATATTATCTCCGCGTACAACGAACGGGTTTGTTTCGATGGTTGCGCCAGCTAACGTTAATTAAGATGGGGAGGAGTGATTTTGTCGACTTTCCCGGCAAAGTGTAACCGGCAGATTAGCGTCCTACATAGTTCCACCGCCCGACCATTTAACCACCTAACCTGGCCTAGCCGAACGTTTACGGTTCAGTAAAAACGCTCCGAAAATTTAATACCCGGTCTATCGACGCGGAGATAAAATTTCACTTAGCGCAGCGGCGAAACGTACAATATCGTAATTCTTTCTTTTTTTTTTTTTTTTGTGTCCTTCCGTAAATTTACGTTTCGCGCGGTTATGCGATTCGAAGTCGGCGTCGAAAACATTATAATAAATTATACCGTATATTATTCAGTCAACGTAGACGCGACGGCGACGAAAACACGTCTTGGAACATAATACGATATAGTAGAGGTAACGATTATATTATTATCGATGAAATATCGTCGAAAATATTATTCGGTTTTCGTGCGTGCGCGCGTACAAAAACAATACGACCCGACAGACGCCGCGCGATTAGCGTTATTTGCAAAGGCGGAGCGGAAAAATCGAAACTCAATTGACCGCACGTAAAAAAATACGTATCGTTGTATACTATATACGAGTATATGCCAATATAATATATCCTATTTATTATATCGTAGACAATACGATTTCATTATCGCGGGGATTTCGTGACAAAGCGGTAAACTGCACATGTCTATAATAATAATATTATTATTATCTTGCGGTAGTCTCGCCCGACAGCCCGAGTCGGTATCGTTAGTCTTTTTGGACGTTTACGAGGAAAAAAAAAATTATTTTAAAGGGAAATTCATACCAGTATAACTAAACGAATTTCTAGTGTGTGTCGGTGAAAAATTCCTAGAATACGCGTTTCTACACCTGGCGTATTTTAGTGAAGAAATGGTGAAATCAAAAATTTGACCAAGGAACGCGTTGGTCGGATTGGTCACACGGAAAATAAATATATTTGGCGTTTTTCAATAGTTTCTATTATTAATATTATTATTATTTTTTTTTTTTGTGAACCCAAAAGCTTTCAATCCAAACAAGTACTATAACATCACAGTTACATCATTTTTGTACTTCGTTATCAGTTAAGAAAAAAAAAAACCGTTCTAATATTATTGGTTAATATAACTTTTATGGCAACAACATACATTTTATATTATTTTATTGTACTTTTAACAAAATTATTATATTTAATATAATCCATCTCATTCTCAATATGCATTACTTTCTTTTGCAATCGCGGTCTTGTGTGACCCGAAAGACTGCGATAAATGTGTGTACCTATTTTCAGTTCGATTAGATTTACCAACATCTATGGCCGACGAAAACAATTCACCAGGGTTGAGATCAGCAGGTATTGCTTCTATCATCCAGGTATAAAGCCTCCGTCTTTTCTCTCTTATAAAATTAAGATATATCCCACTCGAGTTCATTCTTCTGTATCTTTATGACTGAAACTGTTTATTCTAGTTTGGGGTGTTACTAGTAGTCTTCCAATAGTTGTATTTAGCCCATTACCATATGAATGGCCTAGCCTCTCAATGGCTGCACCCGTCCCCATTATTGATGAAACTTAATAATCACATAAGGTGATTCATCGAAAATCCTGTGTCGTCCACTTTTCTTTGTTAAATTGTGGCAATCGATTCGCAAATTTGTTTTGCACTAACTTCGTTGTACACTTCTCATAAAGACAAACACACGCCGAGGGACTGGATCTAGTTTCGGTACAGTAACTGTTAAATAATTTGGCCATTCTTGGATTGATTGTTAAGAAGCTCATACAGAATCTTTTACAAGCAATTGCACACATATGCCGGCTTTTCTTCGAAGAACCTACGTTTTCTACTTTTCCACAATCAACTGTAGCAATCGCTTGGCAAATTTGATTTGGCGAAATTTAATTTAATTTTTTTCCTGGTTAAAAAAGTAAAAATAAAACATACCAACTTAATTAATTATTATTACTCTATAGCTAAAAAATCGATACGTAATTTACACGGGTGCCTAACTTAATTAATAAAGGGTATCCTAAAATGCAACCATCGTAATTTATATTATTTTTCATAATATTTATATATTTTTATACATTTTAATATATTATATTATCGGTTTTTAATTAGATGTACCTATGGCAAAACAGGTGTATATTAAATCAACTGCACCCGTCCCCGTTATCCTAAGTATGGATTTCGGTAATTTGCCTGGAGGTTTTTATAGTGGCCGTTTTTATAGTATCTTGGCCTTCTAACACATAGAATTTTATCAATTAACAATTACTTGTTCTTTGTAATGTGCATTACATTTTATACCTACGTAGAGTGATCAATCTAGCGCAAGACAATAATAAAATGTATAGAAACAGTTTTTATTTTAAATATTATACAACCGCCGAAAACGTACTCGACGATTCATTCATAATATATAATACATACAGAACTATTCATATATCGAATAATTCTTAACAAGTAACCCAATAGTATAATTAGTTCTGCCGTGCGATTGGTGGATAAAGCCTACTTGGGGACACCGTTATAAAAAAAAAAAACGCGTCTCGTGCAATACCCCGTGCTTTGGAATGACGTCAACCAATAACGACATTATAATGATATTATAGTCGTTTGCCTAGCCAAGGTGGTGTGGAAAATTGCACAAAATTGTATTTTCTTATAGCCGTAAGAAGTTATTTTTTCATTTACGCGTGGTGATTGTTCGTTGTGGGTTTTTCCGGCCAATGTTGTAAAATACGATTGAAATTGCATTAGAGATTTAACTGGAATTAGCTGTTTTCGAGGGTAAGTATCAGAACAATGCTGATTACTACGTTTTACCTATCCGAATAGTAACTAAAACGGGAACGCGTTAAGTATCCGAACAGTATTTTAGACGAAAAATTTATCGTCCGAACGTATTTCATCCGAAAATATCGGCTTTAACTGTATATATATACGCTTAAAAATTTCAAATATTATTTGAATACATTATGCAAAATGTATCCGTAAAAATGGGGTGAACACGTTTAAAGCGTATCGCCCTGTGTAAGTGGGATGTAAGGTATTCTGTGAACGTGTAGTACGAGTATGCGTATGAAAACGCCAACGTCTACGTTACAAACAAACGGTGACACGGCAAACTGTATCGAAACTTGGCGGCGGCGATAAAATATCATATTATTAATTTACATGACGTTATGTGAATTATACGGCGAACGTGTTCATAATACGGGCGTCTCTCGTGTGTATATACCGTGGTAGTGTTTTTTTTCGATGATTATTTTTCTACGCGATGAAAAAAAAAAGTTTTTTTAAGAAAAAAAAAAACAAAACAAAAAACGGGTTAATGGCGTGTTCGGGCGAACGCGCGTGCGCGTGCAACACTAACGGCAGGTACGCGTAGACGACGGGGGCGGTGGCGGTGGTTTACCCGCACAGCCGCCGCGAGGGGTCAACGACTCGACAAGTGCGTATACCTGCCAAACTTCGTCGTGCCGTCGTCGTCGTCTCGGGTACACAATCCGACAAAAGGATTGAAAAAAATTAAAAAAAAAAACACTTTTACACCGTCTTCATCGACGTCGGTAACCACGCGACGCTTCGCGGACATCGCGCGGTCGTCGTCGTTTCGTTCGGTCGCCCGCGTTAACAGCGCGAAAAAAGCGCCCGGCGACAGCGGCGTAGAGGAGACCCGCGTGGCCTCCGGTGTATTATACTATATTATATTCGTTACTTTCGTTCTGCATAATTATAATATTATCTCACGGTACTGTTTTTTTTTTTATTTATTTTTTATTATAAAAAAAAAAAAAATAACGCGGCTGTTCCGACAAACAACGGCGGACGGATCTGACGATTGTCGACGATACGGCACGCCGTGCCGTATGCCTGCGGATTTTAGCGAGACCGATTGTCGGTCGCGCACAATGGTTTGATATTAAAAAAAGGGCGGCCGGAACTCAACATGGTATTACAGTTTTCCAAGGGGCAAACATGGGCAGTTAATTAAATCGACTAATTTACTGACTCTACATACACCTTATAGATATTGGAAATGTATATATATAGGTGTGAAGGTCGGTGAAAGAACTGATTCAAACCGTACGTTATTGAATATAAAACTGAATCTATAAAAAAACTACTTAAAAAAAAAAAAAAAAATGTTTTACTGAATTTCGGTCTAAAATATCTTCAAAATGTATCATAAACAACAAAGAAAAAGGGCCGATAAGCAAAAAAAAAAAAAAGTATGTGTACACCTCCCCCCCACATCAATTTAGCAAAACATCGGCATGATCGCATGTTTTATATATATATATATATATATTTTATTCAACCGTCCATCCTCTGAAAAATAATACCCGGGGCCCTGATTTGGGGGCCTCTAAAAGGCATGGGCCCATGGCTCATTGCCGCCGTAGTGCCACCCCGTATCATCGGTACGCCATTGGTCGTATATATATATATAGGTATCGATTTCGTACTCTGAGCGAACCAACTATATACGGCAACAATAAGAAGGCGATATTATAGGGTTTTACTGCAGAGTTGTGCGGTTATTTTTTTCTCTGGAGATTTTCGTTAAAAACTTTCGAAAACTTTCACAGTCGCGTGTATATAATATATACCGCGGTCATACAGCAAAAAGACGAGGATTTTTCACCCAGCGGTACTTATTCATTCGGAGCGGATTTTTATCTCGAGATTACCGACAGTTTTTTTTAACCGATACATAATATTATACGACAATATAACCAACAAAACGACTGAAAAACGAATCTGGATAAAAACGAGACCTCCCGAGTATATAACTATGCAATATTGTAATGTCGAGGAGTATAGCCCGCGGGTTCTCGCGGTTCCCGTCGAAAAAGTTTTTCGTTTTTAGTTTTACCCCGAAAATAAGCGGATAAAATAATAATACCTATGTATAATATAGGTACCCCGGGCGCACAGACAGTATACTATCCGTCGTGGTTTTACATCGACTAGTTGCCAGTCAGGGGCCCCACATAAAATGTCGGGCTCCTGTACTTAAATATTTGTATGGGACCTTATTTTGATAATGAGCAAAAATAAAAAAAAAAATCATTGGGTAATAAATTCGTCGTCATTACTTCTAATAAAATCTACAACAAAGTATTAATATTTCAACGGGCCTCCGTACTGCGACTTAAAACGATCCCTTCCCATAAGGAGGTTCTAGCTGTTATACACTTATAGAATACACATTACACACTAACTATTAATTCTTTGAAACATAATCAAGTTTGGACCAACAGATAGGTTAATTTGTTTTGTATAAATTTCCTAAAACTCTTAAAACCAATATTAATAGTTACACTACGTTACGGTTCCGGCCGTTACAACCCCCTAGCATCGGACTTGAAAATTAGATCACAAATGAATAATTTATTTATTGTAATTTGTAATCGATATTCGGAATCGGTTATCTCTAAAACCTCCTATGGTTTCCGGTTAATCTTTTTTTTTACCTATTCTAGTGCCGGGGTGAGCTTCCCTTAGTACTTAAAAATAAAATGACAATTTTAGGGAGTTAAAACGAGATAAAAAATTTAAAATTCCGCGTAACAAATTACAGCGAATAAGGAACTAATTCAAGACATAATTTTCAAGTTGACATGACAAAGCCGGGTGCCTGCAGGGTAAAAAAGCTGGCCGTTATACAATATAACATTCGACTACGTCACGAAAACACGATAGAGATACTCTAAATATATTATATAGATATACACAAGATACGAGAATAATAATGTACCACGAACACGTCACACGCACGAATCGACAATTTTCCGCGGAAAACGCATTTCCTTTTTCTCTTTCTTTATTATTATTATTTTTTTTTTTTTAACTATACGATTCCGGAATACGACAGAAGTTTTCACCGGTATAATTTTATTTTTACTACGCCGACGATATTGTTCAACGACGATCTTAACGATATCATATTGTATATGGATACGCGAATACGCCGACATATACTGTTATATCATACTTTCCTCGTAATCGGTTATTATTCAGATAATATTACAAAAAAAAAAACCGCGTGTTTCTAACATTTGTACGACTCGATATACGGCCGTAGATAATAAATAAATGGATAGCGGAAAACTATGGCGAATTATCAGTTCCCACCATAGCTGATATGTATAAAGCTATAAAAGAAAATGGAAAACGCCTCACTTTATAAATCAATCCCGGAACACTGATAAGTTAAGAATGATCACACCCAGATCTATGACGTTATGACGATAATAATACTATGATAATTTTATATTAAGAGAATTATAAGTTATTATGGCAATTATTAGTATACCTACTATTCGTATCAGTAATTGGATCATTTGGTTCCAAGCGATTTAACAGTCCAGTTAAAAACACACACACACACACAATATTTTTAAACTCTTATACAATTAATTAGAAACTAAAATTTCACTATATCAACAAATAAGAGTTAAATGAAATTTTAGCAATAAAATAAAATATATCTAAAGACTAGACTATAAGAACACCTTATATATAAAGTGTTACCTTATATATATTTATAAGTTACTATACCTACTTACAGTTGGTATTATGTACATTTGTATTCGTTTGGAGCCAATCATACTTGATAGGGATCGTTATCACACAGTATGACGTCACATTAATTGCATCTATGATAATGAAAACGCGGATAAGCCTCGCATATGATGTAAAATATATTTGAGGTCGCGGTCCCGGTGGGAAATTTAAGGAGAGACTATTGAGGCTCTCAATTATCGCAAAGAGAAACCGCCAAAATAATTATTTTATGATTAAAACGTTCGACTTTAATACGCGTAGACATAGTGAAGAAACGTCTATAAAAATATATTTCGTTTTTTACATAGTTTCTATTAATTACATAAATTTTACAACAAAATACACTTCTTGTATTACAACTATACGGTTTGTGGAACAAACAAAATGAGGTCTCGAATTCTTATCATTAGGAGAACGCCGATAGTGACGAATCCGTGTTTTAATAATTAATATTATCCGCATACAGATAAAATAACGAAACGACGGTATATACGAGTTGGTGCACAATAACGGCGACCGAGGATATCATAACGGTCCTCCGTTCGGTTGTGGTGTGTATGTAATTTTCCGCAGACTAGTTTACGGTTGAATTTTTCCAGTACATGAAAATACAACGTAGTGTTGTTTATTTTTCTCATTTTTATTTTTGTGTTTTTTTTTTTTTTTTTTTTTTTTTTTTTTTTTTTTTTTTAATAACGCGCACTCCATATTATAATGATCCCGTGTTATTCGCCCGCCCCGCATAGAAACAGTGTATTTTTTTTTTCTTCTGCCGCCGTCTCCGGCAGACCGCGATTGTAATGAAAATAATAATAATAACGCGGCTATAAAGACATCAAAGTGTCGGGGTGAAAAAACGGGGGAAAAAAACAATATTATAGCGAAGCCGCGGAACGTTAAAACACAACGCGCAGCGTTACGAAGACGGCGGAAATCTTATACGCGCGATAATAACCGATTCTATTTTTACGGAACAACGCGAAACGCGTCGCGCACACGTAGTCGCCGCCGTTATAACAAACGGCAAGAAGACGAGTTTAAAAATACATTTAGGAAAAAATAACACACAAACCGCGACATAACGAATCCCGTAAACATACGTACGAGTATAATACTAGGTATTATAACATAGATATCCGTAAAAACGGGTGAGGGGGAGGGGGCGGTAGTCGATACTATAAAAAATAAAAACCTATTATAACAGAAAACGATGTTTACTACGCGTACGAGTCGTTTAGACGCGGGTATTTTTTTCTCGAAATATATTAATATTTGTGATAAGTTTTTTTTTTTTTTGTTGGTCGAAAAAAGCGTACGCTTTTAACAAGAAATACGTTATATACCTGTCACGTCCTTATGCACGTCATCAAATGTGCATAGGCGTCTAATATGCACTATAGCGGCGAAACAATATAAAACAAAACAGAGTTTGTTCGAATGGACAGAGCTCGGTATTCATAAACGATGTTTTACAGTCTGTATACGGTTTATATAATAAGTAATAACACAGTCGTTTCCAACAAATAATACGTGAAATACAGTTAAATTTCCATGGGTCTAATTAACAGGTGGACAGGACAGCGCGCTGCGTGAAAATGAACAGGATTACATTCGATAAAGCAAAAAAGAAACGTTCTTTGTTTTTTTTTTTTTTACAACGAACAGCATATCGATAAAATATTAATGCCGCAGATAATATAGATTTATAACAATACAGTTTGTCTATGTGATACTATCATTGACGATAAATCACGCGATGCCCAATCAGTTTGTGGCGAATAAAACGCGACGAATTAATTTCGTTCGTCCCGGACACTGTTTTTCGCTTACCGGACAGTTGTCTAATTTTCTGGCGATCCAAAGGACGTATTATAAAATGAGCAATCCGCTATTAGTTAATACGACTATAATAGTACGAGATAGGGTTGTTTCGTCGATAGAATCGACCGGAACATTGACAGTATTATTGTGAAACACGTCGACGAGATTCACTCGAGAATATATTATTATGGTTTACGCGCGGTGTATTGGTAAAGTTTTTGCCTTTCGAAAATCACTTCGAAATGTCATTTTCCCCGGTGTTTCGCGGTCACGCAATGAATACCATACATGTGGTATAGGTACCGCGCATGTGGTAAATTTATTCTAAAGCGAATTCGAATATTTTTTTTCTACTTCTTCGGCCATCGTTTCTACTTAGTCACTCGAGATGCGCGGTGCGCGGTTTTACCGAATCGCTCGTCGATTTTCGGCGATCCGCAGTTTCCGCAACGTCGCATAATTATTATCGTGATAGCTGGGAGAAGTAGCCGAACAAAAAAAAAAACCATACACGACATCCTTTTCTGTTTCGCGATATCGTTATAGTTATACGCGTTCGGTTATTATTACACGACGTCGACGACGACGACGACGACGACGACGACGTTCCGACCCGTCGCCGCGGTTTTTGCCGATACTGTCGTTTGGCGGTTAACCAAACTGTTCTATATAATATATAAAGGGAACACAGTTGCGCAACAATAGCTCGCCCCCACACTAGAGGATTTTCGTTTTTTTTTTTGCTCAGCTTGGTTCGGCTGTGGATCAAATTATCCGCAAACAATCTGTTATACATTTAGATTTAACGATGACACGGTCGATGATGACCGCGAATCATGGGAAACGATTGTATACGGAAATAAATATATTATAATATTATTATCGAATAAATCTTTTAAAACCAGCCGGAAACAAGACCGGCAGAGGACCCGGCGGACCGAATCGTCTGAAAAACGCATTACTTGTAAACTGCGGGCGTTCTCTTTGAGCCCGTCGAATGGCTCCCCTCGATCCGGCTTTAGAACCGTCAAAGAAAAAAAAAAATAGCTAATACGACGGTGTTTCCTGTACATGCGTATCCGAATTCCGACGTGCCGGAAGCGAGCGATTTCTTCGACGGGGAAAAACGCCCTTAGGGTTAGGTAGGCGTTAGAGAACATTGGCAAAAAATATATCTGTCGCCTTGCTATACACAGTATTCGCGCACACCTATGATATGAATGACGTATATACGTGCAGCAGGTGCGGTTAACTGAAACATGGAGGCTAATAAACAGCGCCGAGAATCTACGTGGGCGGAAACGCAATGAAAAAAAAAAACAATTCCAGGGCCACGTGCGTATAAGATTGCAAAGTCGGTATTGTAATAAAACGGCCGTCCAAGAAAACACAGCTGACATATAATGTAACACATAAACGCGGTTTCCATACATCGCATTATTATGTGAAAACCGCGAGAAAAGATTTACAAGCCTTTCATACATACATATTCGAAAGGAATAAAAAACTACTGCTGCCTAATATATATATATATACGTACATATATGTTAGTTAGTATACGTTATGATATAGTAGCTGTGCCGTTATTGTTTGCGGCTTTATTAACGCGTGCGCTATGATGCAATTTTAGAAAACGAGAATACGTCGGTTGTTTTCGCCGTTGACGTACTTACTGTACAAGAGAAATAAGTTATTTGATAAATAAATCGAACGAAGGCTGGCGCTGCCACGAATGCGTGATGTGATTGCCGGCTTTTTTACGGAGACCGTTTGGACGTTTGGAACTTTTTGGATCCCGAACGCAGCGACGGAGCTATTGGTTATACTAAGATATTTATTTTTATTTTTTTCTTTGTTCTAGTCTGCGAACACGGTTTTTTCCTAGTAAACTTGCTCTGACTTTTACGTGTATCAACTTTTCTGAAAGTTGTCTAGATTGCACTTTGGAGAAGTCATCTTTTGATTTTCGACGCAATTTTTTAAATAAAAGCACTTAAATGGGGAAAAAACGTAGGGAAACGGACAATTTCACGATTTCATTATTTTATAAAAACACGGACCACACGTTTTCTATCAGAGAAAAATTATTAATCGAAAAATCACAAAACACCATTTTTGTTGCTTTTTCGATTTACTTTCTTACGGTATCGTTGCCAAAACTTTTGAGCTTTTGAGGAATTTTAATTTTTGCATTTCACGGCACTTCAAATTATGTATTACCGAACTGCGCTAGGAATCGTCTTTCGTCAAGCAATGGTTTATCGTTGCATACAAATATAAATGAAATAACCTGATGTATCCTACATTCCCAACTTCTCATCTACAACAGTTGCCACTCCCATCCCCAGTGTTAGCATCTTGTTTTTGTTTTTTACCGATTTCTAACGTACATTATGTTTACATATTATATGCAACCTGTAGTTCCAACGCACTACGCCTACGAAACGGTTCCCGGGTGTCGGTGTACCACAGCCAGCCACATATAGCAATCGGTTCCGACGAAATCACATTAAAATAATAAAACTATACATACAGGTGTGTCCGTAATTAACTCGTTCAATGTTCATCGATGGGGGGAAGGGTGTTTTCTGGAAACCGTGTCGAAAAGCAGACGTCTGACAATATATAGTACACGGGACAATTATTAGGACACGAACATGTGTATAATATATTATATTGCATATTATTATGCATACGTAGATCGGATATCCAATCTATTAGATATGACAAGATACGTATCTATATATAGCTAATCGAATTGTTGCGATACGACGAACTGTGTCGACACAGGGTCTGGAAGGGATATCTTTTTACGCGTCCGTCAAACGGGAATAATATAGTACTTACCTATATATATATATATATATATATATTGTTTTAATGCAGGGAGAAAAAAAAATAGGTCACATTTGCGCGCAAACGATCAATTTTTCTGTTCGTCCGTATAAATGAAACGCGCGCTCCCCGTCTGTCGATAAACCAATTTGACACCGTTTCGGACGGGTGCAGCATCGCCGTTCGGATCTACTCGTACAAACGCATACTTGTAAAATGCTTTTATCGCAGTCGTAAAACACACACACGCAGAAAAAAAAATGAAGTCATCGTGCGAACCACGGTTAAAACCGAAAACTACTATAACCAAACGAATTGCGTCGCTGAAAACGTCCGTTGCACTAGAGTCGTGTATAAATAACACGGCTATGGATGTATAAGTGATTGCGCGACGGACTATGCTACTACTGGAAAAACCGGCACCGAAAGCTCTTATCAAATACCTGCGCACCGTCAGTGCACCCTGTGTATTTCCCGCGAACTATAATGCGGTATTATACGCGTACATTGACTTAACTATATTACACTGATGGGTTTACCTCTAATATCCAATAAATTAGTATTGCTCGCACCGGATCGCGCTGCGTAACCGCAGGTTTTTGACACGGCCATTGATATAACAGCCGTGTTTTTTATAAAACAATTTTTTAAAAAAGGCTGCGATAAGAACATTTCGCGGTCGAAATGTTTTTCCACGTCGCGCGACCGTTTTTATACCTGTAATAGATATAAAAAACGGTCTATAATAGCCGCGGTGCGGGTCGGACGGTCACCGGAGACGGCGGAGACCTCTTAAATCGTCATTACTGTCCGGTTTGTCGACTGATATAAAACGATAGTCGGAATGAACTTTGTCCGGTACGTTTTCCCGCCGACCAAATAATTATTTATCATCCGAATAAGCGCAGCCGTTAGACCGCGGTTTAAATAAAGGATTTAAAACAACACCTGTAACGGAACGGACGCAACGGTAAAATACCGATTTAATACTCGTTTATTTTATTGTTATATTCTTTGGAAAATCGTAACGTTTGATATCGCACGGCCGTTGAACTGCGTGCCCGGTGCACGGGTTATTAAAAAGATGACCGGATCGTAAACATTATGTTACGTACATCTGTACATATATATACAAAGAGCTTATCGTAAAATATTGTGGTGATAGTATAGCGTGTTTTTCCGCCGGCGTTCACGATATTTTTTCATTATTTTCGGAAAACCCGAGTCTCGTAACCGTGTAGATCGGTCTATTTCCGAAACGCGTACGTAGCGTACAGTGTGTACTCGTAAGGTCCGGGTTTTTGTCCTGCTCGAAACGCGCCACCGTTAATGCAACGAAAACCGTTGGACCGCTGCGAATAACACGAAATACGGCAGACAATTATTTTTTTTTTTCATTCGTGCCGATTCGCCCAGACAGGTAAAGTCGGATCGCACGCAGAACGTCGCAATTTCGTAATTCTTACGAAAAAAGTTTAATTCCGTTATTCCCGGTTTAAACGGTTGAAAAATACAATAAAAACAATAATCGATATTTGTATTATGCCTACAATATTACCAGAAACGGAATATGAATTTCCGAACTGGACCATTCGTTTTCTAATCCATTTTCATCGGGCCGTACACAGTTGTTGGTTATCTGTACACCAGGACACGTGTTCGTAATTTGTGAGTAACGAAAATTCGAGACGACACGTCAACCTCAAACGAGAATACCAAAATGATAACAGTCGTAATTAACGACAAAACTAATAAATAATGTTTATTCAACATCTAAACAACTAAGGTCAGTAGTGTATTATAGTGTCACCGCGCCATTCTGAATCGATTAACGAAACAATTATACGAAATGCAAACGAACTTACCGACTGTATAAAACAGAAGTCCGAATAACGGGTCTAATGCGATTCCAGCGCGGTACCCGATTTAAAATTAAGTTTATTCCTATACTTTTATAGGAAAAACGATCTGCACATAATGTATAGGTATAGGGGTATATAATATGTTTATGATTAAAAATCGTTATTTAAGCTCGGCAAATTATCTCGGAGAATAATTTTTAATGGCCTAAGTGCATTTGCGTATCTCCGACCCGAGTGTGCAATTCGGTTGTTTTAGGTTAAGACAAAATTCGACTATTTCCACGCATAGACATCGGATGGTTGTTCGATAATGTTCGGAGGTACTTATAAGACGAAAAACTCAGCGTTATCGAAGAGTGGTTTTTTCGAATTGCTGAAATAAAAACACCGAGAGCAGTGAAAAATGTACTATATAGACCGTGTGAATAAAAGATGCAGTCTATTTCGGTAAAAAAAAAAAATAAAAAATAGTCTATTTTTGTCCGTCTGCGTCGAACTATACTCGACAGTAACAGTTTAGATTTCTTTTTTTTTCCTGAGGAAACAATTCTTCAAGATCTCGACGACCTCCGATTACGAATTTATTTTAACCGATAACCGATAAATGCGTAATTGCAGAAGAAACTGCGTAATCGTCACGCGTTGCATATTCTTTGGTTTTTTTTACTACGAATTACCGATGAGAATTTCGCATTGACGAAAGCCCGACCGCTATACAAACAATAAACATAATATTATCGTCCTCTATATGATTTTTTTTTTGTTTTTTAATAAAACGTCCGAACACGAATTTCAGGACATAACGACGACAAATTATTAGGTACCGTACCTACTTGAATACGGTTTTCTTTTTTTTTTTTCTTTTTTTTTTTAAGGCGACCGCACTCGACAGCGCAGGCGAATAGTATAGGTACTCCCGTTGTACATTATAATATTATAAAGTGTATAGGTACAGAAATATATATGTAAAATAAAAAAATAAAACACGCATAAACAACAACTACGGTGTTAATAAAAATCGAACGCACTATTATTTATTACGCGCGGTCATACCGGTGAAAAAACCGCCGAAAAAACACGCCATACCACAGTTACGATAAAACATACATAACATATACCCGTATTTATGTTATATATATATATAGTGTCGCGTAAAATAATAATAACAGTTGAATACGATATAGTCGAAATACTCGGGCGTAGGATGTGGGGGGAGGAGCTAAGGGGGTTAAACTGCACTTGTTCTGTACGTTTTTGCATAGAAATAAAAGGTGACTAGAAAACCTTTAATTGCCTCTGCTTATTTTCAGAGAAGTTGTAAGAAATGTTGAGGGGGTTAGAGGAGAATTCGGGGGCTATAGCCTCCTTGGCCTGCCGCATCCTACGGCCCACGCCTATGTCGAAATACCTATACACATAGAAAACTACGGATCGAGTATCGGATAAAGAGAAACGACCGGGGCGCGCGATGGGAACCCGAGACATACGCGCACCGTCGAGGTGTTTTTTTTTTTTTTTTTTTTTGTTTTTCGTTTTAAACGTCGAATATTGTTGTTTTCCTTTTTTTACTATTTTGTTGCGTTTCCCGCGAAAAAACGGACTGCCTCTGCAGTCGCGTATAGTCGCGCGTAACACAATGCGTTTTTACCAGAACGGAACAATATAACGTATAACATCATATTATAACGGCCGGCTCTTGCGCAAATCGAACTATACAGAAAGAAACAGTTTTTTTTTAATTTCTTTTTTCTAAATCCATACGCGACACATGAAAAACATTATTACGAGCGCGCGACGTGTGTTTGCATATTTATTGTGCGCGTAGAACAAAACAACTCATAAATATCGACATGTTTACGTTATTATAAACACTGCGCGCACGATAATGATATTATTATTATACACCGCCCCGGATACTGCGCGACGGAATTCGAGTATAGAAAAAAAAAAAAAAAAGAAGAAAAAAACCGAGTTTACAATACGTTTTTATACGTGTGAGACGACGCGAGCAAACGGCGAACAGGAACAAATGCTGCGCGAAATACGTGTATTTTATAACAACGTCGCCGTTTCGGTTATTATAGTACACGTACCAAGGGCGATGTTTCAACGTACAGAGTGATTGGTGGTTTTCTTTCGTCGAGAACGGGCCCAGACGTTCCGCGACGGAAACGTCGGCGGATTCGATATCCGTTACGGGATCGCTATCGTCGTCCGCGGCAGCAGCAGTGCTCCGTTTTCCCTCACCCCCCCCCCCCCCTAAAACACTCGGGTCGTCGCCGTATTCGAAAATCGAATCGCGGCACGCGCCACGGCCCGAATAATCGTAATATTAAGTACGATGATATCACGACGACGACGACGTTATACCAGATTCGATTGCGGCTAACCGCGCGTTTACGCCATTGGACACACCACGTTGCGATTTCGCGGGAAGAAAACTCGCGGTGGTGGTCGACAGCGATTTTTATCGCGGGCTTTCCGGGTTGGACACTCGCACGCGGCCGATCCAATGTCACGGCCGGAAGCGATCACGACACCCGCGCGCTGCAAAGTCGCCGCCATAAACTAAACGTACTAAACGCTGCTTCGCGGCACACGCGCGGAATGCAGACGATTCGGAAAACGTCGTATACAAGACCCGCGTTAAACGAAAAAAACCGAAATCCCCGTTGTTCGAAATCTTCGCGGACGGTCCCCGGACCGCGACATAGAAATCGCCTTGCACGGACCGCCGCGATTCGGATCGGACACGTGGTCGTTACACGATACCACTGCGCGGTCACGGTAGACACAAAACATCCAGATCGACTCCCGTCGTCCGTAATACCCGCGATGCTCCATATCCGATCTACTTCCTGGTCTCATCTATCGCCTCTACAGTTCCTCCGCGACTTTTCCGGTCTCCCGAACATGTGTTTTCCAGCACCGTACACGATGATGTCCGGTTTCCGATACAGCGATTTTGTAATGGTTCCTCGTTCTCTCTGTCTTCCCTCGTCGGCATAGCCGCCCCTCCTCTGCCGAGCAATTGAGCGCCCGCGAGAGCATACAAATTTCCCCGCTCGTGACCCCTGCTGTTCGTTTCATCGGATTTATATTGCGCGTAATTTCTGGATTTTGCGCCCGTCGCCGAGATGCGCTTTAATTATCGTCGCCGACGATAATCTATTATTATTATCATAACGCGATATAATTAATAGTTAAATTAATATTTTTGCCCAAATTACCGTGAAATAAAAACCCCAAAATACTATAGTCATTAATCCCGGTCCGGCCGGGATCGAAATCCTCGAGATTATTTCCGAGTCACGGATTTTTTCAATTAAAAATGAACCGAGAGTTTGAAAGTCTCCCCCTCTCTCCGCCCACTCGTATCCCGCAGGACGACCGAGCTTAATTTTTAAATTTTTTCGGGGAATCTTCGTTATTATATTGTTTGAAACGCCGTCGTCGCTCGTCATATAAAATTATAATAACGCGATATGATATACGTATTATAATAAACGGGGAGGGCGAACAACGCGGACGATTACGCGGTCAGCTTTGATCGTCGGTTCGTAAATTATATTCACCGCGGTCGTGTTCGAAATACGGACCGCGCGATAAACGGCGAGCGGTAAACTGAATTTTCCGGATGAAAAAAAAAAAAAAACGGAACGACGAATCGATTACGTTTCGCTACCATATTTAAATCGCCCGCATTGATCTCGCGCGTTAATCCTAAAACCGAATTGCACGGCGTATAATAAATATATCGCATTATTTATCCCGGAGACCGGAACGGTACAGAATCGATTAAATTAATTGCCCGGCTCTGGAAATCTTACTTAATCTTTTTGGGTGTATAAAAAATGAAACGGTTTTTTTTTTTTAAATTTTAGGACGACCCAGAGGAGAGTACAATATACCTGTATACGCGGCGAAAAGCTAGCTCGATTTGTCTGTCGCGCGCGCGTGTTCTCGTCGGCCAAGATTCGATATGTCTTTTTCTTTCTCTAAAATGAATGATATTTTCGTTCGTTACGAAATATCATTGTTATCGACGATTTCGGTCGAACCGAGTATAGGCGACACGCGGGTTTTTTATGCGTGTAGTTTCGCGGTTATTACCGTTATTACTGTTACAGGCGTGTTTGCGACTGTTAAAGTCAACCGGAAACTTATGTATGTAAACTGATTGTTCGACTACAACGCGACGTAGCCAAAAAAACGCTAAAGCCGCCTATATATTATATTATGTATTTAAACGCTCCTGAAAAACGTACACGATAATTAGATACGTCGCGTCACCCCTCTCTACGAGTTTTTTTTTTTTTTTTTTTTTGTCGCAAAAAGTCGAGAAAATCGAGTTTTTTATATTCGAATTTTCCGCGGATTTAGCCGTTAGAAATGTCGGCGCGCGACAATATCGCATATCATATTCGCCGTTTGGGAAGTTCCTTTTAAAAACGGGAATTCGGGGTTGTCCGAGTGCGTCCCGAAATGGCCGTTTAACAACGTAATTAGTGCGTCTAGAATAAGAAGTATCGCACGAGTGCGTCTAAATAAAAATAAAAAATAAAAAGATCATTTTTTCAACGTAGAGCCAGAAAATGCGTCCTGGTTCGTTTGGAGTTAAGGCACACTACAAGTGTTGAACAATGGCTTACACCCCGGAATTATTTGGTCATTTCGTTATCTCGGCTAACACGCATTACAATATGGTTGTGCGACCAAATAGTAAAAAAAAAAATAAATAAAACGGTTTTCATCACTAATAAAATAAACGGCTCTTATCAGTATCTGCTTACCTGGAATAAACAACACATAATTCTAGGTTTTAATGATTTAATAGACAGATAATGATATATAATATATTATTATAATTCGAAATTTCTTCAAATTGATAGTAGTCGCCAGTCAGAGCTGTATAATATTTTTTTTTTTTTAATGCCTGGTGGTTGAGTGAACGCAAATACAATTTTGTCGAGTGTTCATATATATAAACGTATATTACGCAAGAAATCGACGTTTAAACGCCACTGTTTTCAAAATAAAAACGCCATCGTTTAACCTCAATGTCAGGACGAACTTCGATTCGATCAGGTCACCAATAATTACGAAGTCTCATCGGTTTTTATAAGGAGAAATGCTGCCCGCGGTCGCAGCGGTTATTGGCCGCTTGGGCTACAGAAAAGGGCAAAATTCAAAACAGGACGCACTTGAGGGATAGAACGGGGAGTCGGCATACAATGCAGTGCCGCCGCTGCTACTACAGGGTGTACAACACTCTGTGTACGCGCGACAATGACGGTTGAGCGAAAACTAATAAAAAAAAAAGAAGAAAAGTGGTAACTTTTACACCGTATGTATGCGTACATACGTACCTACACACAGTGTTGTCCGTATAATTACACGACACGTAGACGCAGTGACTGAGTGACGGCTGGCGCCGAACCCATATAAATTTATAAAAGGCGACGGCGAAAATGTCCCGGCGCGTTTTCTCCGAGAATTCAATAATAATGGACTCCGGATCGATTTTTACGGTATTTTATTGCGAGCGGTGTCGCCGGACGGACTGGCCGCCGTTGATTTTCAGCACCTACCTTATATAATACGAATGGGATTAAAATTATGATACATTTTATACACGCAAAAGTACGCGCGCCTTTTACTGTTCGAGGGGACTTTTTTTTCGCATACAATTATACGGACAAGTACGGATGAAAACGATATTTCGTATACGCGTGTAAAGACGACCTTCGTGTGCGCGTAAAAACATAGTTTTCCTATAGGAAATAGTACGTGTTTTACCAAACGAATTTCTTCTCTAAACCCCTTCTGAAAGACATAGGCGCCACCGGGGGGAGGGAGTGAAAGGTTGCTAGAGGGTCTTAAGTATTCCCAAAAATACCTAATAAGGCTTTTTTTTTTATAGTATTGACTATATTTTATCCATAAATTTCATAATTAATAAACCAAACAAAATACCGATTATCTGCAGATGATTGCAATATATGTGTGTATACAAAATTAAGTTAAAAATGTATGATACATTTTTACATGAAAAATTGTAAATGAATAAATGATATGTGTAGTTGCTCATTAAAAGTGCTGTGTAAAAGGGATTGTTGAAACGATGACCCCCATACACATCATCACAGACTCCACGTGTCCATAATTTTAACACCCCCAAAGTTGGTGATCTCTCGCGCCTATGGTAGGTACTATTATATGTTTCTGTTTCGCGTATCGAATGAAATTTAAAAATTACAAAATAAATTCTCCAGGCGAAAATTGTTAATACTCGAAGATCGTTTATTGTACAGTTCAAAGTGGGTTTCGAATCGATACATTTTCATATAGGAACACTAACGAATGCTGATTCTGAGCAGAGAGTGTTATAGGTCGTATTTCTTCCCTTGTTGCCGAAAATTGTAGGTTTTTATTATTTATTAATACTATACGAGAAATATCAAGAAATTATCTCGAAAATTCACCAACCAGAAATTTGTTTTAAAAAAAAAAAAAAAAAAAGCTACAAGAAAGGTTCCGTAAGGTGTTTGATCAGAGTATGCGATTTCCGTTAAAAGCGATTTTTTTCAGACGAAAAAAAAAATTTAATTTAAAAAAAAAACACGTCGAAGTAAAACCAATTATATACACATATTCTTCATTTCGCTCAGAATCTAATAAATCTTCGTGTACAAATACGTCACCATAAAAAATTAATACAGATTTCCGTTTAAATATTATACGCGTGTATTATTATTGTTATATTTTGTAATGATATGCTATTTAAGTTATCATACATTATGTAAAAAACATATTATGTAATGTAAGAAATAAATCAAACAATTAATAACAGGAACGAAAATTAAACATATATATTCAATTCCATATTTTTTTTTATCAAATAACATATATTTTAATGCGATATCTACTCATCGTAAGGATATGCTATCATATATAGTTAAAATAAAATGTATAATCAATGTTGTAAAATAATTATAATAATTTATAGCCATTAAGTATTAGATTAAGTTGCTAGTGTTAACCAGATTAAGATAACACATTTACACACGCATACACACATAGATCTCCAGTTATAAGGAGGCCGGCCACTTCTAATCACACACAGTGTATGTATTGTTCCCGTTGCTTTTGGACAGATGATCACAAGCGAGTGTAAAAGACTACGCAGAGATTCTTACAAAGCACGGGAACCTAGAACAGTGTTTTATATTTAAAAAATTAATAAAAAAGAAACAGTTGTTATATTAAAATCTTTTTATTTACTTCGGTCATCTTTATTAAATTCAACAGATCAATTTGCCGCCTGAAGAAGAAAGGTAATCAAATTTATAATTAACTTACACGTGTGAATCAATTTTATATAATTAGGCTTCCCCGTTATATTTTTGAATTACAACAATTTCTTCGCCGGAAAAAATGCCCTTCGTACGGGTTCGCGGTAATAAACCGCACGTTTTCTACAGGTAAATAATCCCCGATGGTAAGACTTTTCCGAATTTTTTTTTTTTCAAAATCGTTGTTTTTCGACGCGAATAAATTCTGAACAACATTATAACATTTCACGATAAATTCGGAGACTAATATACCCACAATACTATTTCGCGTAATATTATAATAATCATAGCAAACAAACCGCGTCGCGGAATATTTACGCGTTTCGACGAGTACCATTATGATATTAAAATACGTACAATAACAATGTATGAACGGTGTCTGACGGGTGTCTATTTATCGATTTAATAAAAAAAATAAAAAAAAAAAATTGCGTACTCGCAAACGCAAAACGGGGTCACAACAGTCGAACGTATAATACGATTACAATTCTATACGGCCGCGTTACGCACGTTATTATTACTGCACATTCGTTATATTATTATAGGATATAATTTATATGTTTCCATTTCCGCGCGTCGCGTAAAATAAACATTTTATAGAAACGGGGTTTTTTTTTTTTTTTTCAATACAATTTTTATTTTTCGAACGCCTAATAGCCCGTGACCGACTGCTTCCTCTGCCGCGAGATTCCCCGTCGACGTATAAAAAAAAAAAAAAAACGCATTTAACGCGTTTAACGTTTCCTCGCGGGTTTCGCGGATCTGCGTGAATAATAGATACGAAGCTTGCAGAAGAGGTTATCTCCCATCGAAACTCGGCCGAGCAACGGCTTATAATAGCCGGCATATGAGAGGAGGCGGGACTCCAAATACGGTTTCGTTCGCGACACGGGCGAAGACATAAAACGAGCGAGGACGTTTGACCCTACGAGAAATTTCGGTGAAGCGTCAACGCGCGCGTTTGAATACAATGTACTTTAAACGAAAATGAATACAAAGAAAACAAAAACCAAACGTACCCCCCACCAGCAATCCCTTATATCTTCCTGTATAATAATTTCGAGCGAAATCCGCAACTATCTGCACGTCATTTCGACTATAGTGTCTTTTATTTTCATTTCTTTATTAATCATGGCTACGCGACCGAACAACAAATCGAGTATATTTCCCGGCCTATAGTGGATACGGCCGGCCGTCGAATCGTAAAACACGCGCCGTACTTGCACGCGTACCCGCGCGATCGAAAATCCCGCCGTTTCGCAAGCGTCGTAACCTATATCCGAAATCGTCTACAGGGCGACGTATAATGCGGCAGCTACGGTAAGGTAAACGGCGAGTGAGTAAATCGTCGCGCGTTAACACTGTAAACGCAGACGAAATGAGTTCGGGCCGCGCTTATATTATACATAATAATACTTGGCAGAGAGAGAGTGAGAGGCGAAAGGACTCATCGTACAGAAGCCCGTAAAACCTGTCCCGGACACTATACGTATAACGTTGTAACCGCGTGCGCGCAGGTACACTTCAAACGGTTTCGGGAACGCGCGGTTTTCGCCCGCTAAGTTTTAACACTGTGCGCCAGACGCGACGCGAATTCGAGTGTTTAGGAGATACGCGCGCGAGTACCGAAAACCTGCGGCACCTATACACACACACACACACACACACACACACAGTCGCCCCGGCGCAATAATGCGACGACAAAAGTGTGTGTGTGCGCGCGCGCGTGTGTGTGTGTGTGTGTTTGTATATACGATAATAATAACACAATCTCGGCAGAATATCTCCGAGGCGAGTTGTTGGACCGGAAATATACGGCCGGTGGTGCGTGTATAGGTAGAGGTGCCTATATTCTTGCGGCAGGACGGCGGAAAATTAACGAGCGAGAGGTTCTCCCCAACTTTCACCGACGTCGTATTCCCCGTCGCGACGATACCATCCGCGTCCCGTCGCCGTCGTCGCGCGCGCGCGCGCGCGGGGAAACGATATTTTTATTTTTATCTCGGATTTTTCGTTTCGTTTTTCGCGCACGGAACGATGGCTTTTCGACCGACGCACAATATAACAGATACGTCGCGTGTATTGTATTATCGCGCGTCGAAAAGCGCACTCGATTATTCATCGTTAACGAAAACGACGCCCGCGACGATGTTACGCCGCCATTGTCGTATGCGGCGAACAAATATATTCACCTGGGGAATATGAATTTTTTTTTTTTTATATATATACACGCGGGTAACGGCGGATTTTTTTTTCTGTTATTCCCCCAGCCCGCAGCGCGTAGCCGCAACGACGGGACGTTTTGTGTGTTAAAACGCCCGCTGTTATAATAACGGGCACGCATACGTCAGTTAAATTCTCGCAAAATCGATACGGTATGGACGTAGTATTGTCGGACTTGATATTATTATTATTTATCACGAAGGTCGTGGACGGTATATACGATGTGTCAAATATATACGCGATAATAAGGTAATTGTGGTGGTCGTCTCCTGGAGTGTATACCGCGACCCGCGGAAGTGCCTGCAGCCGCAGTTGGAAATCGCATGCACAGTTAAGGATATTTTGTTTCAAATATAAATACGTCAACGTTAAACAATGCGCATATTGTTTAACCCCGCGGAGGATCGTGTGTTTAGCCCCGCCCCCGCCCCCGCACAAGTCGTATTTAAATATAAAACAAAAAACGCTAGGGCGTTACCAAAAATCCCGGCTCGGCGCATGTCCCCGCGACATAAACGGCGAGGTGATGAGGTGTGTTGTAGTGCCTTGCGTTGAAAAATAATGATAATTAGAGTGGGTAAGGTAGTTTTTATTTTTTACACAACATCCGGATGACGGACATACTAATTTTAGCGCGTCCCCTCGTCATCGCGTTCGATTAGGTTAACGTCGGAAAAGTATTTTTTTTTTTTTTTTTAAACACAATACGAATTTATATAAGCAAACGGTTTTTTACACGCGGATTGAAAAGAGCAAAAAAAAAAAAACCCGCCCGCAATCGATATTTCAAGTACTGCGGGCACACATAACCGGCGAACAATACCCTCCGCGCACAGATGATGATGTCGGAACGGCCGGATCCCGGTGACAACCGAAAAACATCGCCCCGTACGGAAATCGAACGCCGGCGGGGCGAAACGCGTTTTAATTAAGTTTTCCGACTTCGCGGCGACGACCGACCCCGCGACGGTTATCGTTCAACCCATTAATTAACGAAAAATTCACAGTCACCGGCGCAACGAATGAACACAATAATAAGTACAGTACAATGGCGAGCGTATATTATTATCGTCATCATATTATCGCGCAGCGTAATTGCGGCGATTTCGTCATCGCGCTATAGATATTCCCGGTAAATTGAATACCGCCCGTTTCGCACTGCGCGACGGGAAAACGCTTCTAATTAACGTCAATATGGCGCAGCGCGTTACGGACATTTTGCTCGTGTCACCCCTGTGCATAAAAATAATCGCATTATAAATATTCCCTATAAAATATGGAAAAACTAAAAATAAAAAGAAGGGGGAAAAAAAGCCGATACCGCGCGCGCTTGACGCGTGTACCGCCGCGATGTTTTATACATTACATTTATCTGACAATTGGTGACCTAACTTTTTTTTTTTTTTTTACAGAGGGCCATGAAAAATAACAATAATTCTTGGTAGGCCAGCGGTACGTTCAACGGAACGGACCGCTAGAGAGAAAAAATGTCGCGGGTGTTAATTTTTGGAAATTTGAAGTCGATTCTTTTTTTTTTTTTTTCGATTTTGATCTAACAGTACATATTGGCGGGCCGATTGATAAACGATCGCGGACCGCAGTTGTCGGTGGTCACGTGCACCGTTCTATAGGAAGGAAGTCGGAGGCGGTAGGATTGATTTATGTCTCGTCATAAACCGCTGCTGACGAGAAACGATTGCGTACTAATATAATATAATATAACTAATATACTAACAAATAAATTCGTTGGTACAAACTGAAACATTTTGTACCGGTTTATTAACAGTCGATACCGATTATTTCACAAGAGCCGTACATATTCGACGATGGAAATCAGTGTATGCCCACCATTGTCCCGAATAATTAACAATAATAATATTAATTAAATATTAATCATAATTATTTAAATTATAGCCTATATATACTTCCCGCTTATTAATAATAATACCAAGTATATAGTGTCCTTTTGTTAGGTAATTTTATTGAATTGTCGATTATCACGGGCATTAAAATTAATTTAAATATTAACTGTTATCAATTAAATTGTTATTATTATAATCATTTATCTGTTCGTTTATTATTTCGAGGGGGAAATGAGAGAGAATGAAATCGGCGTCGTCAATTTTAACACCGGTTACTCAACAGAATTTTAAAATCCACACCGGTTTGTACCAACGAATTTCTAGATAACAACCGTCCGAGGATTTAAGACGATCTGCTCGTATACGTAACGATAACGCGCTACACAAATTCGTGTATACGAGTCGCCGTTCATTTCCGTTGAATCGTACAGATATTCGGAAGGGAAATAAGTAAAAAACCGAGAAAACAATCGATAATGCTGCAAGTTCAAGGTTACGAACTTTAGAAAAACTTTAGCGACGCCTGGCTATACTACACCTATACATTTTAATATATTACAGCGATGTGACTTTTCCGTGGATTTGTTCGCCATTGCTTTTCGTTTTATGCGTTCCGTATTGCAGTGGGCGTATACGAAAAACCTACGGCTATATATTATTACATCGAAATAGCGCTGAATTTGTAATTTTGAAAATTGCCATTTTTCGACTGTATATTTCGCGTATAACAATAGCCCGACGTAATATCTAATAACGGAACGGCGCTAACCCCTATTGCGGTATATAAATATAAAATTACAAAAAAAAAAAAAAAAACCGCATAGGTATTCGAGGGAAAAAGTTTCTACGATATTTCATAAAAACAAAAAACTTATTTTGACGGCCGTCGCGCTATCCATTTCAATTAAATTATAATATTCCAAATGACACGGAGTGCGCCCAGCTATCGCGGCAACTGCACAGACAAGAATCGTGTGTAATTTATTTACACGCTGGCGTTTGTGCGACTAATCGCGTTAATGCGGTCGAAAAAGAAAATATAAAAAAAGGAAAAATAATTATAATAATTGTCAACTATAATAATGTTATACTAAATTGAAAAAAGAAAAAAAAAAATCGAAAGACAAAAAGGAAAAAAAAACCTTCGAAACGATTTATAAATATAATAATAACGTCTCCGGCAGCCGATGATAACCCGCGTGCAGTTTACAGGCGAAAAGTTTACCGAGGGTTTTTTTTTTTGTCTATGTTCGCTATTATCAACCGTTGTTAGCCAATTATACAATTTAACAGTGTTATAATAATGTAACACGGATTTTTTCGAATATTCCGCGCTACGGCCGATTCCAATGGGTTTTCCTTTCAAACGTATAGCGCGGTATCAATCAAGTCACGCGTGCGATCCATGATTTTAAAATCTAACGCTTCGGCCGGTTTTCAGATCAAATCAATACGTCGGTTTCGTTTCGAAACAGCTCTTCGTTAATTATAATAAGAAAAAAAAAAATAACAATAAAAACGCCGCTCTCGCTCCTGCAGTACATAGATAATACGCGGGATAAGCGCATAAAAACTGAAGGCCGCAGAAAATAATAACATAAACGCATAACGTTATCAGGCGGTAGACAACGGTTTAAAACTGCGTTTTTTTTTCTTTTACAAAAACAAAACTAACCAAAGTTTCAAAGTGCCAGCTGAAATAGAAAATAAAGAGAGAAGAAACAACAAACGTCTTCTTTCAAAAACGAGAAAAAAAAAGACCGTTCGTTAAATTCTATTGTACTATATGTGACATTTTAACAATTTTTATCTCACTTCGACCTCTGTGATATCGTATTGGAACCACCACGCATGAGCCGCGTATTCTAAAATGTTTCAATAACGTTATAACATTTTTATTTATCTATGGAATTTGAAATACATTATAGTGTCATTCGAAAATCAAAAAGCGGTAGTGGTTTCAAACCCCAAGAGTGAAAAAAAAAAAGGACAGGGGCAATTGAACATTTTGAAATAATATATTATGCACGATTCCAAAAAGCTTTCTTCGTCCTGTGGGTCTTTCCATCGCAAGACCTTTTTTTTTTTTTTTAATTTAATACGACGGAGACTATATACGTTATCAGATAAAAATCTCATTGAAGTTAATTTGTTACCCGTTTTGTAAGTTTTTAGTTTTTTTTTTTATTGTTTTAAACTTTTTTAATTTTCAAAACGTTCTTTTTTTAAACTTTTTAAACGTCAGAGGGACAGGGGGGGGGGCACTCAATCGAAATAATTATTCGCGACCCGAGTACACTACCCCGTCTTATTCATTCTATACTGCTATTTAAAGTTTGGACTATAATATATATATAGCTTCGCCATATTATCATTTGATCCGTCGACACTTTTTATTTCGTATTGTCCGCCATTGTTTCTTGTCGGACCGCGAAAACTGTAGTTCCGAATAATCGTAATTTCAAACACTTTTATCTTTCTTCCGTTAAATATTTCGAGTAGTGACCCGAGCGCTGCCTGCACATTTATCGCGTAAAGAGCCACCGGTCTGACCAGAACTTACGATACAATGATACTTGGATTTGACCAGTGGCGTCAACCCGCAGTCAACTACTCACTGCAATAATCTGCACAGTATAGTTGTTTCAGCACTTCGTAAACAGGAGGGCGGACTATATACATAGGTGTTAACCTATATATTTACCTAACCTAGCCTAACCTTACCCTTTAAAACTTGTAACCGCTGTACTAATTCTAAGTGCCGATTATTTCAGTCGGATATTTTCAAAAAAAAAAAAACTTCCTAGTAAGAAATTATATCGAGTGACGAAATCGGACGAGATTTAAACCGGATAAACAATTTTGGATTGGTTTTTTTTTTTTTTTTAATTTTTTTTTTTTTTTTAAGTATTTTATCGAGCTACAACGTAAACAGAATTCCGGTATATAATATTATGAAATATCGATCTAAAACGCGTGACTTATATTCCGCCGCGCTCGCGTGGGATAATACTGCAGGAATTATAGGAATAATAATAATGTAAACTTTGTCCGCGCGGCGCGTGTACGCCACCGCGGTTTATTCCGGAGATTACCGAGGCGAGCGAAAGGTTTACGAATATACAACAATAATACGAGCTCGTTTTAAAACGTGTACGCGATTTACGACCGTGTAAATGTATTACAAATATCCAGCAAACAATAACTGCAATATTATACGCTGCACTATATCGTATATATTACACAGTGAAACACAAGGAAATCGGAATTAATCAGTTTGTACAAGCGGCCGACACCGGGCCGCGGGGTAGTATAGGCGAACGGGCGCGTGTATGGGGAAGCGGTCGAGTTGCACAGTTATTATTATTGTTATTTTTAGCGCTAATATCACCGTATGGATTACGACGGAATGAAATAATGGTATTAATTTCAAATCCGTAAATATTAATTATAAAAAGAACATGAAAAAAAAATTAAAAAATATGTAAATCCGTGCCAAAAGATTTGCATACTGTAGCGTCTCCCTCGGACCGTCGTATATTAGTATAGTAGCAGGTGAATTCCGCGAAGAAAACGCAAAGGAAAAAAAAATTGACACGCATCGTACGGCGGGTGGGCTTGCGTTGTGTTGTAGGCGAGAAATCGGGAAGGTAGAGAGGGGAAATATGCGGTTAATATGATCGTTGCTTACGAAAAACGATTTTGAAGGGAGTTCGGTTGTATAAACGTGTTTTTTTTTTTAAAAAAAAAAGGCCGTGATATTTAGAATTTGAAAACAATATACGTTTCGTAGATTATCCCGTTTATTTTATCAAAACCCCTGGGAAAATCGAAAAACGATCTGCCTAGAGCGCCGCTCTGGTGAGATTTCCATTCGGAGAAAACGCTACACATGCAGCAAATCGGAGCGATATTTCTGGTGGAAAAAATTGTTCACGGAAGAAATAAAAAACAAACGTCATCGTATAGCGTTCCACCCTCCGCTCAGAATCTAAAATGAAAAAACCGATACGGACGCCCGCGATTTCCGAACGTGATATTATTATAATTGGAAAACTATAGAGGCGGGGTCGGTTATTTTTTCTGTCGCACTTTTACGCGACAATAATAATAATACGTTCATTCGATTATACGACGACTATATACGTACTACATATTGATCGCGAAACAAACGCGGGCGAGCCGGATAACGGCGATTATTTATTTTCTAAACACAAAAACGACGAGCCCATCTTTTATCGAATTCGTCTATACAATGGCGAGTCCGCAAATCCGTTTGGCGCGTGGCCGTCCGAAATCCATTCGATCGAGACAATCGCCACGAAAATACCTAACCGAGTCAACGTTGTTATCTCGAGAGATCGGTCCGAGAACAATAAGAGAAATGAAACGACAAATCGATGATATTTCGAATAGCAACTAATTTTTACATCGGTGGGTTTCCACAATTGTTTAGAACTGCGTACGACTAAGATGCAGAGGACGTGTCGTAAACGTACGACAAATAGCAAATTAATGTCCCAAAGAGACGACATACTAACGTAGGGCTGTTGTTTTTTCAATATTATTTATATATATAATGAATCCGACATATTATCAAACTCGCGCTGTTTTTTCGCGATATTCCGATTTCCGTGCGAGATAATGATAAGCGTTATTAAATAAATTGTGACATAAATTTCGCATTCTCGTATCCCGCTTGAAAATTAAAATATCGAAAAAAAACCAGCGCCAACGTCGCCCACGGTTATTGTATTCAGCTTGTCTTTCGTTTTGATAATAGCTGGTTATAGGTTCGCTCTAATATTAAGAAAAAAAAAAACAACAACAAATTCAAATGTGCGGGTACCACGTCCTCTCTTAACAAGACGTGGTACTCGCATTCGCATCGGCATGTATAGTACAATTCCGCAATTGCCGGTTTCAATATTAACAAATCGTGACGTTTAGGTTGAAATGGCGGGTTGAACGTGAGTTTCGAAATTTGACGAGGAGAAGAATATTCTAATATTCCGATATTTTAAATGCGCACCATCGTATAACGCGGTACAGAATGCTATCGAATCGGCGATTTTGAATTTCCATCCGGCACTGCCGGGTTGTCTCGAAGAAATCCTAGACGTTCGAGTTCGCCGGCCCGCCCCTTTACACCCTGTACATGCATATAGCTGATATACATATATATATATGCATAGTATAGCGAATCCGCCTTTATGTAACACGTCGCGAAACCGAAAACGACGTGACGGACGCCGCCGCCGGTGACCGAAAAAATATAAATAATATATGGCAGGTTTATTAATATGAATACGCCGTCGAATCGAATCGATTTCCGAACGGGGTTTTTTTTTTTTTTACGTACACCGCCGAGTTCTCCGGTCATCGCGGTCGACACGGCGCCTACGCTATACCCCGGAAAAATATTACAATGATTTCCATAGAACATGTTATATTGCACTCGAGAATGCGCCGCCGGCGATATTAGTCGTTGAAAAAAAAAATTAAAAATTACGGTACGCGTAATCAAAATTTCCGAAAACATGTGATCGACGCAATGGGTATAACACGCCATCGCATTCATATTTCAACCGTTACTTCCATTGTACACAGCTAAATTAATACGACTCAGAGTCAAGACGACTTAATTATTATTGGTCTCGGATCACGGGGCTCGGCTATAAAATTGCCCATTATTGCATTCGGATAATAATATAATATTACAGGTATACACCTATTTGGGTACAACGCCGGTCCCGTACGGGCAAGTTTTTACGAAACCGTGGCTACGGTAAACAGTCGTAATTTCGAATCGATTTATGGTATTATGTATCTATCAACGAGAAAAAAAAACAGGAAATTTTACGAGCAGATCGAGTTCTTCTATACGCGCGTTGTGCGATTTCCACAGCGTCATCTGTTTAGCACTATACTATTAAACACGAGAAGAGCGACGACCCCGCGCTTAGTTTTTTTTTTTTTATCAATACAATTACGGGTGCCATAATAATATGTAACGACCTCCGATTAACGTTAAATACGTTATAATATTTGTTATAGGCGCGTGTGTTGTTCCCGTACGGTTGGTTTAGGAGGAGACGAGCGGGCCGGCGAAAAAACGGTCGCGCACGAAAACGTCCGAATAATAAATTGTAACTAAATTGATTTCGAACCGGTCTGACGGCGGCGGTGACGTTTCGCGGCACGAATTAATAAAAGATATTATTGTTTGACGAAATTGTACAGGGTGATGTCTAAATAGGATGATGCTTGCACACGGTCAGGCCACTGTGGCCGGTTGAATAGACGAAACGTTCGAAATTCCAGTGGAAAACACCCGATCGGTGTGCGTCGATGTGAATATTTTAGTGACGGGCACAGCCGAATATATGTAGTTAACGTCGAACTCTCGAACAGTTTTTTTTTTTTCTTTCTTCGAAATATTCTATAGTTTTCCCGAACAATTCGGCACTGAAAAACAAAATATTCGACAGTTGTACTGTCGACAGTATAGTAGCTATTGCGAACGTCCTTCGTCTTCCTCGTGTAAACACGTCCTTTTCGAACTCTGACTTTACTATGTGATTATTTCAAAAACACATGGCGCCGTCATCTGTGTCGGACCAAGTTTCCAACACTCATTCGGTTTCCTTATGGATTCTCTTCGATCCACGTTTTATCGTCTTCTCGTCTCCATATTTAATATGGTATAGTATGATGACCCGGTCATAACTGATCGTCGATAATATTCATTTTTTTTTTTTTATTGTAATATTAATCGAGAATAATATTTTTAACCGCCGCGGTAATGCCAAAAAAAATGTAATGTGTATGTGTCGGTAAATTGCAAATATACACGCATACGTATTTTGACATCCTGTATACATATATAATATTAATCTTAATATAATCGAGAGGGGAAACCGTTTTCCGCGACAACGCACAGTATATATTATATTATTAAATATTAGCCGGTATACTGGTTTTTTTTTTTTTTTATTAGTTTATCGTTTAAACTATAAATATACTACGTCACGGCGGCGTCGTGGTCGTTGTTTGCCGAGTAAAAATTAATTAAGTGCTGTTATTATTATTATTTTTTTTTTACCGTTTTAAAAACGCACAACACTTCGGCGGCGTGTTCCGTCCGTGGGCCGCGGTGTTTGTATACCCGACAACAATAATAATACTGCGACCAAGACCGCGGCGGCACGGGGTCGTACGGACACAATATTATTTTTATATTCTACGCGCGTAATATTTCTACGTATACATATCGTCGTTGTACAATTTTAATGGTTGTCACAGAGCAAATAATAAATAATCGATACGGAAATAATAACAGGGGAGGGTAGGCGAAATACCTTAAACCCCGCACGGAAAACCGCAGAACCGCGCCTCAGGAATGACTCTGGGGCTCAGGCCCGGATCATTTCGAAAAATTATTTAATATTTCAAAATATAGCATCGGTAGCATATATACATCGGTATATAGGTACCTATATAGTCTATATGACGGGAGCAGAAATACGTGAAATCCTCGTTACGGTTCCGCGGATATATAGGTCGCTAGCTGTTGTATGAACCGGATACGCCGGGAAGGTACACGCGTAGACGGATGATGTACAGCGAATGAATTATAATTTGCGTATACTAAATACAACGATAGATCGTCGGAAAAATCGATTCTAAGCGGAAGATTATAATATAGTACTAGTCGTGGGTTTTTTCCACTTTTGTAACGAGAGAAAAACCGCCAGGAACTAGACAAATTTGTTCATGTTTATTCATCAATAAAAAAAGTGTTTTCCGAAAAGAAAATGATACACATTTCAAGGATAGCTTTCGAGTTTTTTCACTATACGCGCTCAGAATGTAAAAATCGTTTTCTTTTCCGTTCAAGATCGGTGTATTTTATCATTTTAGAAAAAATAACTGCAGTATACCACTGGATTCGGTTTGAAACTGTTCAGGTATATTTCTAATTTTTAGCCTAACGCTTCCTGCTATGGAAAAACTACACCACGGTTAGGTTATAATAGAATATAATAGAATAATACGGCTGTTATCGTGAAGATTCAGCGATATTATCTGTACGCAGCTTTTGAGTAAAGTCTGCAATTTTGAATATTTTCGGTAGTACACCAGTAGGTAAATAGTATTTAGAGTTGAGTATATATTCGCGAGGGTCGACTACGCGGTATTGTGCAATAATGCACAGTTGAGACGATCGAAATACAATTGAAATTATGCGAAAAAAAGAAATAATTTGAATGGATATATATATGTATATATGATATGATATATATATATATATATGTATCTAATGCTTAATTTTTTTTTCACGAACGAGAATATGTTTTTAAAGAGAACAAAACGATAATAATAATAAAAAAAAACAATACGATAAATGGCGGATTTTGTGGAGGAGGAAATCGGTTTTTAAGGTCCCCTACTCGTCCGTACAAAAGCGTGTTGGTATAAAATATAATATATGATGTGAAACGTATCGCGCAAATGTTGTCGCGACGTTTTTTTTTTTTGTAAGATTTTCAATCGTCTGTATGTCACAAAAAAACAGCGCGTGCATGCGCGCGATAATCGTTCACGGTTTTGCACAAACGACATTGATAAGAGCCGTACCACAATTATATTACCACTGTAATTACAGTCCGTCACTACTTGTGTCGGCCGCGCGAAAAAACCTAAACATTCCGTCGACGACATTGATGTTTGTAACGCATTTACTGTATTACGTCATACAGTTTACAAAGAAAAAAAAAACTTACAAAACGCCTATGTATATATACAGGGTGTGTCTCGCGAGATTTAACGATGTCCCCGTGCGCGATTGCTACACCGTATAGGAAATGTTCAAATCCTGCAGATTGTCATTATTTCGCAAACTATTGACTTTTTTTTCGAGAGAAATTGTTTCGACAGTCTCTTAAACTAACAGTTTTAAAGTGTTACACTATATACCGTGATTTTTGATCGCCGTTGTTTTCGGCGGTAACACGGTTACCTACTTTTGATTTTCAAGCGGTAACCTTTAATAGAAATCGCATAAATAAACGAAGCAGTATTATTTTTTAAATTGTATTCAGTTTCGAAATTATCGATTTCCTTTCGACCGTTGATGAAATCTTCTACTCATACGTTTAAATAGGGGAAGATTAATGGAGCACTACTCATTTCCCCTCACCTAAACTGAAAGGCGAAATATCTCGTCGACGGGTCGAACATTTTCTTGGACATCGACAATTCATTGAAACCAACCAACTTCTATTTACCGAATTCCTAAAAACAGGTCGTTGTTTGAAAATCAAAAGTATAGATTCGCCCAGAACAGCAGTAGGGTGATACAGCCGTTCGTTTCTCAAAACCATTGTCGAGAATACGATTTTCGGGGGGAAAAAAGTCCATACACATTGTGAAATAATGAGATTTTACGTTAAATGAATCACCCTGTATGTAATATGTACTTCCTGCCCGCGATAAAATATAAATCGATCACGCACGGTCTTTTCCCCCCTTTTTTTTGGTTTTCCTTATAGTTTCGTACCAGTTATATATGACGTGACCGGCTGTACGACGAAATAAACGTCCACATTCGCGGCCCGGTGCAGTTCTATACAACAACCTCTCCGCCGTGGCCGTGTTACACGGTCTCGCGTTCACGACACTTCCCGTCCGGGTATAAAATAACAATAATCGCAAGTATATAATATAATACATATACGCCACACGCAGAAACCCCTCCCCCCCCCTCGGTGCCGTGCAGCCCGGGTGCAGGTGTTCCGTTCTAGAGGTACACAACAAAATACCAGTAACAATATATATATATTGTCGCGTGTTCGGAGAGATAGGATATCGTTCGTAGGTACGTATTATATACAGGGCGTATCGTCTGCGGCATTTCCCATACGCGCGCTGGTATAATTGCATTATAGAGAAATTGTCAAATGCACATCCTGTACGGGTGTTATTATTGTGCGCGGTTGTCGTGCGCTCTCTCTTGTTATGTTTTTTTTTTATTATTATTATTATTATTATATATAAAGGTACGCCTCCGCGCACGCGGTCACCAAACAAATCGATATGCATATTATTAGGTACGTGTAGCAGAAAGAGCCCTGCTGTCCGCGACCGAAACCTCGCCGTACGAATATCATTGTTAAATAATAATATATCAATGTTCGTTTTGTACGCGTAAACGCGGAGGAGAGCAATAGTGTCGTCTGTCTACGGTTCGCGCCGCGGGTGTGCGCCGCGGGCGTAAAGTCGGGGAAAGCGCGGGTGGCGTACCTACTGCACGAACCGACGGGGGCGCGTCGAATTTTCCGGAGCGTTTACACGCGAAGGCGAACGATTTATGGATTTGAAATTGCTTCGATCCCGTCGTGGCACCGGAAAAAATCGAAGTTCTATACAATATAATTGCCCCCCAACGGACGGTCGGCCGTCATTTATGTCCAGAGACGTAGCTAGAAATATTTTTCCGGGCTGGCCAGACAAAACAATATAAACGTTTGAACGGGAAAGACTATTTTATTATTACTATTTATTATTATTATTGTATTATATTGGTACAAATTTGTATTCAACGCAAATTGTTGATTATCAAATTGTGTTAATTTCGGAGAAAAGAGGATCTACCAGGACTGCCCGCTGGCCACGCCACTGATCACCACCTATAATATTCGCGGTATCCGAAACACGGTTTAGCCGTTTTAAGCCCGGTCGGTTCCCCGAGGTTTCGTGTCCAAAAGTATTCGCGGTCTTCCACGTCCTCCTATCCTACACTCGGTCTTTCCCCGGGAGGACAATTATTGGCCCGAGTGTCTTATGAGCTTATCATCGCGCGTTACACGTTCAAATAGTAACCCGATTCACGTATTTTCCCCGTGCTTGTATTGTCGTTTCCATGTCTGTAGCCGTTCGTTTTAAAACATTTCCGTTTGTTACATTTGTCGAGGTCATTTATGTGCTTGCACTCCGCATTGTAAGATCGAGAGGAGACGTAGCGTTCAAGCACAACGCGAGTTTCGTCGGTTTGACTTGATTACGAATACGTCAATCGGTTGAAACGTATACAACGACTATTATTGTATAGATATTATATACGTCTAATGTACACGAGAAACAAATAAAAACGATATCCGACGGGTAAAATGCGATCCGCCAAACGACTAACTGTCGTTGAAAATCGAAAAAAAAAATCAATTTTACTGAAAAATACTTAACGTGCATAATTTTTATAATAAAAAAAACCCCCCTTCCCGTGTACTGCAATTGTACATTTATATATATATATAAATATATAATATTACATAGAGAAAACGCGTGACATTTTCCCCGTAGGACGGCTCGCGCGTCGGCTGATCGAAAACTATGGTTCGAGAACGGAGAAGGAGAAATGAAACACACACGTGTCAAAGGCGAATACGTTCGGAAAAAAGAAATTACGGTTTCGTAAAAATAAATAAATCCCGATAACGTTTATGTACATTAGTATTTACGAGGCCGGTTGCGGTATACATATACGGACGGACGTCACGGGGAATCGGCTATCGGTCAGAGATAATCTTTCGACCCGACGACGAACAAACGAACATCACCTGCGGAGCGCAGCGAGTTTCGATAAAAAAAATATTATTATTTTATTTTTCTACTCCAACAGCAGATTAGCGGCCGTTGTCTGAAAAACTGTGCAGCGTTCATAATTTTTCGTTTTTATCCGTTCCTCCGCTGGCGCGATGTTTGTTATAAAATATAATAATATCGTTTATTTACCTATTATTGTTGTTTGTTGGTTCGTTCGACAGAGACGGGGATAAAAAAGAAAAAACAAACACACACAATAAAAACAATCAATCACGAGGCCACAGATTCGGCCCCGCGACAACCGCGGCCGTTATCGCGATCGGTTATATACGCACACCTATAAAATATAGGAAGGTAATTCTATTTAATAATTACCATTGTTATTATTATTATTATTATTATTTACAAGCAAGTGACGATTATTTTACAACGATTGCTCGGTACGTGCGGGTTAAAATATAAGTATTATACGGATATAAGCATCCGCGGTGGTGGATATCGTCGGGCGTTGTTTCCGCGCGACAATTGCACGTTTGCGATTATTTCTAACCGATATAATTAGAAAAACACAAATATCGAAATCGAAATTACAAAAATATCATCTCTCCTCCCTCCCCCGCCCACCGGGGAATTTATCGATTGTCGAGCAAACTACGGAGACAATCGAAAAATGACACCTGGCCGTTGCACCGGCTAGAAATGCAAATTCGCTACCGACAATCGCTCTGAAAGTCGACGATCTTGGAATAAGGTTTTCGGTAGAAAATGTGTTTCTAGACAGAAAAATAAAAACGTGAAAAACAAACCTATCCGGAAAGCCTGACGTACATTTGCAGCGCCATCGGTAGATCGTTGTAATAGTAGGTGGATCGGGTGTTTGGAAGGTGTGGGGTTAGGTTGATTCAGGATGATTATCGAGTTTATAAATTACAAAACCCACGCAAACCCGTTGCCATCGATACAATAAGCGGTAGATGTGCGAATTGAAAATCGTACAAAATATAAACGATTACGGGGTAAAGACCGGATATCGAATTCGGACTCGGAATCCACCGAAAAATCGCCGGGTCGTGATATTGAGATCACCCAGCTGTACGTACGTATATTCACATCACGAACAATTGATATCATAACATATTTTACGATGATATAATATATTGATGATAATATAACCGAGACTATCAACCGGCGAATAATTTAGACGGTTTTTTTTATTATTATTTCGTTTTTTTTTTCGTATTCAGACCGTTTTATGCACGCAAAAATCTTAAAACAAGCCCCTTTTTTTGTGCAACGGTAATAATAATAAGAATGGAAAAAGGTAAAGTAACTACAGCAGTTTTACCGTGCCACCGTATTATATATGCGTCCATAGAAAGAGCACGGCAAAAAAATTACACAAATGTTTTATCCGTGGGATACGATAAAAAGAGTCAAACGACACACTCAACGAAATTGTTTTTGTAAGTAGGTACTCACAATATATGTAGGACAAACAATTGTTGTTCATTTGAGTTTGATACGTGTCTGAAGTCAGGTATCTGTGTATATATATAGACATAATATATTTACGTGAAATCGTGTACCGCGTACGCGTACATTATTTGTGGAAATAATTTTTTGAGAAATAAAAAATAAAAGGAATCCCAACAACTTGTATAGGGGCCATTTTTTTAATGAGCCAGATATATATTATGGAGTTTTAAAAAGCTGAATGACGGAGGAGAGTCCGCGTGTGACGGATGAGATGGAAACAGGACAAGAAAAAGGACCGAAAGAGCGGCCCAGAGTGATCGAGTCGAAGACGGGCAGTAAAGTCGAGCGGTGTCTTCGACACAAGTACCTTTTATCTTTACCTTAATATATCGATTTTAGACACGACATTTTTAACTCGTATCGCGACACAATTTTGGAAAGTGTCGAGTATCTTGTATTGCGATGTTGAAATCGACGTATCGAATGTCTACGGATTTTTGAAGCGTCTCGCCGATCTATGACGCGCAGTCTTCGATTTCCTGGTTATATTAGTTGCAGTAATAAACACTGTATAGTAAACCAAGAAGTAGCAAACAATGCAGCCAACTGTTAACCGAAAATTAACTCGCTGAAAAAAGCCCGATATCGTCTACTATATTATATTTGTTTTTATTTTCTCATATATAGAGTTATAAATACGGTTTATGTTTAAATAAATAAATAAATGGAGTGGAGACCGTGATCCGTGGAAATGTAGATGGGAATGATAGCTATAAGTTGGACAGTATAGGAGAATTACTAACGAAAGTGTTTTAGAGCAAGTAAACAAAATGCGAAATCGTTAAAACACATACACATCAAACACGTCGTTTAGTATACATCACGGAGAGGAAGCCAAAGTGGTGGGTCACATGGTCCGACACTATACGTTTCTGGAGAGATCATCTCTAGACGTAAGGTTACGGGAAGAAGAAGCATCCGATAGCCAGTCGCTTTTTTAAATACACGATAAAGAAATGTATAATCTCTCGCAGACCTAGAGAGAGCAGTGAATGACAGTAGGGGTCGGCTGCAATGACTAGGTCTTTAGAAGCCGATGGCGATGATGACACGATATTTAAGTTTAACACGAAAATCGCTATCCCATATGCAGCATGAAAATGATAGTAAATATATAAAATAAAGTAATTACTGTTGCGATTTATCTATGATAATATTTTTTTCGCGGCCGTTTTGCCGGAAAACAAACGTCCCTCGGTCGTTTCATCATGATTATATGTATAGGCATATAATATATATATATACACAAAGAGAGAGAAAGAGAGAGAGAGAGAGGTTCAATATCGATTTCGTGCAACGACGACAGTGCACCTGCACAAAGATATCTTTACGACAAAATAAAAAAAAAAATTCCTATACAATAAATATTATTTCGCGCTCATTGCGTATGCGGCAGCTGTGCGACCTGAACTTGAACGACGGTTCTCAGTTGTTTGGTCATCGAAATAAAACCATTAACCACTATTATGTTCTACGCGCGAGAACAGAATAGATTATTATAGTATTCTCATTGGATGTTGTCCAAAATAGATTTTTCGGTAAAGTCGTATCTGAACGAGTATAAATTATCCAGCTCACGTGTACACAAACTCGCGTATACGCATAGAGATCGTTATTAGGTTTACGCCCGCCAAAATACCAACGAAAACAAATTCGGAACACGCTTTCTGGCGAAGCGAAAAAAAATTGAAAACAACGAAAACGTCATACCGCATATTCGCCGTTTTTTTCCCGTTTATTAAGAAAAACGCGAGGAAAATCAAAAAATCACATCGCCAACACACCAGCTAGACACAATTAGCTTTCGGAAAAGCAGCTACACTTGACATATTTTTAGTAAAGAAAATCGTAAACAACGGACAGAAAAATACGTACAGTTGCGCTCAAAATTTAAAAATCCGCATCACGTTCTTCGCACCATACGGCCAGACAGCTTGGCCACTATATAGACGGTAAGTTTAATAGTTAGATATGTTATATATGATATATTGGGCAAGTATACCGAGCACAACGTTAAATTATTGCAATCAAAAAGCCATTCTGAACGGATTAGTGTACTACATCAATCCCCCGATCGGAACTTACAGAAATCAACGAAAATAAAACTACAAAAAGGCGTCTGGGAAATCTGGAAATCGTTTTAAGTTTTGAGGGAAAAAGCACCGAGAACAGCGAAGAAAAAAACACCGTCCGTCGGGGTACCACGTGAAAAACACCGAAGAAGCACACAGAAAAAAAACAACGACAACGTACGCATATCCGTTGGTGTTATATCGGTTGTCGTCGCTGATCTGCTACACTCGGAATCTAAAAACTGGCGTGTTGTAAACTGTTTTAGGATTTGAAACCCTGCGTTTCGACGCGCGATGACGATGAAACACGCAGCGACTCGAAAACATTATTGCGAAAAAATAAGTATGTACAAATACATAGGTAAGTACAATAACGATTAGCCTGAATAATTACCGAAACGGTTATGTTATCCGCGCGACAAAACGGGTATCGCGTACTGCCGATAGCGCTGCTACGGGACGCATTATTTCGAGCGGAGAGGCGAATGGTAACATTCCCCACCCCTCATCCACGACTCTCCCCCTCACCCGGTCACGTGTAATATTATCTCGCGGTCAAATAACGCGCACGATAAAAAAAAACAAAAAAAAGTATTAATATAAAACTATTCGTAAAACGTTTCGCCCCGCGGCACACGGAGGAAATGCAAAAACCCGGACGTTCCTCCGGCGTGTCGTGTCCGTTCGGAAACGCTTCATAATCGAGAGGGAACAGCTCGCGAAAAAAAAAACAACCAAACTGTCGTATCGGAAACGAACGTCCCGAGTACGCGACTACAGCGCCGTACGGCATTGCGCGATTTGCGCGCGCCCGCCCCTCTCGCCGTTTTTCTCCGAGGACACGGACGGACAACAATCGGAGACGAAATAAAATTAATTTTACGCGTATTTGTACCGGGCCGTCGGTTATTGAAACGCGGACGATGGTGCGAAGAAAAATACGACGTGCGCGCAATAATATTCTCGCGCGGACGAGACGTGCGCGAACAAAGACCGGCCGCGCGTACCTTATTTCGGAGCGCGCGCGGTTGCACTTCGGTAGGGATGCGCGCGAGAAGGAGCGACGGCGTGCGCGTCTCGAGGTCACGCGCACGGCGTGCGCGGAAAGGGAAATCAGAGAGAGAAAGAAAAACAAAAAAAAAACGTCGACGGTATTTTTTATACCGTCGCGTTTATCGTTGGAGAAAAAAAAATGTACTCGAAAAACGCGTGTTAAGGAGAAAAACAGTCGCCCGCAAAACGAAATTTCGATAGCGACAACGCCGTAATATTTTCGTAATTTTGTCGCGGTAAAAGTCCGCCATTCTGCCCGTCGGAAAAGTATCCCGGGGCGAGAGACGGACGGCGGGAAAATTTTTTATCATCGCCGCGTTGTCGCACGAAACACGCGGCGATAATAAAAAATTCAACGGCCGGCGAGACGAAAGCAGCAAACGAAAACCCCGACCGTAGCAACAACGTCGAAAACCGCCGAAATGTGAAATTGATAATTAAGTGCCGGGGGAGGGGAGGGGGAGAAACGGGTTTTCCGCGAAATAATAACACGACGCGGTCGACGGAAAGGTCGATACAGTCTCGGCGTTTCGATTATATTTATAAAAAAAAAAAACCGTAAAAATGACCCCCGGAGAAATATCAATATTACCGATGTGTTTCGATAAACTCCGGTCCGACGTGAACCGACCGCCAAAAATGAATAAGAACGGAATTCGCACGCGCGAATTGACAATCGAAATGCCGTACCTGTTCGCGTAGGCGTATACGTTCGCATGTTTAACGCACGCAATTAGGCAATTGTATCAAAAAAAAAAAACACGGGAGTTTGATAAAGAAATGCATACGCTTTTTGTGGACTTCAAAAAAGCGTATGACAACGTTCATAGAGAGAGCCTACTGAATATTATGAAATAATTTAATTTTCCACAAAAACCGGTCAATCTAATATCAATCAGTCTTATGGAGACCTTGGTAAGGGTCCAAGTGGGAAATTCAATAACTGACCCGGTTACAGTGAACTCGGGGCTAAGACAAGGCGATTCGTTGTCGCCGATTCTGTTCAACGTGGTTTTGGAAATGGTAATTAGAGAAATGAAAATAGAACCTCAAGAGGATATTAGACTACAAGACATGTCGATAGGTTTATGGTTATGCTGACGATATAGTATTGATGGAAAAGTCTCAAGATACATTGAAGATATTATTCAGTAGGCTGTATAAAGTAGGGCTATACGAAAACGGGGGAAAACGGAGTATATGTTTTGAGTAGACGGGGGCTACCGTTTTGTCAATCCATAAAAATAGATCACTATGCATTTAAAAGGGTAAACCAGTTCAAATACCTCGGTTCTATTTTGACTGAAAACAATAATGTAGCTAACGAGGTAGCAGCGAGAATTCAAGCTGGGAATAAATGTTACTATTGACTTACTAAGGTACTAATTCAACGAGCAATATCGCGAAGAATGAAAGAACAATTATATACGTCTCTGATATATTGTATGGATCAGAAACATGGCCACTTAGGAAAATGGACGAACGCAGATTCGTCTTTGAGAGAAAGGTGCTGCGGAGAATATATAGCCCAGTCAAGGACGAAACAATTGGGGAGTGAAGACGAAGAAAGAATATAGAGCTGGTAACATTATATGATAGTTTGGATATATTGAAGATTATCAGAAGAAGTAGACTACGGTGGGCTTGCTTGCATGCTTGGAGTAACCAAAATCCACTACTAAACGCAATGATAGAACAAAATCCTGTAGATAAAATACCTTTGGAAAGACCGAGAATGCGCTGGGAAGATGTTATAAAAAAGAATGTTGAACTGGTAAATATTTTTATCGCGAACCGGCGGCTCTCTCGGAGGATTTTCGGTGAATTCGATTTATGTTTTACCCCGTCATGAAATCGTCCCGAGTTTTGTTTCTAAAATCGTATTTAATTTTTCGAACTTGGATTTGAACATTGTTTTCTAGAAATTTTGACACGCGTAAACGCTAATACATGTTAGATTAAAGTTTAGACCGGAGGAGGCGTAGTGGATGAGACTAGTAAATTGCACACAACTTTTCCACAACTCTCCCGGGTCTAAACTTTAAACGGTTATAACTCATAAACGGTGAATCCGATATTAATGTCGGCGCATGCGAACATTTCTCGAAAAATGCGCTCTATTCGAATCTGAATTCAAAATGCGGGGGGTTCTTATTTGAAAATATTTAAGGGTATACGGAGTAGAAGTAAACAATTCTACGCGCCAAACTCAATATTAAATCCAAAATTTTATTATATATTCTTCTATATACTCTTCCCATTATGGTATTACGGTATCTAGATTTGATGTACTGCCACTCCAACCAGCAAGCGAAAAATCTTATCCTTCCAATCCATTTGTCCACCCGCACACACTTACAAACTCTCCCCGGTATATTATACTAAGGACACCCTATACACTTTGATCTCAAATTAACCAGATCATGCTAAAGCCGCTTCCCAAAAACTCCATAGTAAATTTAGCTCCCACTTCAATCCTAATATCATTCAGCTCTTCTCGGATCATATATCTCTAGCAATCGTCCGAGGAGGTTAGAAAAAAAAAGGAGAAGATAACCAAAAAAAAAAAAAAATACCCCTCTAATATGCACGGTAGGCAGCTCCGCCGAGTGCACTCTTACGTCTCAATTTTCTCGTGTTGTTTTTTGTTCTTCGTCGTAATTAATTTAATTTGCTGTACATATTTTGAATGGTCATGCGTGCATTTTTCTTTCAAATAAATATTTTTGATAATAATAAAAAAAAAAGGGGGAGGAGTAAACGGGTATTAGTACGCTACTTAGATCGTTTAATATACTGATTTAGAACGAACAGACGACAACGCGGGGACATATTGGGAATATTGGGATAATGAAATTCGATTTCAAACACCGGGTAGCATGGTTGGGAGAACATCGGTAAAAAGTGATATCGGCCCCATATCTATACTGATTAGCTAGCAGCGATGAAATGGGCATTTTCGGGGACGTCAATGGCAATGCAGTATAGAAACAACGGACCGGTCGAGACATTAACCGAAATGTTCAAAACCTCGATTACGCGCGTATGTATTTCCACGGACGTAACAACATTACATATCGCGTAGCGACAAATGCGCCGTGTTTTCATCGTTGAATCACGTCGCCGATACAATCGTTTCATAATTATTTTACAATAAAAATTTACATTGTATGGGGGGGGAACAACGAAATAATAACAACAAATAAACGTCTCCGACAAAAGTGGTTTAACGCGGCCGTATAACGGATTTTTCCCGGTGCGATATCACCGAAAACGACCGTCATCATCGCGTCCGTGCGTGGTCTTGACAATGACCGATACGAATTAGCGCGCGTATACGTATACGAACACGGGAGTTTTCCCGGGAGGTTTTCCGGGACCGACCTCGGCGGACGTTTGGGAGACGCCCGTCGCACCCGAGTCGCCATACGACCGCGGCGTGTCGATGCGGTGTACCTGTAGGCTCCGGCACATTGTTTTACCGTCTAGGTAGTGTTATAAAAAAAAAAAATTTACCGTACGTTCGATCGGAACGGGCCGAACGTTTTTTTTTTACATTAAGAACGTAAACAGAAAAAAAAAAAAGCCGACGAACTCCGTTCGGAAGCATTGTAGGAGAGAAAACCCCGCGAAGTCCGGGTGGTTTACCGTTTACGCGTATTTCTTGGTTAGAATTTAACATTTTTTTTTTTTTCCTAAAATGTGCGTTTTTCAAACGCTCAATCTCCGTCAATACAATGAAAACGTTCGACATTCAAAGAGCTATCGCGAGCGCATACGTATTCAAGGTCAGAAACGGGCCGGTCGGCAGACAAATAAATAACGTATCATTCGTACATCGCAATGGTATTTCTTTCGTTATCATTGTTATTATTATTACGGTGCTCCGGCTCTGTAATCGCTTCCGAATGGTTTTTTTACGGCTGAAACTTATCGCTGTCCAGCCCCTTCTTTCGCCCCGCCCCCCCCGCCGAACCGCGGCCGATTTCGGTCTTAACGACCGATTTCATTGAAGACTTAACATTTATACAGCCGATAACGGGCGCACAAAACGCATTAGACGTCGCATACCTATTTGTATAATATCAGTAAGTACCTAGGTATACGGTGGAAATTTTTTTACGAAAATATGTCGGTAATGAGCGAACGACGTCCAACGACGATAACGTTCGGCAATCATCGGTACCTGATCTCCGGTAATTTTCCGGGAAATCGTGTATTTAAGAAAATTTCGGCGCATAACCGCCGGGAAAATCGCGGTGTTCCGGAAGCTGTCAAACCCGATGTTAATCCGGAATCGGTCGGAACATACACCGTCCGGGCGGGTGTTCAATCCCGGGTCGGCGGCGGATCCGTTTCAACAATATGGACGCTGGTAAACAATAGTTATTTATATGTTTTATACGTTGTGCCATTCATTCTCGGAATCGAAAGAACGAGAGACGACGGTCTCTCAAGTTTCTCGATATTATTTACGGAAGAACTCTCAGGAGGGGCTTTCGCGTGCTCTAGCCGCTCTTTACCGAGGACCCAGAGTCGGTCGCTTCACTACACCGCCCCCACGTGTATTCGATGGCCGGACAAACAATATACCCGAAACGATAAAACACCGATTTGACAAGTCCGGTTTTGTTTTCGTTTCCCCTCCACTGCCCCCCCCACCGTACGCGTACGTAAGATTGCGTGTTGTTACGCCGCGTTGCCGCGGGTTACGCGTCCGTTTTCGAACGGGACTTTGCGCTCTCGAGGATATCGCAAGTTGTTGCGGCGCGCGTTGTAATACCGTCGGTGCCCGGGACGCACGCGCATCAAATATCCAAATGGGTTGATGAATCGGACCGCGCGCGTTTATCACACGCGCTCGAACAGTCCATTTCGGGCGTATAAATTATAACACCTTCGCCGTGCACCTGTATTATATTTCTATGAAGACGGGGAAGGGGAAAGGGGAAATAACGAAAAGCGCGTTGGATTTTTATCGTCGCCAGTACGTCCGCGTTAGTCTTTTCTCGTCCCCCCCCCGGGAGGGGGGAACAACGCGCTTTTCGAAATTCGATCTGCCGGACTAAAGAAAAAGGCCGACCGATGTAACCGCCGATATTGTTGCGTGTACAAACGCGGAGCGAAAACTAGTGTGACCCCTGTGAAAACGACAGCGACAGCAGGTTGTTTTCAAACATGAGCCGGTGTGGCGGGACGGGGGCACGGGTGCGGGCGTACTTCATGCGACGTGCGTCGCAGGCGGGTATTGGAAAAAGGAAACGGGATGTCGGCGAGCGAAATGGGCTGTCGGCGAACCGGTAGACGGCGCCCTCGCGTTGTTATCATTGTTATCCGCGACTGAGAATAATAACGATGACGAAAAAACTTTGAAAAAAAAAACACCAACAACAACATCAACACACGACGGTGGACGACGCTACTACTGCAGGGAGAACACGTTCTCGAGTCGACGATTTCCGCGTGTATCGAACACAACGCGCCGCAGCCGTTTAATTGAATTCCACGCGCGGCGGCGTGGTACGCGTCACGCGTGCGAGTTGTAAAAAAAAAATAAAAAATTGCGCGCTGCGCGTGTTTTTTTTTTTTCTCTAACGCTTCGACGACGATAATAATTATAATGTTTCGAGAACAAATGTGTCCGACCGCGACATTTACGCGCGCGTCGCGATCCATCAACGTCGCGTAGGGCCGACTGCGACGCGCAGGCGCGTTTGATTAGCGTATTATTTATTCGGTTTCATTTTCGTTCATTTTTTTGCGCTACACGTGTGCGCCCGCCGGAATATCCGACGGAAAACCGGGGAAACCGCGACGGGGGAAAAAACAAAAAAAAAAACCTATTCGCCAATTCAAATACCGCGCGAAACGCGTTAGCGATCGGTAAATCTTTTGTTTTCTTCGTCGGCCCTAGGCCCCCCATCACTCTCCCGTCAGCTATTCGCACCTGTGGAACGAACAAACGCACGGGGCGACGGTGCATTTATTTTTCGTACAAATACAAACGGGAAAATGCACGGAACAACGTATTGTGTTCGAATCGTGCGACGATTATCGCCGGCCTTAGCCGAACCCTGAATTACCGCTCTGCCTGCCCGACTTCTCGCGCGCCCGAGAGCGGCCCACCCGTGGTGCGGAATACGACGTCCGTTCGGTTTCCCCCTCCCCTACCCCGCGGAACAAACGTCGCAACGCGGCGGCGGTTACGAATGTTTCCCCGTTTTCCCGGCGGTCGCGGAAAAAACCGGAGGCGGTAAACGAAGGTTATTTAACCGTGTCCGAAAAAATTACGGCGATTCGCGTGTGCGTGAGGCGTGCAGCCGACGCGGTCTTTTGAGGGCGTTGAACACGATGACGCGTCGTGACGCTATATCGCGGCGTAACAAACGTCCTCGCGTACACGGGCTCGCGATTCCGTGCCGTCTTGTGCGTCGCGTCCGGACGGAACATTCACCCCGAGGACCGGGCCCAAACCACGGTCGACGATAATAACGTAACGCCGGCGGGGCGCGGTGACGAGACAACACCGTCCCCCACCCTGGAGTGTCTTTTGCTCTTAACCGACAGCAAATGCCTCGCGGCGCGCTCTGTAATATAACGGCGGGTAACTGTAAAATGAACCGACGCTGCGGCGAATAATCACGAACCCCACGATAACATAATCCCGGTCCGTTATGAAAGCTAGTCGTCTTTTCTTATCGAATACGCGCCGGGAACGGATATTTCAATACGCTGCCATCGCACGTAATAGTAACCGGTAGGTATCTGGTCTTACGCGCGCGTTTTGGTCCTCGGCGTAAGAACTCCGGACAGCGTTTTCGTGCCCGACGTTCCGTCCGGACCCGCACGACGGTCACGGCGACGACGGGGGGAACCGCCGAACCGACGAACCGGTTTCGGCCGCGGTCGATTCCGAACGGAAACAACGGCGGCGCCGAACGTTTCGAACCGACCGCGATTTAGAAATTGCCGCGGGGAAAACCCGCACAGAGTTCAACGTCAATTGGTAGGGGCGGGGATTCCGGACCGGATAACACGGCGTCTAGCGCACGTGGTCGGTTTTATAAAAACGAAAAAACGCAATGTTCGCGGCGGTGTTGCGCGAAGACTACATTATGGTGTGGTATAGACGTGGCGTGCCGTGCCGTGACGTGACAGCGGCGAAATCCACGGAAAATTAAAACTCGCACGCGACCGATAGGCGTACGAAATCGCTTCGGCGTTATCGACGAAAATTCAATACTCTACGCGTGTGTGGTAAAAAATTTACGAAAAATTCGTCGACCGAATGGGAGAAAATAGGCGGGCGATAAGAAAACGGTGTACTCACGTGTTCCGCGTGCGAATTGAAATTGTCCCACGGAGATGAATGGAGCGGCACGCGGACAGGATGACGGCGACGACGAAGACGACAAGAGACGACGGTTGGAAACACACGACGCGCGGGCCAACCAAATGGCCAATCGCCGACGACTACCACATGGAAAAGTACGACTACTACTACTATTACTACTACTACTACGACGACGACGGCGACGACGGAACAGACACCGCCGCCGTCGCCATGCCGTCACCTCCCACCACCGACGACGACACGGCGGCGGTGGCGACCGGTGCGCGGACGCACGACGCGTATTTCCGAACGCTAACCTAACCGCGGCACCGATGCCGGTCGTCCGATAGCGCGGTAAGCGGTCCGCGTTTCCTGACCGATTTATGGCGCGAAAACACGAAATGAATAAATAAATTCCGTTCGGGAATTCACGAGAATAATAATTCGTTTTTCCGACCCCCCCACCTCCCCCCTGCACATTATAAATATATAAATACTCGCAGATTACAAAAGAAACGAATAGGTAACTCGTATAAAAATAATTAATTGTTTAAGCGGAACGGCGGCCTAAAGCTTATCGGACGATTTTTTGGCGACAAAAAAAAAATTAACAATCGTCAGTTTTACCTCGCGCATTTTATTTGTTTCTGTATGTATTCCGTACAACAATGAAAAGTCGACCGCGTCTATGGTAAACATAGTACTTGGTTTATTTCAATTTGTATTGTTGTCGTTATTACTTGAGGAAGCCGCTAATTTGGTTTTCAAAATCAAAAGAGCCGCGGACCCAAAAAGGTTGAAAACCACTGTCCTAGCGTATAGCGTATTGTCTGAACGACTCGGCTCGGGTTAGGGTTCGGAAATACGCGACGAACCCGGCACAGCGGCCGTCAGTGGGGTGCACGCCGTTGTGACGTAATAGAGGGGGTCAGCGGGCGGGACGGGGAGGGTTCGCGCGGTTGCGGTACCTACGACGGCCGTGATACGGCGGGAAGTGGTGGCGGTGCCGCGATAAGGGCACCGTCTAGATGTTGTTGAAATTACGGCGGCGGCGGCCACCGAATCGACCACGTGCACGTTACGCCGATCAGCTGTTCTCCGGCTACGCGGTGCAAAACAAAACAACAAATAAAAAAATAATAATAATAATAACCGGCACGTCCACTGACCCAGTGCGTTCGCGCGCCGCCGCGTTTTATTTTCGTTCGCGTCGCGATTTCCGGGGCCCGCCGGAGGGGGGCGCTGCGGTTATTGTTATTGTCGACTCGCAGACCGGTCTCCCCTTTTCCCCCGGCGGCCCCCTACCCACGAATACCGCCGAACGCAACGGCGCGGCGGTCAGGCGTGTCGCTCCGTCGGTGGGTATAATTATTATTAAAATTAATAATTATTAAAATAATAATAATTAAGGGGGGGGGAAACGTAATAATTCCGTTTCACTTCGAAATTCTATTTCGACGCTGTAAATGTATTAACCGACGGATTCGCACGTTCTGTGTCGTGCGACATGTTTCGCTCGTATCCGTAGAAATCCGTTTCTCATCGGCACGCGGACGCCGTGAAATAAGCGGCGGATTCGGCGATTCGCCGTCAACGGGCGAAACGAACTGTTCGACGGTTTTTTTTTTTTTTTTTCTAAATTTCTTTTTTCCTTTTACGTTTTTAACCCGAGAAATATCCCGATAAACGTGTCTTTGAACGCGCGCGTCTACGAGAGTCAATACGATTCGACGCACAAGACGACCGATCCCCGTCAAACAACCGAATAGAGCTCCGCGTTTCGCGTGTACACGCCATCACGAGTTCGCGTGAAACCAGCAAACGTGCACCCGAAAAATGACTGACGTATTCCGCACACGACGGGCGGACGGGCGGGCGCCACTGTCGTGTATAGGCGAGAAGTCGGGAAGGCTGCAGGATATAACAGAGGAGAATTTAATTTATGTCTGTGCGCGACGATGAACCACTGCCGAGAAAAAACGATCCGGAACACGAAGTCTCTTTCACATAACAATTACGTGTGAACGTATACATTTTTCCCGTTTTCCCTACGCGTTCGGCGGGTGAATCACTAACCGGCGTAATACATGCGAGTGACATGTTTTGATAATGATGGAAATCTTTGGTAGTCTTACAGGAAATCTCGGTGATCGTCGGGGAAATCGTGCGGGTGTACTGGAATCTGGCGTACACAATATTAATCAGTGATCATTAAACCCTCTGTTTTTTTCCCAGCTATTATGAAAACCACTCGGAAAACCGAAAAGCGACCTCCATAAAGTACCGTCCAGACAAAGTTCCCTTTTCAGAAAAGGTACTAAAATCTGAACGTACCTAACCGTATCTAACCTAATCCGCGTACACGTGTATATTTCATTCGCGTTTACACTCTCGTTATTCTTCGCGTATTTTCACTTATTCGCGGGAATGGCGAACGGTTGACCGCGGGTATTTTAAGAGTTCTATGCGTAAACACATACTTACTGACTATGTACTAGGTAATAAAATTGTCAACTCACACTCACCTGAAACAAAATAAAAAAAAATAAATAAATACGTTATAAAATATGATTAATATTAAAAATTTGGGCGAAAATATTAGTTTACAAAAAAAAAAAAAAAAAAAACAATTCTAAAATGAGTATTTGATCAGGGGGAAGGGCAGGAGGGGCGATACTAAAACGTAACATCGGGCAGCGAAGTTTTAAAAATTCAGGGGCGTCAACGTCGCTGGCCATTACCAAAGTCCGCTGTTGTTCTTCGATCGAGAAACCTGAACCGATTTTTTTTTGTCTTTTTACGAAACACTGTATGATCTTACCCACTTTGACAACACCTACTATATACTCATTACGTATATTATAGAATGGGTTATAATCACCAAGGTATGGTCACAAATAATATACCGATTCAGTGAGAAAAACAAATCGAGAAGTATCAATAAATTATAACAACATCGCGCCCTCTTCCCCTCTGTTCCGACTATTCGGCATCGGCCTCCCTCGTCTTAAACTTCCGCTCGGCCCCATCCCGCGCACCGTCCTCGCATACACCGGCCGTATCATTTCCCATCAAATCCGATCGTCTCCTTTTCGGTATTTTTTTATTTTTTTCGTTAGCGGAAGGGATAACTGCTTACGTGTACAGCATAGTATGATCCTGTCAAGGCGGGAGAAAGAGGTGAGAGCCGGGCGGCGCGCACCCGAACGAAACCGGACCTGTAGTTAAGGGCTTCTCCGTGCGCCACTACCAGTCGCCAATGCAGCATTATGTGTTAACCGCGTATGTTTGTGTTTCGTTTTGTTTTCCTAATGAACGGTACGGTACGGTACGGTGGCGAGGGGAAGGACGGCCCGCGAGGGTGTAGTGTCCCATTGTCGCGCAGTGATTAACACGGGAAAAAAAAAAAAAAAGGTCGCGAAGTATAATATTAAAACGATTATTATTTATTGTTTTACAAAGAGTATCTCGATAATCGGAAACCGGCGAGGGGCGATTTACCGTACCGCAAACTCGTATATAATAGCACAAATTGCGCTGGAAACGTTTCTGAACCCAAATAAACGAACGAAAAGCCTTTTTTTTTTCCTTCTTTGATTCGCGTTTACACACCACATCGCGTTCGTAGATGCGTTATAAACATCAAGCCGAAAGAAAGAAAAATAAAAGGACTATTTTAGATTCTGAGTGGGGTCTACCAGATATTATACTCCGATTATCAAGAACAGCGCTTTTTCTGAAAGGAAATGTTCTCCCAGTGGTAATTTAGAGCGGTAATTTTTTTTTTTTTCAATTCTCATTAATATTCGAGATAATGACGAAAACCTGGTTCTTCGGGTTAAAAAAAAGATTGAAAGATTAAAAATAAGCTTGCCCTTGGCATTCGTTTTTGTTTATTTTTCGTTATTATTAAGTTTTAATTATTTCAATTTTTTTTTTTAACAATCATTGCTGTCACGGAAACGCACATTGTTGTTATCATTTTACCATAACATGATATATATACCGTGTATTGTATTGTTGGCAAAGCAACACTGTCAACTGAACTCCGCTCGGAATCGTTTTCTCGTTAGCAATGGTTTACCGTCGGTATCCTGCCACCTCCCCCTCCCAAACTTCTCACCAACAACAGTGGCTGCACCCTCACGTGCGAAGTTCGTCCGTCCTTTTTTTTTTTTAAATTTTCAAATTTTCTTTTCTACGGATTTATAGTAGCGCGCCTTTTGTGACGGCGGAATACGGATTTCCGCGAATCCGGTATCGGCACTTACACTTTCAAACACGCAACGATAATTATTCGTATTACAATGTATTATTACGACGAAAGCGGGCGCGCCGTTACGGGTCAAATGGTTTTTTTTTTTTTATATACCGCAACCGTGACGACCGGCCCGCGTAAAAAAAATCACGATAACATTTTAATCGCGGTTCAGCGAGGGGAAAGAGGAATATACGCGGTCTATATATAAAACGGGACGATAACGCGCACACCTCCCCTACTCGCGCCTCGCACTAGTGTGCAATACACGCTCGTCGGTCGGAGCGGTTATCGCCGCGGCGATTGTTAAACAGGTTGTAAGATAACGTGCCCGGCGTATTGCCGACGCGCGCGGTTACGTTTTCGAATAAAAATACGGCCAACGCGGCGTACATGAGCACAACCGTATGGACCGCCGAATTCGGAGATGCTAAATATACGGACGCGTCAATGACCCGCGGCGACTGTGGCCTCGCAATGGTGGGAAAAAAAAATGTTCGATTAAATCGACGAATCTTATTGTAATGAACACGGTCAGCTCGGAAATGAAATTAATTTTTATTCTGATTTTTCAATTCTCCACAAATTTAGTTTAAAAATTAATAAATTGAAAAGTATTCAAAACGATCGGTGTTGGCGGGAATCAAATGTGTCTTATCCGGTTTCTGGTACAGCCGGTCACCCATGTGACTGAAATCACGCCTTATAATGTATCTTAGATTGATAACATTATTAATACGTCTTTATCAGTATGGTAACCTTAGTATACCTGATGTTTGGTAAGACATATTTGAATTCGCGCTAAAACTGATTTTTTTAAACTAGTCAAATTTTAAAAAAATCATAAGTATTAAAATAATGAAAAAAGCAGCTATTTTTCAATCATACAGAACTATAGAATTAGGGGGAAATGTTGACGACCCTCATTGCTATTACTCGACTCTCATATATTTCGTTTGCGATTTTGTGCACACAAATTTACGCACGTGCAAATTATTTAGGAAATCTGCATTTTGTTCTGCTCATTACGAATTACGAATTACGCGGACAGAATATCATTTAGTCGACAAAGCCAATTGGGTTTTTTCATGGGGTGCTAAACTAAAGACGTATCTGGAGTATTAGATTTTACTTTTATATTAATTTTTTGTTTAGTCGTGAGCATTTTATCCTATATAGATCCGTTTCACAATAATTACTAATATGAATGACCAATAGTTATTGATATAATTTGTTGTTTTTATTTTATTCCAGCGGTGGTGGTTTCTGATAGTCGAATTTCGTCTAGTCGTTATGTCTCATCGGGGAGATATTTTTTTTTTTACGCTTTAGTGAAAAAAAATCGTGGTAAACGTGGGATATATTCACCGAACAGTTAACACAGTTAGCACATTCCGGACGCGGTAGTTTTCCGTATAATCTGGCGTTAAACGGTATGAAATTTTCCATATCCTCTTTGGTATTTCGTGGTTAAAATTGTTTTCGCCCAGCAAAATTGCCAGAAATAGTAGGGATAATACTTGTCAAAAATTATTGAACTTAACGATTTATTTATTCGTAAGCTTTTGAAAAGATCAAATGCCGATGAAACTCGACAATAAAATCACGACATTATTATCACTTATTACTGGCACTCCGTAGACACGGTACGATTTTTAAAAAATTCTGACGGTTTTTGACAGTTATTAACAGATATATTGTTTTTATTTTTAGCCGGTAGGGTGTGGGGGTAAGTTGAAACATACGATAAAATTCGTTGAAAACAATATTATTGTCATTTATTTTCCGTACCTATATACGCAGGCGGCATAAATCAATAGGATAATTTTCAATATTTGAATTTATCGAAAAAATATCCAACTCCGCTATTATATTGGCGTCCGTAATGATTTATCGTCGCATATACGGTACATAATAACTATAAATCACCCTGTATTATAGCAGCTTATCATTTATTCTCTCTATTTGTATGCTTAAAGACCAGACCAATTGAAAATGTGACGGGTTTTTTTTTTGTTAGCGGACATTGAGCGTATTATTTACTCTAGCAGACGCGTGTGTAATGTCACGTCCGAATTATTGATATTCCTCGTGATTACGTATTATATTCGGTTTATTTCTAAACTGTGATTTTATAGTTTACGTCGGCTATCAAATAAACAATTACGTGACTCGTACCGGCAGTGTAATCTTGAATATTATACATTTTTATCGAATAGAAATTAAATATTATATCATTTAATTCGCATCGATCGATACTCAAATATAATTATCATTGTGTTTAGAAAAAGGAAATTATAACTATAACACTACGCGAGTATATTGTATTACAGCAAATACTATATATATAAATTTAGGTATTCAATTATATTATAACTTCCGAAACGATTTATTACGAATCTAAACGTTTTCCAATTATAAATTAATCAAAAACATATTATTTGTTTTATATAATATCTGCTATATTGCGGTGATTATAATACGTACTCGTTTAATTCGTATTTGGAAGGGTATTAAAAATGGTATAAAACCGTCTCGTATAACCTCGATGTTGGAGTATTTCAAAATACACATCGGCATTATACAGAGTGATTCACTATATGCGTGCTCGCCCCGTTTTTTCGGTTAAATATTACATTTATTCAAATTCCGATTTTTGTGCCTTTTAAATGTATAGTTTAAGTCGATATTTTCGAATACTTAGATTCGTTTAAGGAGATAGTATATCCTGCGGTAATACCGACAGTGGTTTTTCAAACGAGAACCTAAAAATTCCATAAGGCCCTCTACATACGGAACTACTCAAAAGAAACTAAACTGGTTCGTGATTTAAATTACTTATCGATTACTAATGCATTAGTGACTGAGATCCGCACACGAGCGGCCTACTGAAAAGTGATCGAAATCACTAGTTCATTTTTTTGACTACAGTTTGGTTATAGAGGTATAGGTCCTGCAGCAGCAATTTTCAACACCATGGATGATTCCAGTGATGAAGAAATGATGTTTACATATGACTATTACCATAACTAGATAAATATAAGACGAAGAAGATTTTGAGTCCATCCATAAATCAAAGGAAATTTTTAGTAATGTTGTATAGAATTGGGATGTTTCTCTACTTCTCTTACCAACTTTACATTAGATTTTTGTTCTTTCATGTTTTTATTTTTTCTCAATAGAAGAAAATTAGAAAAAATAAGACTTTCGAAATTCCCGCAATTCGACGAGAATAAGTGACGCAACTTGGAAGTTACTTGACAATCGAATCACTTGGAACTGATCAATAATGCGTTAGTAATTAATTAGCAACTGGTAGCGCCGTCTGTTGCGTTCCGTTGAATAACATGCGTTTTGACTCAAAGCGGTTAATGATTTGCGTCAGTAATTAGTTTCTAATGAACAGTTCCGTATGTATATATACGGCCTAAATGGACGGACGGACTATACTACTTTAAATACATTTTGAGGACAAAATGTTTGATTTCCGTCAATCAAACCGTAAACGAGATGTTTCACTCTAAAATTTAGTCAGGGGGGAGTATAGTGGAGTATTATTTGTGTGTGGCACGGCGCACGACGTTCTATTAGTATTTCACTACTCCCCCCTCCTAACTAGACTTAAAAGTGGAATATCTCGTTAACGGGTTGAAGGAAATAAACAATTTTGCCACAAAAATTGATTTAAGTAATACTCCCGACTATACATGGAATTTTTAATAGATAGGTTCTAATTTGTAAAACAAAATTGGTATCGTCACAGGATACTCCTTAAATGTTGTGCAAATCTATAAGTATTTGAAAATGTTGGCTTTAACAACACTAAATAATTCTAAATAACGGAATTTGAATACATGCAAAATTTAACCAAAATATTTGGGTGAGCACGCTTAGTGAATCATTCTGTATATGCAGAGTAAACACAAAATTTAATTACGTTATAATCGTTTGAATAAACGCCAGACGGGCTGATATAGTAATCTTCAATTATTCAAATACGACTATAGATTTAAACTATAGACTAACGATGTATAGATTTGTTCCTATGGTATTTCTAAAAAGCCTGAAATGGTAAGTGGTCAATATATGCTGCGGGCGGAAAATTGGGAATGTTATTTAGGAGATATAGGCCGCATGTATTATTGGATTATTGTGTTTGCGCACAAACGAAACGTTAAATCATTGCAGTTTAAAACCGATTCTGACCGGAGTTCAGAATACCCGTGTTTCCCCCGTCTCCTTGGTGCCCGATAAGGTAGCTTAGAAATCGACGAAAATAAAATCAATGTATCTATCGTGATATGTTGTTAATTTTTAATTTTTTTTGTTTCATTTTTCAGAAACATTGTTGGAAATATGGAAAAAATGTGTGTCTTTTGATAAAGTTACGGTGTGAATAGTTTGGAACTTTTTTTTACGAAATCGAGGAGGAGGGGAAATACATTTTAGTAAAGATTATTTTAGGATATCTCAATAGGCGAAACCACGGAAGAGAAAACCAAGGCGGTAATTTATGAAGCAAATATAATTATGCTTTCATTATTTTCAATTTTATTTTTTTGTTGTAATTCAGTTCAAAATGTTCGTAGATACTTACAATTTGGTTAGAACACTTATATTTACATTTTATTGACGTGGTAAAATGTTCAAAATATTTGAGCTTTTTTTAAGCTATTAGATATATTTTGATTTTGAAAATTGTTTAGGTAATATTTATAGGTACTCTGTAGGTAAAATTGTTAGACCAAAGACCTTTTATGTATAAACGAACTCCGCTCAGAATTGTTTTTTATTAGCAATTAATACTGCTTACTGATATAAGTTAAATAATTTTATGCACTCTATCTTTCCCACTTCCCATCATCTACAATAATGACGCAACCGTCCCCAGCTTTTTTTTTTTTAATTAAATTTTAAGTTTAACATAATTTATACCTACTACGTTTACATAATGAGTTTTTAACCTAAAAAAGTTATAGAGGATTAGCAGAAAAATTTAAATAATATTTAAAAAAATATTATAAGTAAATTTTAATCGTATACATAAATGTTGAGTATAAGTATTGAATTATCATATTTCGACTTAATGTACTTATATTTGAAAAAAGAAAAAAATGATTAGTGCGGTTTTCCTGAGTCTTGACATCGAGCACTTAAAAATCGTTGGCGGCATAATTATAAATAATTTAAAAAAAAAAATTGACCAAGAATCTTGTATCGAATTTTTGATCGTTTTTGAGGAACCGAATACTACATATTAAATTACTCGAAAAATGTAAAATTATTTTTCGAATTGTACCAGTCTATACGAATATTTTGAACTGAAATACGACAAAAAATCAAATTCGAAATTAACTGCAGCAGAAACTGCCGTTGCGTAAATATTCCGGCCGTTTTCAACGCGATGTGTTTTTCACCGTTATTGAGAGCGATCATTGAGAAATATAAAAAAATGACCTCTAAAACGCACCGGTACTGTTATAGACAATACATTTGCTCCTAGAAACCATCCTCAAAGTAAACGATAGGAACGATTTTTCCAGTAGTATCGAAAATATAAAAAAAAAAAAGAACCGATATGCTGAAAGGGAGGGTCAATGTCGTAGGCACAAAAGTTTACCATGTAGATAGAGTACACATCATAAAGTACGTAACGATAAATCATTGCTATAACAACGGAAATAACGAAAACAGTTATGACTATAAATTCGTCAGTGTTTTCGATATAAGTATAAGTACGTTTGTTTCCCCCCCTTCAATTATTAAGAAAACTGCGACTAACGATCCCGTAGATAAATAGATCCGAAACGCTATAAAAAAAAAAAAACTCTCTTGTCGTTTTTTGATTGGAACACGAGATTTCCGGCACAGAATAGTTATTCGCGGGACAGAAAAGCAAAGGGAGGGATGGTGGAGAGAAGCGTGCGCGTCCATAGTAAAACCGATAAAATGCTCGCACGCGATAATCCGACTGTACACCTGCGCTCATTAACATCGAACAACGAACGCCGGAGAAAAGAAAAGGAAAAAAAATCGCCACTTTGTTCGGCACGAGAAGCAGCAACGAAGAGGCTCTAAAAAAAGAAAAAGAAAAAGAAAAAAAAAACGGTCGACTTTTACTCCGGCGTTAAAAAATCATGCGCTCGCGCGTAGGTCAGAACCACGACGCTCGTTCAGCGTATTATTCAGTAAGCGAATTCGCGTTCGTCCGCGGAAATAAACGCGAAAAAACGAAAAACGCTTCGCCACGACGGGTGAGCCAGCGCCGTGTTGTGGGGCGTGAAATTGCAGGAAGGTGGAGGCAAAATTCAACGTGCATCCGTTTATGCGCGACAGTCAACCGTCGCCAAACGGAAAACGATTCCGAACGGAGTTCGGTTATTGTACACGGCGCGTTTTCGAGAGGCCGTAATATTTGCGCGATTTGAAAATAGTACGTTTCGCACATTTTCCTAGGCTTTTAAGTGGTCAACAATGGTTTGAAAATAAGCGAGAAAAGTAACTAAAATTCACAAAAACAAGCGACTAAAATGTGACTAAGCAGTGACTTCCGTACAAAAATAAACGACATACAATCGACAAAACATTTACTTATTTAACATCAATAGTATAGTAGTAGTCTGCGGGTAATAATTATAATAGTATAATGATAGGTTAGGACGGCGCAGGTATAATAGGTTAACAACCACGCTTTATTAAAGAATTTGCAAGTGACGATTTAAAAAAAAATAACAACATTAACTGTAACCAAAACAATTGTTTAAAAATATGCCGGTCTTTGGTATAGTACTCGTATAATAGATTAAACTTACATAAGACTTTCTTTTTTCATCGCATAGCAAATACTATAACAACATTAGACAAGTACCAAGGTCTCGTATAGTAAATATCAAAATATGATAATAATTTTTTTTCATAAAATTGTATCGGAATACTTAAAAAGTTACTTTGGGTGATTTTGTAAAAGCGAGTTTAAGTGATAAAAGCGACTCGCATCCCCCCGTCTCCGGCCCGACAACGTCATTCGACAATTGATAACGCGATATTCCGAGTTCGCGGCGCACGCTCATTATGATGAAATACTGCCGACGATAGCTTTTGAACGCCGCCCAGAGTCCATTACACGGGACGGTGCAGTGATATCGAACACGCTGTACATTACAATATTTCCAACATGCCTCGTATGTATCATAATAGTCTCGTATTGATAAAAAGTGCATTGCTTATGGAATATTTCGCGCCGCGGAATTCACGAACCGTGTTTGTTCGAGACCGAACGGAGAGAACGTCGGCGCGTGCTCGTTTTTACACACCGTGTCGAGGAAAACCGTTTCATCTCGGGTCGAGCGACGCGTCATTGAGATCCGGTGTGTACCTACGATTTAGCGTAAAACATGGTACGGTCGAAATCAATCAAGATCGCTGTGTACAGAGGAAACGGCATGCCGGTGAACGTGCATTTTTATTTTATTTTTTTTCTAATCGTCATAAAAGGCGGCTATTTTATCTCGAATATCGTATATAATATAATCCGTTCGGGCAAATCGAAAATCATCGTGTCATACCCCTCCCCTCGCAGACAACAGCCGACGTTGTCTTCGATTTTCATAAAGAGCGAAAATTCTAAAATCGCTCTGCAAGAGATTTTTATTTTTTTTTTTTTTTCCCCGGTTTACGTAAATACGTTTCCGGACACATTTAACGATTACGCAATAAACGCACGCTATAGTTGCAGTGATAAAAAGTATCGTTCAATTATATCTATAAGTGACCTATACAGCTGAACGAAACATAAATACATCAATAAACAAACAACATTAATAATAAAAAAAATAAACAAATAATAAAGTTCAGTGGCATATAACCAGAATTCATTTTTTTTTTTGGAGGGGGGTCAAGTTTGGGATAATTATAGTTACACTAAATTGGCAACGTGCACGAATTACACGCGTATTCGAAAATCACAAGGAAATATGTGTGATTTCAACATAAATTATGCAACTATATGTACGTATTGTACGTATACGTAGAATGTGTAAAACAATCTCAAATTTCGGGCGATTACAACTTTCAACCCTTCTCTAGTTGTGTCACTACTCCGGTTAACGAAAAAAATTAAGGCCCCGGAGTAGAAAACTGTTTATTTACTAAGTATCGTAAAATCTTTTCTTGAAAAATTGCAACACCTGGTATATTATAATATATAATAGAGGTTTGTTTTCATAAAAATAAAAAAATTGCTTATTTTTTCCACTACACGACAAAACAAATATACATATTATATAAACGTAAATATGCTTCATTGTGTTGTTGTTATTGTTACTACGGAAACCAGATTGTTCACCTTTGTTACTGGCGTTACGTTTGTCGCATTACGATAAAATGTCTCGCAAAATTTTCACCGACTACCATCCCGATTACATGTCCATCGTGTAGGATTAAATTTTGAGGCCATTCGGCTGCGCACAATAGAAGATTTACCGATTTCTTCTCTCGACCCATTATATGCCGCACGAGGATAAGAATCGCTCAAATAAACCGGGGGGGGTGGTTTATTCGAATACAGCAATGCAGCGGTATATGTAATTATACGCCAAAGTGGTAGCACGGAATAGTGGTAATAGCAGTATAATGATAATATATTCCGATCGTATAAAACGAAAGGATGGGATGAGAATACTCGCGCAGCGGCATAGGTAACACATATCAACAAAATTATTTTCTTTAGTAGCCGCTAAACGGATTTCTGCTGCGGTAGTGCAGTCACGATCGATAATACATTTTATACATATACAGGGTGATTCACTAAGCGTGGTCACCCCATTCTTTTTATTTTTTTCAATATTACATATACCTATTCAAATTCTGATTTCTGGAATTTTTCAGCGCAGGTAAAGCCGATACTTTCGAATACTTAGATTTTTCACGGCATTAAAGGAGTATCCTATAGAAATGATGCCGACACTTTGGTTAAACGAACGAGAACCTATATTAACAATTCCATAAATAGACGAAGTTTTACTTCAAATAAATTTTAGTGTTAAAATTTTTGGTTTCCGTCAAAACGTTAACGAGATATATCATTTTTCAGTTCAGGTAGGGGAAAGTAGTGGCGCACTAATAAAACGCCGCGCGCCATACTGCCACACAAATGATACTCCACTAAACTCTCCCCCTATCTAAACTTAAAAGTGGAATATCTCATTAACGGGTTGACGGAAATGAAAAATATTGATACCAAAAGTAATACCTCGTTTATTTATGTAATTATTAATATATAGGTTATTATTATAAAAACCAAAGTTAGTATCGCCTCTCCTTATCGATATCGTGAGAAATCTGAGTATCCGAAAATATCGGCATTAACTACGCTTTAAAATTCCAAAAATCAGAATTTGAATACGTACAAAAATTAACCTAAAAATGGGATGAGCATGCTTAGTGAATCATCCTGTATATAGTAATTGTATACGGAATTATACTCGATCCGTCAGGAAATGTTTACGGATACTATACAACGAATAAGTATACATAATAATTCCATATAAATATGCATATCACGTCGTCTTCGTAGTCGTAAAAAATATATTTAGTCTTTAAAAAAAAAAATTAAAAAACACACTTGCGTTTTGCATGCTATATATAAACGCGGAAGACGTCCGACAAAACAAGACGAATCGTGTTTAATATCGTATCCGTTGGAGAATAAGTAAATTTCTAATATCCGTGATCATATAATACGTTTCACGGTGATTTCATCAGTTATACATATTATTACAACGATAAAATTATAGTACAGAAATCTGGTGATAAAAACTCAGGTAATATGAAGAAATGGATTGTTAGAAAAAAAAAAAAAATGCAAACATTCTGAGGAAAAGATCAACTAAATACCCATTGATTTACCAGCCAAATAAAGAATTCGACAATACAGATATCTCGTCATTTTTCGATTCGACCAAAAATGTCTGGTAGAATACAAATTAATAAATAATGAAATCCGTAACGCCGTGGCGCGCTATAAATATTTGGGAAACACCCTAAGAAAATCGACGTTTCCAAAACATTAACTCGACAAAATTACCTTTAAGAAAAAATGTTACACTCTATACACCAGAGCAAGTTTTTCGGTAGTAATAGAGTTGTTCACAGACACGAAAAAAAAATAAACATCTTTGTGAAACCACAAGCTCCTTCGCTTTACTCGGAATCTAAAAACAATAATAATACAAAAAAAAAATAAACGTACATCGTAGTAAAACCAACAGATCCGTCGCCGCCGCTATACGCTCAGAACTCACGATAAACATCATTGCAAAACCGATATATCTCCGTCCAGACCAAACGTCGATATCGGTTTCTAACAATGACACGGTGTAAACAACAATTTTTATGCGAATTGAGAATTGGAGTGGAACTATGTTTACGCACGTTGAAATTTTTGAACTACGCGAAAATAAACGTCAACATTATTCGGTAAAAGAACGTAATTCGCGATAACGATATTTTATAGTTTAAGAAATTGGCAGTCGGCGTAGGGGGGGAGGGGGCACGTTCCCCCCAAACTCCTAGGACACAGGTTTAACATCGCGCGGGGGGGAGGGGCGTTATACAGACGGGTACGAATACGTTTCGACGCCTCGACGCGTACGAAAAAATCAGTCCGGCGAGCCGCTGTGCGCGCACGCGGAAAACGCCGGTGCGATTGTCGCGTCTCGGTCCGCGGCGGGGTACGCGGGAAACGCGGTACACGGTTGTATCGTACACCTAGACGGCGGTACGCGCGCGGCGAAAAATCGCCGTCGTCGACACCTGACCCGCGCGGCTAATTCGGCCGCGATTCGTTTCCGGCGTCACCGTCGGCAAAAAGCTTCTGCGGCACGCGCCGGCTGTTACTGCGGCGCGGTAATGTTTTCAACGGGACGCGTCCGACAAATCGTGATTACGGATAACACAAAACCGTATGGGAGGGAGGGAGCAGCGTTCGTCAAACAGCGATTCGTCGCCGTAATCGCTTTGTCGGTATATTTTATATTTTCACGTTTTTACGCGTTACACAATAGCGTGTCCCAACCCTATACAATTCTGTCCCGTCCGCCCGTCACAAAATCACACGCTCGCGCGACGATGCCGCCGTCAAGAAGAGCGCGTTCGTAAAATCCCCGGGCCGCTCGGTAAGCGCGCGCGCGGAGGTCCGTGTACACACGAGGTTATATACGCGCCGGGTACAGCGGACTTCATTTTAATACACGCCCGGATTGTCCTGCGTACTCCCCCGAGTTAGTCATTGCGGTTATTTTGAATTTTTTTTTTTTTGTTTTTTTAGAACACCACGTTACACAACTTAAACGCAGCCCTCGTTTCTCCGCACTCTACCTCCCCCCCCACGACACGTCGGCTGTTATAAGTGTACCAGAAACGCGCGTTATTTGGATTATTATTATTATTATTATTATTGTTGTTATTTTTTCCGTTGTTGTTATCGTGCGCATATGCCAGACGAGAGCATGATATTATTATATACAAAACGCGTGGCCTACGCATTAAAAGCGAAAAAGGATTAGTCCGGGCTTGGGAAGTATTACTATTACACGCGCGTATACGACGGCAATATTATTAATTTAATACAATACGCCGCGGTAGACGAGACCCACGAATTTGTTCGGGAATATATAGAAAAAAAAAAAAAGAAAAAAAAACGGCCGCGGAGTTATTAACGATCCCGCGCGATTGATATGCAAATTGTTCGTATTTGCCTTTTTTTTCTGCGCTACGTGAAATATCACATCGCACTTGTTTAAACAAGGTTCGTAGTCTTGCGCGCGTATTCCGCGAGCGGTTAATACTTACACGTGCTTACGAAATATATTTACATATTTTTGCATAAGAATTACAAATATTCCCGTAAAACTTATTACGTATCTGTCTATCAAACAAAAATGTGTGTAAAGGTTTTTACTCGCGCGCGCACTTATATAGGATAGACGATATTATTATGGTGTACATCGCGTTTTATGAACAAAAAAAAAAACCCTAGGTACACTATATAAGATTGTTTGCATACTTGAACCGCATTCCTGGACGGTTATTATTTATTATTTATTAAAACTCGATAAAATCTGACCACATTCAAAAATAATAACCCTCCGGGCTTTTTATGGTATTTATGATTATAATACACAAAGGTACGTATTGATTATAACGGCGTAATCGTTTGGATCTCGTATGAAATCTAAATTTTGTAGGCGTTTAAAAATCAATACACAAAACCTCTCACAGAACACAGTATTATCATGTTATATTATCAGTATTGGGCCCGGAACATAATGTAACGACGAAAAATATTTTTTTTTAAAAATATGTAAAAAAAAAAAAAAAACGCGGTAGAGTTCTACTAGAGTTGAATTTCTTCCCAGAAGATTGGTTGCCGTTGAAATATTAAATTTTTTTTTTCTTTAATAATTTATCTAAAACAGTTATGATCACCAGAGTTTCATTACATTTTTACAATATTTTGTTTTGGTTTTTTTTTTTTTAAATATATATTGACACACTTTGACCGCTGCTATCCATCTGCTCGCGCTATGTGGCGGTCTACTACGGTCCTCCCCTCATTCAGGTATAAAAAGTTTATCCTATAACAATAAGGAATCGAACAAATAAATAGATAAGGTAGTTTTTGAGATTTCGATTGGCAAATAGACGGTGAGGACGGGCGCTGCTGATACTGCCGACGGTTGTGCCACTGTTGTAGGCGGTAATTTGAGAACAAATCAGAGTTATTTAATTAGTTATTTAATATTTATTATTCAAATTTATAGAATCCGTACATGACGATAACCGTTGCTAACGAAAAACGATTCTGGGTAAATTTCGGTTGAATGTGTTTTGATTTTTAACTGGAACCGGTCGCTGATAATAGAGGAATAACGGTCACAATTATATGTTATTATGTTACGTTTACGTGTTATTGTATTTTTTTAATTCGTATATAGATGGCGCTTTTATCCCTATCCTCGTATGTCACGGCAGCTTTCGCAATAACATTGAGAGCCACTGATAAGGTATTCGATATACCCACCAGTACCTGAAAATAATGATAATGGTAATTATCAAAACATATTTATTGATTTTTGGCGTCTTTGAACATCGACGGTGTTATAGTCGGGAAAGAAAAGTTCACATCCACGGGCGTTTAATTTATAACGAACAGGTCCGTGCGGGTACAGCCAAAGTCTGAAAAAGGCTACAGTTGTCACATTTAATACCTAGAGTACCTATAGTATTTTTGAAACAACACAAGATAGTGGCATGTGCTTCATTATTAACCTTGACTTATTAACAACGTAATTAGTGTTGGGACAGTATTACGGCGTGTACAAGGGAAAATACTTAAGCCCTGACGAGAACTTTTGTACGCAGTCATAAAAAATAATAATATAATAATAAAAATGAAAAACAGAACAGCTCATATAACGCGATGTGCGGCACGACGCATACATGTACTATATTATACTCAAGATAATTTGTTCATCACGAACCGACGATTATCCGAGACGATTTTGATCAAATTCGCTTTTGGTTTTGATTTATATTTTAATAATAGACATAACCTTGTAAAAACGCAAGATTTATTTTAAACGTGTTTAAGTTGTAAAATTATAATACGATATTATACCCATAGACATCATGACTTTTTACAATAATTATATCGTGTAATAATACGTGTTTTTTTTTTTTTTTTATGATTTTTAGTTTTTGACATTTAACCTCTCCTTATATCATAATATATACGTGTGATACTCTGACTTGTCATTTTTAAATGCCAAACCTGTGTTTTTATTTTCGATACTCGCGTTTTTCTACTTGTATGCAATGCTTTAATTCAAATGAAACTATAACTACCCATAGATTCGTATAAAATTAATAAACCATCCGATATATAGTATATAGATCACAGATCAAACGTGTGTGTGACGATCATACTTTTGAAACAAAACGACTAAAACGATTACGGACTTTAGACCGGCATTTTAGTATCGGTAATTTGTTTACGCGAAAAATAGTGAAATTATTAAAAATAAAAAAACTACGTAACAACGTTAATTGCGATTTCAGCGGGTCAAAACACATTATCGGTCAAGTAGACCTTCAAAACCACAATAGCTGTTTCACGGTTCCAGTGAATATATATTTTATACATTTGAACAAAAGTATACCCGTATATAATAACATAGTATAATTTATTTACCGAAATAAAGATTGTGAAATTGGTTTCTGTTTCTATTATTATTGTAGTTTTTTTTTTTTTTTCCATCAAAAGTACGGCCAATAAAGCGTTCCGAGCGGCGCTTTCTAATGCGCGATGTAATTCAATGGCGTATGGTTTCAAGATCGTCGCGGCGAAATGATTTCACTTAAATTGATTGGAACTAAAAGATATACGCGGTACCTGCAGTCTTGTCTGAAGCACTACGGTTTTGGGGATAAGTGCCTGGATGCAATATAATATATTGTAAACCGATACTTATCCGTCGGGTTGTCAACCCCGCGCCATATAAGGTCGGCGGTACGGTCCTTTTTTCCATCAAACTCTTCCTTCCAATCGTCGGATTTCTTTTTTTAGATATGCATATTACACGCCCGCTAATCCATCATCAGAAATGACTTTTGGTGCGCGGCTCGCGCGTTGTCCGACGGCGACCTCTGTCTCTTTTCACCCGGATTTCGCTCGCGATTATTTATTTATTTATTGTTTTTTTTTTTTTTGGCGTTGTTGTCGTTAATAGTTTGCCATGTCCCGCAGCAATACAATACTACGATACGGCGGCGGGGGCCGATTAATCTCGCCCATCTATCTAATCGTTTCTTTAATCGTTCGCGACGTGTTCCGGGGTTCTCTCATTGCGCAATATTATTACGTTGGCCGTCGTCGGCGCTCTCGTTTAATTCGGTCGAACTTGTTAGCGGGACGTTCGACGCCGAAGCCCGCATGTCTTGAAGCTTTCCGAGTAAACCCGATAAACCGATAAGGACCGCGCGGTATTAAAGACGAGCGATGCGCACGTCGAATACGATATTACGGTAACAGCATTGATGAGCTCGGGGGGAGGGGGGTTCCGGTATCTAGAAAACGCGTCTACGATTCGCACGATCTGCACGCTGATGTATTACGATAATAATTTTATGAATACGTCTAACTATAGAAAACGGATGTTGTAGTAGTAAAATGTAGTAAAATTTATTACAGTATTGCACTAAAAAATAACAATTTTTTTACAACAGTGGAAATGTTGGCTTATTTTCGGCATATTTTTACAGACCACGATCGCTCGAAATTCACGGAGTGACTGAATAGAACAGATTATAACAGTTAAATTATTTTTGGATTGTATATGAATATATATACCAACTTGGAATTATCAAGATAAAGATAACATACCGTTATTAGAATTCATGACTGGCGATATTATAGCATAATATTGTTTATACGATACTGTCGGGTGTCGACTATCGGTAAAATATAGTTGTATATCAACGAGTAAAATCAACGAAATTGCAATAAAATTGATAAAATTCCAGCAATTGAAAAATAATTGCACTTAAACCTTGTACACCTTGTAGATTTGAATTCGCACTTACACATGAAACGTATATTTAAAACTTACTTAGCAATAAATTGAAAAGGTAGAAAAAAAGTTGCAAATGTAACAACATCCGTGCCCTAATAACAACGAACACGTATTCATCGGAAGCCGTCGTATTTAATATAGCGTATAGTGTTTTACATCGTAAAAAATCGTACTGTTTGCGTGTCGCCCATATATATGCTCGTATAATTAAATAATAATATTTCTGTACGAGGAAACAAAAAATAATAAATGCATTTGCTCGCGGTGCAGCGTGTAAAAGGAAAATCGTATTACCCGTTTTTATGACTTTATTATAGAAAAACCGACCAAAAAATTGACCGGGGTTATATGAAGTGATGAATACCACAATACAGGGTGTCCCATGAAGATACCCATTGAAGTAATATCTCCGGAGATAATAAAGATAATCAAATTCTGTTTTTTTAATGTTACTCACAAGAATAGGTAATACAAATATTTCAATTCATTTTTTTATGTTTAGATAAGTCAACATTTGCAGATGAATAAACTTTATAAAACGACTATCTTCAAATTTTGCAAAAATAATAATATATAAACAAAATTATTTTTTTAATTTTTACCAAAACATAAAAAATCAACTGAAGTATAAATATGTATAGTCTTTATCCTAGTGAGTAATATAAAAAAAAACCCAGAGTTTGATTATCTTAATTATTTTCTCCAAAGATATTACAACGGGTAAATCTTCGTAGGACACCCTGTGCGTATACACAATGACGAGCGCATCGTATTATCATATTATATGCATTTCAATCGAAGATATTTCGCAAACGTAGTAGACATCTACCATAATACGTCTGATGATCATCGCTGTCATTCTTTTTATCATACAGGCATATTTCCAAGAAGTCGAGTGTATTATGCTTTACTGAAGGAGAACAATACATTTTTAATCGAAAGAGACGGTTCGCTTTTAAGTTTGAATAGGGCGAGAGTAGTATAGAGTACTATTCAAAAGCCGAGCGCCACACGGGCGAATCCTCCGCTATACTCTCGCACTATCCGAACTTAAAAGTGAAATAACCGGTAGACGGCTTACGAAAATTAACAACATCAACGTCGAAATGTTTGTAAACTAAAAGTTCATATCTATGTATTGAATTTTTAATCTAGGTCACTATTGGAAAATCAAAGGCGGTATCTCCCGTGAAAAACTGATGGCGAAAAATAACAGCAACGTAATTTTTTAAACCGGGTTATTTCATAAATTTTCCGTAAAAAAAAAAAAAACTCCGCATAATGTTAATACTTTCTGAAATAACGATAGTGTCTTATTGAGGATTGATCATCCCGAAAATCTGTGTAAAGTAATTTATACTGAACTGCGTCCGTCATCATGAGACGAAATGATTTATCCGGTAAAGGTAAAAAAATAACGTAACATAACTTATCCGTACAAAACAAAATTTGACTTAAAAAAACAAAAACCACAAAAAAAATGGATAAACCAATGTAAAACAATATTTTTTATTATAAATTGTATTTATTTTATTAATAACGTTAAGCGTTGCGTCCACGAAGCGTAATAATTAAATTAGAAAAATATCGATCAATTTGAATGTTATATAAAAAAAAAAAAAATCAAATTTTATTTTCATCACTTATCTTTCTGTCTCTGTACATCGTTAGTTATTTTATTCTGCTCCATTTGTCTACTATGTACAAAGTTTTCTTTTTTCGCGACATTACACTGTATTGCGTATATAAATGTATACATTGATTGATTCCATTACCATTGTATACACGTAAAATGTTTGCCTTTTGTATTTTTACACGGAATTAGTATCAAGCATGCGCCTTTTGAGGGTTTAAACTTTTGAATCCCTGCTCTCCCACTACTTTTATTTCATTTTTTTTTTCACAGAAAATCCACCGGGTTTTAAATATTCTCCTCGGAATAAAATGTAACACTATGTGACAAACGTAACTATGTTAGATAAGCTATAAAAAAAAAACTCAATATTGTACGACGACAAGTCGACAAAATCGATGAGTTGAACTACAAATGTTCCATTTTATTTTATGGTAAAGAAATACGTATAAGTAAATTATTTATCATGTGCTGCGATCTAGTATAAAATACTGTATCTTTGTGTTACAGTCTGTACGTATAATAATACATTCATGGGCAAAATCTTGGGGGGTATAAAGGGTGTATTTGCATCCCTTTAATTTGTGTGGGGGTGCAATACTATCATTTTGAACCCCATTAATCGAAAATAACCCTGATTTGTTAAGCAAAACAGCAAAACCACGTCGGGTAGAATTCTATTTCGTGTGCAGTTTGTTAATATAATGCGACCGGTTAGGGTTTCCGAAAACGTTTTTTATCGCTTTTCGTTCAAGTGATATTCACCGCTTATAAATGGGAATTGTGATACCACAAAATAGATTAATGATGATACTACGTGAATACGTGTTCGCGAAAATTGTTGCTGTGCTATGATAGCAAGAGCTATTTGACATTTTTAAGCGCTTTTTATGGATTTTAAATGCATATAAATCCGTTACCTAATGATCATATATGGTCTTGGTGAACCGTTTTACTTACGAGCGTTTATTTTAATATTTATTATTAAATACACATCTTCTGGATTTTTTTTTTTTGATTCTTTAGTTACTTTATTACTTCGGGTCGTAAATGCCAGTTTTGCACCCCCTGAATTTCAGCGAAATTACGCTTATGAATACATTGACGATACGTATAATTAATATAAATAGGTATTGCTGTCGCATGTACATATTATAATTATGCACTTGTAAACACGATAATTCGGTACTTATCATTTTTTTATGAATAAAATAAATACAAAATTCGAATACCTACAATACCTATGCTGTTCGAGTAATCGCTATTCAATGAAATAAAATACAATATTATAACACATACCCGACGATAGTTCGAAAACAGAATGCGACGACAGGACTGCGGTGCGCAATCAATAACCGAACGATAGCAGGCGGCAGGGTATATAGGTAGGTAAGTACTTACAGTTAATAAAATGTCAACTCACCTGAAACAAAATTTAAAAAAAAAATACGTTATAAAAAGCGACAGTTTATAATACTTTGCGAATGAATCGTTTGAACTGTTAATTATTACTGTTATTATACGTATACAAAGGTATTTGTGTGTGTGGTCTCAAGTAATACACTGCAGTGCATATTGCAAGATAACCGTAGTGTCACAAGAACATTTCGAAAATCATTACTATAATTTATTTATTTTTTTGATAAAACTTCTTTTTTTATATTTTAATATAGTATTTATACTTTTTTATACGCCCAATAAGCCGATTTTGATTTTATTTTTTTTCATTAAAACCGGGAATATTCGTTATTTTTATTATATATGTTGAAACTATTACGAAAAGTAAAAACTATAAAAACCGTATCGCAATGATTTAAAAGTTGTGTTTTTTTCAAAAAAAAAAAAAAAAAAAAAAAAAACATATGATTATTACACATCATTTCATTTACGGAATTCTTCGGAAACGGTATCGTCGCGAATAAATAAAATTAAAGATATTACACAAACGAATCGAACGTATCGATGATATTCGGTGTAAAATACGTTTTCTCGAGGGACTTTACGGTAACACATAGGACAGAAAAAAAAAATAAGTATCGGTATAAAAAAATAAATAAAAAAGGAGGATTTTTTTAAAAAATTTTTTCGTAATAAGTTTAAAAATGATTGATCGCTAAATACACATCACTGCGTTTAATGATGATTACGGAAGAAAAAAAAATACTAGGATAAAACAAATTTCGATTATTATGAGAAAATTATTTTTCGTATATAACTGGAAATTTAAAAAATTATAATAATAATATTTTGTTCGCGCTGTCAATTTTAACATTAGAACAAATTGGCCTTACATGTCATGATATTTTGAGGTAAAAATATTATAATTTTTGTTTACACCGTGTGAGCGAAATATTGCATTTTCAAAATGTATGTATCTGGCTTAAAAACAAAAAAACAATACCCAAGAAAAAAAATGACGCGACATACTTCGCACTTGGGTGCAGCCACTGTTGTAGGTAGGAAGTTGGGAAGGTAGGATACAAACAGGAATTTAATGTATATCTGTAAGCAACGATAAACCATTGCTAACGAGAAAACGATCCTGAGCGGAGTTCAGTTGATAGTGTTTTTTTGTCAACAATACAATATATGGTATAATATTATAGTAAAATGATTATGTTTCTATGACAACAATGATTGTTTAAAAAATATTAAAATAATAAAATAACAACAAAAAAATAAATAAAAACGGTTGCTAATGACAACCTTATTTTGAATCTTTCAATCTCTTTTGACCTAAAGATCGAGGTCTTCTTCATTATTTCGTATGTTCTTATGTTCTCCATCAGGAGAACATTTTCTTTCAAAACAACGTGCGATACTTGATAATCGGAATATACTTTCTGATAGGAAAGTGCTCACATAAAAAAAACAAAAACATCATTGTAAAACGAATACATTCCTCGTTCCACTCAGAATCTAAAATCATACGTATACAAACACGCAGATAATATTATACATATTGTTACAGTTAAGTTTGATAGCAGTCCAATTCGCTCTGATATTAAAATTAACCGCGCAAAATTCGATTTACCGAGTTAAAATTTGACGTTATTAATATGTTGACCGTAACGTATACAGCTATATAATAATATACAGGGTATTCGGAATTTTATGTTACAATAGCGATATGACCGTGAAACATATACGCTGTGTTGTTGTTCCGTTCAAAAATAACTTATGCGAAAACCCTTTTTTTAAATCTACGACGGCCTTTATTTTTATTCAACTCTCTTGTCAGAGGGAGGTGAAAACACACTACCGTGTTTCGGATTTCCGACGGCAACGACCGTTCGTTAAGTATCGATTACTCGTAATGATCGAATTGAAGTCATTCGATTATTAAAACGAATTGTCGTTTATACATGCAACATCGCATATCACAAAATTGTATTAAACTAGTGTTTTTATTGGTAAAAAGAAAACGAGCGATTCCAAAAATATTTGTTCTCCTTTTCTTTTTTTTTTCATTTTTTACAACTATCATGATTACACCTATAAATCACGAAAATGTTAACGCCAATTATATATTCTAAAACTACGTGTGAACATAATGTATGTTACAGCCAATAACACATGAGTGTAATAGAGCTTATGCGTTAAGTTTTGTTTCGTTTTATTAAATGTTTTTTTATCGTCCCATAAAACAAAAAAAAAACAGATATAAGTACGCACGACAAGCCGCGGATAAGCGACAACATCAAATTATACTATTTCGCAAAATATCATATTTCTCCACCCCCCCCCCCTTATCTCTCCATTTATAAAATTCGATTTTTTTTTTTTTTTCTATCGAGCCAATTGAACGAATAGAAATCCGAAATACGTACAAACCGAGTTTAATACATTTGGGACGTCCCTAAAGTGTATCGGATGAACAAAAAAAAAAAAATTACAATTTATATTACATACACAGTACATATATTGTACGTGGACTTGTACAGATTCCCGCGTATATCTATAAACGAAATTACAATAATAAAAATAAACTAAAACAAAAACCAATCAATTTTCAAATAATGCAGTAAACCCTGCAGTTCGAGATCGGATTTAAGCCGTTTAAAAATCTATCTCCGAAAACACAACTAGTTATACGCATAATACACAAAAATATAATAACAGAAATATTACGTTGCCTTTCGAAAATTCTGCAACTAAATGATTGACTTGTTGCAATAGGATACCGAAATGCTCGGGTTGCGTTGTATAATCAAATATGATTATAATATTATGATTGTGACTTTTTCTCTAACGTACATTTAAATCACGACAAAAAAGAAGAAATGAGAACCGATAAAAAAATATAGATCGGAAAAATCGGTAAATTCGCTGGGACCAATGGAAATTTAGTAGACAGCAACGTTGAATTTTTGGAACGGGATCCAAACAATAAATTACTATCAAACTGTTAAGTTTCGGAATGTGTAAATATGAATATATTGATCATATAGGCGCAAAATCACAAATGTTTTGGGATGACGGAAATTTAAAACACCATTGATTATGTATACCTATAGCATTTACCTGATAAGCACTTGATTTGGAAGGGCAAAGCAACATCAAGCTCTCATTTTATTTTTATTTTTTGCTTGTGATTATAATTATTAAACGTCGCTGAAGTTTGGAAGACACCCTTCTACATTGTATTCAAATTTATATATTATAATTCTTCTGACGGATAATCAGAATGTTCGTAACCGCCGTATACCGCGCTCAATTTCTGTTCGTGTGCTAGGGTTTACACGTAGGCGGGTACCTACCAAGGTAATACTTACTAAAAGTTTCGTGCCTTGAGCAAAAATAAGGATTTTTTATAAGTGCTACGCTGTTGAATAGAATATTATACGTATACGAACATAATTGTAGAGCTACCCGTAAAGTGAATTTGCATAAATTATACAATATATAGCTTTAGAATATGGTTTTTTAATAGCTGTTCACAATACAATATTACAAGTGTACGTACAACAAAAAGCCTGCGACACAGGAAATACGACTTTATCCGATATTTGTATACTTGGACTATTTTGCATGATAACAATACACAAAAATACTAATTTTATCGTCCGTTATTACGGTACCTATACTGGAAAAAAAAAAATGTATACAAAACCGTAGCCGAATATAATTTTGTACCATTAGGCCTCACTGAACACTTGTAAGCGAGAAGTCAATGAGACAAGATTACAGATAATACTTAGTTCGGTATATATTATACGTACCGAAACCAACAATAGAAAAACATTGCGAACAAAACCAAAATAGTTTCGAAAAATCTAACGAGAGCATCATAATATTATGTTCGAATTTATTACCTGACTGAAAAATATTTCCAACAACAATAATAGATTTTGAGACCATCGTAGTTTTTTTTTCTTTCTCGGAAAACACTTTTTCGGTTTGTATATAAATGCGCGTATATCTTTCGAAACTTTCGCGTGGTACCCAAAAAGATTTCCGGCCGGTAATGTATTATTCAAAACATTTTTCTAGAATCCCGGCGGCGAAAAAAATATCATTTTAAAAAAAAACTAACAACAAATTACAATAAACGCACAGCGACGAGTTTTTGGACAAAATACTGAGTAAACTAATTGTGTCACTGTAAACTAGTAAAGTTGCAAAGTTTTTAGCAAAAAAAATAACGTACTAAGTATATATAAGTATATTTTCAATTACAAAACCAATTATTTTCACAAACGGTTGAAAAAAAATAAAGCATAATTATTATTATTATAATCGTTGCAATATTTTATACGATGTCATAAAAAAATTGTAATCATCTTTTTGTTATAAAAATATGTTCCATTGCATACAGCGACCGTAAAATATTAAACGCGCTGTCAAATTTTATGGATTGGCTATATTATATTATACATGCGAGATTCTAAGAATGCAATCGTTAATGCAATTATATATTTTCTTAATTTTTATTTTCGTTTTACTGCGTAGATTGCAATTATAATAACATAATCTATCGTCTGCAAACAACCGATTTTTCACTTTGACTCCCCGTTTTATAATTCCCGTATATATGCAAAATATTAAAAACAAAATCCGCAAATATTCGGAGCACAAGCGGTAGGCCACTGTTGTAGGTGGGAAATTCGGAAGGCTACATCATATATTAGGACCGTGCAGTTTATGTGATGGGCTTGTGGTGACCCAAATTGGTCTCGGTCTTACGGCAAGACTGATTTTTACAAGGCTAAGTCTGCGTTAGTCACGGTCCCAGGCTCGGTTTGCTCATCGCTATATAGTATGTACTGAAAACAACGACGAACCGTAGCAGTAACAAAACAAAACAAAACAAAAAAAACGATTCTGAGTGGAGCCTGCAGCTGCCGATGGTATTATAATCGTTGTGTTTTTGTCCCGAAGCAACAACCAATGAAATCGACTCGAATTGTAAAACCATGATGCACCGTTATATAATTTTATCGTTTTCAGAACTTTTCTTATATTAAGTTTTAAAAAACCAACTCGGGAATAGGGCTGCGCGATTATTTCGAATAATCTAATATTAATCGATTATTCCATTATTCCATTACTTGATTATTCTATTATTCGATTAATCGATTATTTTGAATTCGTTAATATAATCGAATACTATTAGAATAATCGATTACTGTGGGAAAGAAAAATAATCGCGCAGCTCTACTCGGGAATCTATACACATTTTTTGAAACTGATGAAAAACCTGCGTATAAGCTTGATCCGATTTCAAACATCTTTATAATGCTGACCGAAAAAGTGTTAGTCGAGAAAGAGAAAAAAAATCAAATATAAGTTGTTGATAATTTGCAAAAAATAAAATAAATTCGAGTAATATATATCACCGCCGTCGGGCCGATAAAACGCGTATTTTGAGGTACCTAAGACGGGGATGAGGGAGATGGGGGTACCAATACGTCTAATAGAAAAACGCGAATATAACGTTACTGCAGTCAATTAAACCCTATTAGTAATGAACTACGCGATAATAAAACGACGATCTATAATTATATACGTTATAAATTGCGACGGTTTAGAAAAAAATCTCATCGGTTCGGTAAATAAGCGATATGGAATTTCATCGGAAGAAACGTTTGACGGCGACATAAAAAATGTAAAAAAAAAAACAACTGACCAAAGACTAATGGCTTATTAAACGCGTTATGTGTCGCTGCTATTATACCGCTATAATAATATTACACGTATATAGTTGGGAAATGTCCCGTAATAATCTCTCGAGGCCGCAAACGATGAATAAGGAACGAGGATGACACACGCCACATAACGTTCGAAGGTTTTCGAATAAATCGTCGGTTTTACCGCTGCGAAACGTTCTATGACGTGTTATCTATCGAAATTTTTGTTTGGACGATAAACACATGTTCGGTCACCCGCACATTATTATCTGATCTACGTGTGTATATCTGTTTTTCCGAATAAGATATTTAGAAAAAAAACCTTCGCGACGTTCTTTTCAAAAAATTATATCTTGTGTACTTTTTTTTTTTATAGATGCTGAATGGAGCTCTTTTGTTTATAGTATAACTACAAAAGAAAAAAAAACACTAAATATATGAAAATAAATGCGCTAAAAATATTAATTATTTAAAAAACGTCTAAAATAAGAAAAATCGTTTTTTAATTCTATACATAATCAAATTAATAAGAAAAACCATTCGTTAAAATGAAAATTTTATTAAATTTGTTTGATTTACTCAAATATAGACACTACAGTACAGTACGTCATATAATACGTTAATTAATTTGTGTATTTGATTATTTTATGAATATAATACAATATAATCAATTGGATATTCATTTTTCAGAAACAATAAAAATTTAATTACTAAAAAGTAATAAAAATCGCTATTATAATTTGATGATGTTATATTTAATAAAACCTCCTTGAAAAGTGTGAAAAATCTAAAATGCCTCAAAGAGCCAAAAAAAGAGCTGGAACTTCGAAAAACGATTCTGAGAGTAGTTCGTTTATACCCTATATTAGAAGGGTCATAATAATATTTACTATTTTCATAAAAATCAGGTCTTAAAACAATTTAGGTCTTATAAAAATAAATGAATACATTAACACTCCACTTTTTTTTATTTTACCACTAACCAATAGATCTCTCGCTACGTTTCGAATCTAAAAAAACCGCTTAATATTATAATATGCGACATCGAAATACTGCAGATTTGGCTTCATCGTAACGTGAGACAAATTTACTTCTACCGGATGTTTTTTTTTTTTTTTTTAACGCTGTACAACACAAACATGCGAGTGCTAAGAGTCCTCTGCCCCAATTACTATTACGATATTTTATTTGTTTCTGTCGGTAAACAACGACTTTTCGACCAGATATATTGTTCCGATCTTCAACGTCCGTGGACAGTTTTCGGTAGCGATTTTTGATTATACTTGTAGTTTTATTAAAAACGGGAAAAACCTAATGAAAAACGTCAGAAATATTAATGCAATCGCGGCGTCTAATAAAATCGTAAATGCTCGGAAATTTGATATTACAAGATAATATGTGGTATAGAAAAAAAATATCGTAAACAGCCCGTAATCGCAATTTTTTTTTGATTTCCAAGATACCTAATGTGTTTTTTAAAAAAAAAAAAAAAAAAAAGGTACATTTACGTAAACAATAGTTTTGACGGCCTTGTCAAACGTTTCGGCGGATAACAATTATTTCGAGCAATAAACGATGAGACAACGGTTTTTTAAAAAAAAAAATTTCGAAATTAAGAAAAAAAACTCCGAACGCTAACACGCTATAGAGAAAACTTCGGTGTGACGATAAAATCAAAGGACGCGTAGATATACTTGTATTACCGCGATATTGATCGGATACGAAATTATCTCGGTACGTATATACCGGATGTCTCAGACCCTAGTGTCATATTTACGAAATAACAAAAAAAAAAAAAAAAAAAAAAAATAGTAATAATAAATCTATTATAATCAACCGCGGAATCGATTATGGCGCACGTATTATGTGGTACCTATACAACGACGACGACGACGGCGGCGGCGGCGGTGAAAACGACATAATAATGATAATATAATACGTTACGTGTATAATATTATAATATTTAACAACAATAAAATTCACGAGTTTTCGCCACTTTCGAGTGCGATGTAAAAAAAAAAAGTAAAAATATCGAAATAACAAAACACAAACACACGCACGAAACGCGCAACAATACTGCGGCGTTATTAATAGATCGAGATTGTGGTGTTCTATGCTCGTTAATATAGCGAATTAAATTTTTAAAAAATAATAATACCGAGGCTGCAGTGTTCGCTATGACAATAACACGAGGCTTTCGAAATAAATAGAAAAAAAAAATAATAATAATAATAATAATATTATAATCGCGCCGTGGATAATATTGGCATTAAACACGGTTTCCTAATCTGCATAATACGGTCGATAATTTAGAAAACAATCGATTTTCTCGTATCGACGGCCAAGATTTACAACCTTAAAAACGCTAAAGAAAATACAAATTTTATAAATAGCCATCGTAAAATATTATGGGTAATCGCTTTTGAATAGAAAATTTCAAAAAAAAAACCCAATACAGCTCGCGTTTCAGGTAGACGAATTTATCTAGACGGGTTTAATTTTATCATTTATCTTGTCCAGATAAGTGAGAAATAAAATATATAATGTGAACCGTTATCTAAGATAAACAATTTAATCGCCCTGATAAATCAATGAGAATCATTATGTTTATTAGAATACAATAATTGTAGATACCCACAATATAGATTCAATTTATAATATTAATACGAATCAATCGCAACCGTTATGCGAAATCAAATAACAAGTTTATTGGTACACCTTTAGTATTTTTAGTGCCTATGTTTGGTTTTACGATAAATAACGAACAAAATTATCATATTTTTTTTTATCTAGATAACAAATTCCTGGCTATCTATCTAGGTATAGTTGACTTGTTATTCATTTTTATCTTTATCAGCATTAATATTCTGGTAAATATCTCTTCTTATCGGTTTCTAGATATTTTAAGTATTATCTTTATACAACACTGCAGCTCAATTATTAGGCTATACTGTTGTGGGCGGGTAGTAGCGGAAAAGGTGGGATAATATGTCGGATTATATTTAATCTGTAAACTGCAGATGTCACGATAAATTGTCGAAACGATAAAACGATTCTGAGCGGAGAAGTATATCGTCGTGTTTTCCCCTTTGCAGTCAGGTAATTCAAAAATCAAACTGAAAAGGATCTGGCGGATGAACTACTATTTCGATAAACGTTTCAACACGAATTACCACCGGGAGAAAAATTCTCAACCGTAATACTCGTGTAAATGAATTTTCTGTTGCAAAAAAATATGATGTTTAGGCCAACTTTCGGGTACTTAATTTGAAGTTGTACAGCCGTGATGGAATTTTCTCGTTTTTTTATTCGTAATCTCTCGTATATCTATTAAGACGATTTTTTTTCCAAAGACTTACCGTATTGTATCGAATCGGTATTATCGCACACTCGTATTACTGTACCTTTGAGAGTAAGTTTTTCATAACTCTCGGTAATTCAAATTGTTTTCTCCTCTCGATATTTCGGAAATCTCGAGCGTTCCACTTGACAGTTCGAAGTTTTCCGTTAAGTCATATTATTCCTCCGACTCCGAATTATCAAGAGTCGACCGTAAATCAATAAGCGAACATGCTAAAGTACCTACGCTAAACGATTAACACGACTATTGAAGGTGAATAATATAAACGAACAAATCGCTACGTAGAAAATAAAAAATACGACTACCTATACATGTATCATAACTCCGGTGAAAAACGTTTCGCGTTAACGAGAATATTATATATTATAATATTTATAATATTTAAAACACTTTCAAAAGTAGTCCGATTTTTTTTTGTTATCTTTATTACTGGGTTATGAAGACTGGAGGCACTTGTGTTACAATTCTCACGCGAACGGGACATGCGAAATTTCGCACGGATCAAGATTACGATGAGAACACAAAACACACGCTTGGCACATCATGAAGTGTAAGTACGTACACGGACGAATGTGTAACCACCATACATAATAATATTAACAGTATACGTCAAAGTGGTAGTACAGTGTCGTCAGTAACAACGATGGGATTTTCGGCTTTTTACTCGATGCTGTATTGTATACGTACGTATTGTAGGCGACGCACTGTATACACAGGGTGACCGAAGTAACATACATACGATTGCATTATCATAATCCTGGATAGTATTATTATTATTTTTTTTTTTTTTTCGTAAGTCGTTTTTCGGAACGTTTCGGAAGCGAGTATAGCTCTAAGATCGCCTACACCAGCCGTTCCATATTTGTGTCCGCCCTTGTTTTATGGAAAACGAAACGCAATTACTTGTATTTTTCGATATTCAAACGGCAATAACATACTACGTACTCGTATATTATAAAAGTCGCATAAATTTATCGAGTAATGAATCGAATAAATTTTGGCGTTGAAATTTTTAATTTCCGTCACTGTTGTGTCATTTATACGGTAAAAAGCGCGCGGCGTTTTACAATAGTATTCTACCACTCATCCTCTCCCCACCCGCTTGCAGAAACTCAAAAGTGGAATATCTCGTAAACGGGTTGACGGAAATTAAATATTTCAACGCCGAAATTGATTTGAACTTATACTTCCGTCTATTTATGGAATTTTTAATACAGAAGTTGCCGTTTGAAAATCAATAAATTCCGAAACAGTTAATACTTTCTGAGATAATATTAATATATGGGTGTCTCACGTTATGTCGATCACCCTGTACGTACGCATAATAATACGATGGCGCAGTGTTCTCGTTTCAAATTTCGTGATACGATCCACTCTACAAATCTCTTGGAAACGTCGCTGACGACGGTGGCGATATTTTAATATGGAAAAACGTCAAAACGTAACTTTCGGGCATTATTATAATATAATGTAATATTCGTGTTGTATACGTGATATACGTTCGGGGAAAAAAAAAATACTGTTCCGTTCAAAAACGTAATTTTTATCGTTTTCATGGTGTACCTACACTTTATTAATTATATATATATATGTATAAAAAGTGTGTAATAGTACACGACAAAAAAAAAAAAATGACACTGAAGCAACTCGACTGTGCAATACAGGGAAAAGATAATACGCGAATTCGATATGATGGGAACGGACGGAATACAAAAAATACTGTAATATTTTTAAAATATGTACAAAAAAATTAATATAAGTACCGATAAACCCTAATATGCACATTCGACACAAATAATTATTTGAGTTTAAGTTTTTGCAATGTTATGGTATTTCGACGACTGCCCCGCGTATTTTTGTACTCTCTTTTTCTTGAGATTAAATTAATGCAATTAAATTTTAAAAATTATATATTTTCCTATCGCTAAAAGTGTTTTTCGGGCGAAAAAATAACACGAAAATTTCGCTCTGCTCATCAGAACCTAATTGTATACGGACGCTTATTTGGTTAGTTAAAAACCTCCAAAACCTCCTACAGCGTTCCTTATAAAGTCGAGGATTTGCCAACTAGCGCGGTATTTTATTATTTGAAATGTTTCTCTAGAAAAATGTCTGAAAACTAACAACAAAAGATGATAATGTTATTATTATGCGCTGGACTCTGATAAAATCTACAGAAAGTAGAAATCCGAAATTTTTAACTTATATTGACTGCACAGAGACGTCACCTCTCTTATAAATTATGAAACTTCAATAATGCTTGATGGTCGGTTTTTTGTAATTTCTATATTTCCAGGGTCACACGATAAGGGGAAAAACGACTTGTCTGCCGTAGATATTTGCTAACCGCGTTGCGACTCGCCGCTTACGTTACACTACGCGGGTGTAGCCTCTCATGGCGCGGCGGAGTATGTCCGGGGCTCTTTACGTTATAATATTTGTAACTCTTACGCGAAAACCCACACATCCGAAAACATCAAACTATACCAGTTTTGAGGTCATATATACAATTTCGCCACTGGCAGCGGCAGCGATGCACGCGCGCGGATTACATTAGTATTATTATTATTATTATTATTATTAACGTATTCGGACGACGACAACAAAACAATCGTCGTCCGGAACGAACCCGCACGGGAGTTAGGTTAGGTATATACCTATATATTATATTCGACGATACGTATTATTATTATTATTACGCTTACAAATCGATGGCGGCGACAATCGTCATAATAATATTACCGTCGTAGTGGGAGATAAAAAAGGATATATAATAATAACAATAATAACAACCATTATGCTGCTACCACGGTTGGTATGGAACTCGTTCGTGGACCATGAAAATATCGAATACATATATATATATATAATACTCTCGTCATGTCAACGGCCTGAAAACAACGACCTCCCTTCCGCCCGGTGTGTATGGTGTTGTGTTGTATAGTTATAACATTATAGGTTATACTATGGACTGCTGCTGCTGCTATAGTAGCATGACGACCGGCCGACTAACGGAGACTTAAATTGCCCTTTTTCTCTCTCTCTTTCTCTATCTATCTCTCTCTAGCCTATGCATCGACCAAATCTAATGCAAAATTATTCCGGAACATATTTCGGCCTTTTTTTTTTTTTTTTTTCCGATCGGTGAGTGAACATCGTACATATAGCGTGCAGTCGACGATGCTATATAAACGCCAGAGTCGTATCCACAGGGGCGGGGGAAGCTAAGAGGGCTATAGCGTAACCCGCGGGCCGCGTTTATGTATATATGTATATACTGTGTTTTAAGATTTGAATGTTGATTGCGTTTCTATAGCCAATTCTTCCGCTCTTGAACGAACGCGTTCTCCGGTGAACCGTATATAAGAAAACGATTTAAGGTGGAACACTGTGCCAGAAAATAGACTCAATCGGTTAGTCACGGTTAATATATAAACAGAAAAAGAATAAATTAATGAAAACGATATAAATACTGCTTTCGCTCAGAATTCTCCTAGGGAGATGATGCAGCCGTTAGAGGAGAGTAAGTATACAGTTACAAGTATTATACATGCTAAGACGCGTATTATGACATTATTATTTTAGTGCCTATTTAGTTTTGTTTTTTTATACATTTTCGTTTAAAGTGTATTGCGCGTTAAAATGCATATTAAACGCCAACCCCTCTAATTTTCACTCGTGTCTCGAGCCGAAAACGTGTTTAGCCCCACTCAATTAAACCACTCTAGCAGCAATACGCCACTAATATACGCCTAAAATACACTGCCTCCCCCCCCCCGGGTCGCGTCGACATTAAGTGTTTTCGGACGGAAAAACAATATTATTATTATTATTATTATATATACCGCGGTATACGATAAATTAGGTCAAATCCGACCGCGACCGTACAATATTATATAAAGGGTAATAAAGTTATTTATTTTTTTGTTTACTCTACTCAGACTTGGACAAACAAGACTTATATAATATATATATATATATATATATACTCGTATATACATAAACTCTATCCATTAACGCGAAAATTTAATAAAGGGATCGATAATAAGTATATTACGAGAAGTGAGTACCCGATACCTATAACGAAAATCGTATAGCCGGGAAAGTAAATTCCGGCTGTTTTTATTATCAGTATTATTATTATTATACATATATATATACGAAGTGAGAATTGGTTCTCGCCGCGGAAAAACAAAACCGCGCGTACCGCCACAAAACTCCGAGACAATAGTGATTTTAAAACGTATGACAATTCGACAATCTGCAACAGAGGTGTGCGCATATACATTGCGCTGTGGAATATTCAAAACTTTATTGACAGTCGTCCGTTCATTTCAATACAGATTTTCTCGATTGTTTCGGTGCGAAAATCTCGATTGTGAAAATTTATGAAAATATTTGTAATGAATTCACAAAGTTCGGCTGAGTGAAATAGTTTACAGAGTACGTTAAAACTATAATATAATGTACTGTATACTGTTTACTAAAAATATATTTTAATGTACGCGTGTTTATGTAAAATTTATCGAAATACAATGCACAGTGCGATTCTTTTAAAGCGATTCGTCGGTTTTCTCGGATTATTTTCCTCCCCGATCATTATGGGAATCGTTTAAAATAGTATTTTAACACTATTTTAAATTATTCACTACTATTTCTCATGAGTTAAATGAGTATATGAACTTTGGATTTTCAAATAAAACAATATTTGTAAACGTATATATATAGAATTTATATCCTACTCGTTTTATTTAAATTTTAAACTGCACGTTATAACTCGTAACATTTTTGGAAAAATATTCTCTATTCGAATCTGTGTTTTTAAGAGCAGGCGAGTTTGCTACTTGAAAATCCAAAGCGTGTAACTAATTTTCAAAATATAAGGAGTATAAGAAAACATTTTAGAACAATATTAAAAATACAACTTAAACGATTCCATAATGATTAGTAAGGATAAAAATCACTGGTTCGTGATAAATGGATCGCCCTGTAATTATTCACAATTTACACGTGATTTCGTTTTAAACAGTATAAATAACCAAATATGTGTTTAGTTCCAGGGAAGAAAAGTTGACGTCAATTTTTGACATTTTTTTTTCTTCTAATTTTGTCTTATGTTATTTCTTTATTTTTATTTTTAGATAGTAGTAATAGGCTATGTATTTTTAAAATTAGTATATGTAGTGTACCAGTATTAGTTTACATACAAGTGCGAAAGTTTTCAACATTTAATTTGCTCGTATTGCTCGCCGTTGGAGGAGATCAGAATACTCCCACGGTACCTCTACCTTTCGTAAGAGGCGTCAAATGAGGTCAGGTCAAGTTAGGTTGGATTAGACTGTTGCGTAAGGCTCACAGCTAGTGAAAAAATTCTGTCAAACTCGAGGAGTTATAAACATCTAATGACAATAAGCAGTGACATAATAGGTATGGTTGAGAGTTTTAAGTATCTAAGATCGTTTTTACAAAAGAACAGTGGCTCTGGCTAGGACGTGAAACACCCAGCTGAAGGTAAAGCGTCACGCGTTTTATACTACAATATAATGAAGTTTAAAGGTAAGTTCTATAAGAGTGTAGTAAAACCATAATATGTTGTATGGTTAGGATTGTCGGGCGGTAGACCGATAAATAGAACGAGGGTAGCAGAGTTGAGAATTCTTAGGTGATTAAGTAGAGTGACAGGAGAAGGATAAATAATGAGACACAATAAGAGATACATATGAGGTATACAAGAGGTAGCTTATATGTAACTTTGATAGGGGACACTATGATAAAATATTGTGAATTTGGCATGTCACGAGGAGAGAGGAATCAGTAGCAGTAAGAATTGTAATGAAAATGGACGTAGGAAGAAAGAGGAAGGCCGAAAAAGAGGTAGTTGGATGCGATTGAGAATGATACGAGGACGGTAAGTATGTGTGAAGAGGACGATATGGGGGATCGGGTCCACCGCAATTTTAGGATGAGGATGGTCGACTCTCAATAGTTGGGACGAAGACAAAGGAGAAGACGAATTTTTTCGCATTGAAAACTATACACGAAATTGACTTGAGCGCTATTTACCCGGGACCAATGATGTAGAACTCGTGCCGTTTTAGACACTTATATATTCACGATATTTTGAACGAATAAAAATGTTAACGAAAATACACGTTTTTATATCGGTTACCGGTTAGGTTTGAACGATTAAACTATATCGAAGCACATTATATAAACGGCAAGTTTACCTACATTGTAATTATTGTGTATATAATAATCGACAAAACACAATTATTACAAAACCTGGTCTAATACACACGCAGCGGGTCGTGCATTTTCACTTGACCCGCCGCAGCCCGTATACCTAGCTATATCATAATATACCGGTCAGGTCATATCGACTACATAAAATACATTTAATAATAAAATAATAATATTGTATAAAATAAATAATATATATATAATAACATTTTCGTTTTTTAACTCGATTTTGTAAAGATCAAGAGTTCACGAGCCGTAAAAATAAAAAATAAAAAACCGTACCGTCCAACCTCCGCTCCACTATACAATATACAGGTCATTATTATTATTTTCTAATTCAGACGAAACACATTTTCCGCGATAAAACGACATTTGCGTAATATACAAGCGCAGCTCTCTGATAATAATAACAATAATAATTTGATTATAATGATAAATAGCTAAACAACCGGTGTTGTGAAAATACTCGCGCGCATTCGGTTACACAAGACGTTCATCCGGGAACGGCCGAAAAGCCTATTCTTTATCGGTGTAAAAATAATAATAATAATAATGAAAATACGCGTATAAGAACAACAATCGATAGTTTAACACTGAAATTATTACGTCATACATACGTTATATACCTATACTCTTTGGTATTGAAAGGAGACCGTATCTGTCTCGGGGAAAAAGACGAGAGTTTAATATAACGCGTCTATATATAATACAGGTATATATCAACGATTTTATAATGGTATTATAATACGTATCGCGAGCCGAGAAAATATTATTATCATTATTATTACAGTGTACACGCAGATAAACCGAGTAAAAGTTAATGCGATTAACCTAAACCGAATTAAATTCGAATTCAAAGCTGGAAGGGAACTGTACGTGTACCGTCGTCAGGTTTAGTTATAAAAAAAAAATTACAAAACCCGAATAACCCTGTAGTATAACTTTCGAGTACATTTTGTTTTCTAAATCGATTTGGCGTAAGCGTATATAATTTTATTTGTATTTGTTTTTTTTTTTTTTTTTTCATCGGTCCGAAAATCTTGTCGACCCGAATTCTCGTCGTTTCAATCGTCGATTTCGAGACGAGAGGTATTCGGTAACGAATCGTTGTGACTTTGTATATGTGTCTTTCGATAATATATATAATGTTGTTGATGCGACTAAGATGTCGTATTTCGATTTTCCGTGTACTTTTCTTAAAAACGGGGGAATACGGGAATATTATACATTGGTTTTATGAGTTTTTTTTTTTTAGCTACGTAAATACGGCAACTAAATTCAATACAATAAGGTTTCTTATTTTAATAGCCGTTTGTATAATATGATAAAGGGCTCGGATTTTATAGCATTTGTTAATTATAATACATAGGATACAGATAACAATAGAAGAGTTAGGCACAAACAAGTTGTATGCACCGGGAACCACAAATATTAAATAAAATTGTAGACTTTAAGTACTATATTTCAAGTTTTGGTGCTTTTTTATGGTAATAAAGTTATTTATTCGGCGTTTTTCATAGATTTCGTTTAAATTTAATGAAAAACAAGGTCTAGAACAAATTTGTCGTTTATTTGAATTCATAAGAAAAACTAAAAATCCCACAATTCCATGTTAATTAACAATATTATAATTTATTTTTAAGTAGCTCGGTGTAGTGATCCGTCGATAAATTAATTATAATAAAAAATAATAACCGAAAACAATTTCCATTTTTTTTTATTTTTTTTTTTTTTTTTTTACAATTTTCATTAATTTTATAATATTACTCGTATATACTCGTACTATATTTTAGTACTTTTTAATATTATAAAATCCAAGTCCTGAATTATAAAAATATCGAAACTCCGTACATATAGTCACGAATTCCTTTTTTTAAATAATATATGAGCGTTTGAAATTCAGACTCTGACGAAAGTCGAAAAAATCACTTGCAACGACGTCATACTATATTTTGTCGATTTAACCGAATTCAATTTTTCCATTAGCCCCGGAACACATTTCCGAATCTTATAATACCGTGTATCTTAACAGTCGCTCGGTGCATATTATTTACTCGTATATACGCAGTTAATAACAACGCGATTTAAATTAAAATACGTTAAACGCCGTAAACCTATTATATTTAAAATATCCTACTTGAATTTTTATACCATATACGAACAAATATCGAATAACGCGACGGACAAACAAAGTAACGTCTCGCCATTGTATATACACTCGTACTGAGAAAAAAAGGAAAGTAACTGTACAGCCGTACACTGTATAATAATATACTCGATTGTTACGAAATCGAGCAACTAGCACGGCTTTTTGTTAAATATTTTTTTTTTAAATTTAGCACGCGCAGCACGTACTTTTATACTTGCGTACGACAAAAGTACCTATATTATAATCATAATAATATACAGCATACCGTTGCAGACGGTCGGCTATTAAATCAAAAAAAGCACTGCAGTATATGTGCAGTTTTATCGATTTTCGGGTTTTGATCCATTCAACAAACTACAACGCAAATTGTTTGATATCACACTTTTGGTCAAAGCATTATTTAAATTCTCTTTGAAATTTCAATAACCCATCATAAGCGATCTGTATTAGACAAATAAGGTACTATAATGCAAGCTCTAGTGCAGTGGCGCACACTGAGGGGGGAGAGGAGTCTGGGGTGTCAACTGACACTCAGAAATAGGTGGGCGTCTAGTACCAGGTGAGTTTAGATGTTATTTTTATGTTTATTTGTTTAATATTAATAGTATTAATTTTTAATTGAGTTTTATTATGCCTAAACTCATATTTGACTCGTGGGCTGGGTGGATATCTAGATATTTATATTTTCGACACTCTAGTGAAAAATGTACGAAATATATGTACGACTCCAAAATGTAAAGTAAAATACCCGCGTCTGCTGCCGATTGATAATATAAGGTTTCCGCGACTGATGACGTGCTCGAAAAGCGCGTGTAATTGGCCGCAATTGTATTTATAGTTAGTACACTGTGCAGACTTTGTCGCCGTCTATATGAAAGATATCGGATTTCGTCGACTTTTTGTGTCGCACTCGCGTGTTTTTTTTTCTCGTATATTTTCTTTCGATACGAGCATTACAAATATTATATAAAAAACGACAATATATTGTTTTTTACCGATTACATATCGCGGGTTGGACGACTCACGTTAGTTTTCGTACAGTATTTCCGCATGTAGCCAATAGAGTATTGCGATAGCGAGATAGCTAATTAATACAAACGTTCTATAGAAACGAAACCCGATAACCCCTAGTTAACATATAACAAATTCGCATAAAGCAGATAAATTATCAGGATGTGTCTGCAGCATACAATTAATACTCCAGATACGCAGTCATAATAATCTTCCTGATCGTATCAGAAAGCATTTTTTTTTTAAGTAATGAACTTCCGCTCTCATTCACTCTTTTTAAACTTTACTTCCTTCGTGTCTCTCTTCCCGACAAGAGTATGTATATATGATATAATATTTTGTTACGAAATTGACCGATTAAATATAATTTATATCGTTTATTTTTTAGCGGAAAGCAAAATCTTACTTTACCGCGAGTGTCCGATATGGACTTTACCCCATTTGTCTACTTGAACACAGAAAACCTCCGTGAAAAATGCCACGAATTACATAATATAACGCCGATATCTCTCTTATATTATTTAAAATTCTCTTCGTCTTTTTATGTTATAATTTCGTTTATGTTTAAGGCAAATCCGAACGAATATTCTCACTTAATAATCTATGTATACTCGTTTCATCATTCGGCGAGAACTGCGCATGCAAATACGTTTCCCGTCAAAATCGTATTGTAATGCGATTCACTTTAAAGTGCCCATCATACGCCGTGCACAAATCATATTTATTCTACAATGACTTTTCATCATGTATAAAATATAATAATATATTCGTATGTTTCTCATTGTGTAACCGTATATTACGTATGTAATACACGCCGTGTATATAAGTCGGGTCGGCGATTTTGAAGTCTCAATTTAAAAGAAAAAAGAAAAAAAATACTAAAGGAATTGTATCATTACAACATCGCAACAACTGCATATTTTACTATATTTACTATGTATGCAATATAATCAAATTACCGTGCCGATCAATGCCACATCGACTGCTGCAGACCATACGTGTCGGATGATGATGGTTTTGGTTTACAGACGAGCGGGTACTTGGGGGGCCGCGCGCATAACCTGTTGGAAATGACGAGATCGTATTCGGAACGCCGCGCCGCCGATATATTATTGCCCAATTTAAAATAATATAATCACAATTTTCCCTCGGGGCTTCTGAAATAAATCCCTTGCGTAAAATAAGCAGTCGTTTCGCCTAAAAAGGAACAGATAGATTCGATTGATGTCATCATCATAGTAATAATATGTCGAGGTAAAACGAGACATGTTATTCAAACTCGCGCGTTTGAACATTTATTTCAACCGGCCTGAATGGACGACACGAATCAAAATTGAGTGACACGCATCGAAAATACAAAAATATAGCGGCAAATCGGCTTTTAATGTTTCATAATTCTTAGTGAACGTTCTATAATTTTCCCCACGTGAAAATGTAATACTGTTGAAAGATGATTTTATTTCGGCTAGAACGGGTTGCAGGGTCGGGAAAAAGTCACTACTCAGAAATGTCAATATTCACATCGAAAATTATATTATATTTTAAGCAGAATCACAAAGACATTTGTGCTTACACACTGTCTTTAATATTAAATAAATGAAAAAAACCATGCAATAAATTAAATTATAAAAGGTAAAATTCCTCATATTACGACGTTAATAACTTGAAAATCGTTTTTATCGAGTCACGTCACCATATATTCTGTCATTAAAGGGTACTTTATCATACGAAATAAAAAAATTACATATATCAATGTACGGGTTTTATTTCAATGCGCGAACAAATTCAGAAATTAATTAGGTAGGTACAAAATTAAAATTAAAATCATTTTTCAAGCAAAAAACTCGAGTACCTACCTACGTACCTATTGTTTTTTCTGTAACAAATATAATAGAAAATCTAACTGTTTTTTTTTTCTTACAATTTTAAAAACAATCGACATTTAAAACATGTAAAACTGTTTTATTATTTAGAAATAATATGAAAGTTCGAAAAAATAACCTGCAACATTGAGTGGGTATATACTATATAAACATATATAAAACATACCGAGTTTCAGCTGTTTTAAAACTGATCAAGAACAATAAATTATATTTATTCTAAACTACAATATATTACCTTTACATACTTAAACTCAAAAGTTGAAACGCGCACACACTAATAAAAGAATTACGAGACAAAGACGACATAAAAAAATATATCTGTTATATTGGTACACGACCAGTTTCCATAATCGTCTTGATGTCGTTTTTTTACGTAACAGTTTAATAATTGTTAGGTTGAAACTACAATAGAGTTTTAAACGTTGAAACATGTTTAGCCTAAGAGTCTCTACATTATAAATATATATAGTATTATAATAATACGATGTTTAATAATAATGATTATGATATTTAACTTTATAAACCTATATAATTATATAACCTACTTACTTTAATAAGTAATTTAATACGAAAAAATCTTACCTACATTATTATATTACACATACACAATATACATTGAATTTATTAACCGGTAGAAAGGTACGAAAATATTTCATGCTTTTCCAATAATAACATACTATTTGGACGATTAAAGAATTAAATGTATAATTATAAATTGTGTACATTTAAATACGTCTATATATGTATTAAATTAAAAATGTGATACTGCTCACGGATAGGCTCCTGGCAATGGCGGGTAATTGGAAAGATAGGATACACAGGGTAATTTAGTTTATATTCTGTGTGTGACGATACCTCATTGGAACATAAAAACGATTCTGAGCGAAATAGTGATATTCGTATTTTCCTTTGGGGGTACCACCAGGACAACTAAAAAAAAAGCCAAAAACAAAAACTAAAAATACCAAGGTACCGAACTACTGAAATATATTGAAAATAAAATACCACCGGGCATTTTTCAGGAACTGCCGAAACGAATTAGAGTATTTGCCTAATCGAAAGAGTATTTTCAGAAAAAACAAAACCAAATGTCATTTTTTTAAATAAGTATCGGGAATTTCAAAAAAAAATATTTAAATTCAGTACCGTCGGGCGAAAAATTTGAATCTTTAAACTTATGTTACAAACAAATGCGAACATTGTTGCTTGAGCCGAAATAATGTTTTATGAAAAAAAACACACACACACGCATACTAATAAAAAACAATATTTTTAAACGAATCGTTACAGTTATACTAACATTTTTTTTTTTTTTGTTCTATAGAAGTTTCTAAAGTAACTGAATTCATTCAAAATACATAGGCGTTCAGCATAACAATCCAGTGCCACGTCTGGAGATAATTTCACAAAGAATATTGCATATATCGTTTGAAAAATAAAATCGTTCGGTATAACAACAAAACATTTTCTTGTGTAATATGTATTATTTCCGTATCCTCTTTCGAACAATTACGAATACTAAAATAATGTACAAAAGTTTTATTATTCTCGTATTATTAATTAATAAAGTAAAACAATAGTCTTATTTTTTCAAATTAATTACTATATAAACGCGCGTATACATAGTTTCTTTTTCAAAGACGTAATTATATTTCATTCGATAATCGAAAATCAATAATACGTTTGTAATAAAACGCTATACTGAATAAAATATGCATTCAATGTATTACGCGTACACGCCAAATTTTAAAATAATAATAATCGCTCGATTTTGACCAGTTAACTGGTCAGACAAATGATGAAAAAAATGAAAAAAACTCCAGTTTACCAAAATAAAACTATAATGGAGTACGAAAAAATAACGACAAAACCAATATTGTTATTATTATTTATATAGTAACTAGATAGTTATAATTAGTTCAAAAGAACAAAAACAAATTGCATTTCAAATTCTAAGTAATGTGAGAAATGGTTATGTGTCTGTAAAAAAACTTAGCGAACAAAACATTTTGTCCCGATCGAAAATTCTATAAAAGACATTTTCTATCTATTTGGTGTATTTTTATAGTTTTCTCTTAATGAACAGGGGAAACTGCCAATCATTTTTGTCGATTTCTGGGTTACCTTGACAGCGAGGAAACAATACGACTATAGTAATATACGTTCTGCTCAGTTTTACGTTAACGACTATTGTTTATCGTTACGTACAGATATAAATCAAATAACTCTATGCATCCTCCCTTCCAGATTCCCACCCACAAAAAAACAATGGTACGTCCATAAGCGGTATCGGCCATATTTTTTCTTTAACTTTACTCGATTCATTTTGACTGCCGTTATCATAACCGATCGAACCTCGGTGTTGGACTTAAAATCCAAAAAAAAAAAAACCGAAGACGGCGATTGCGCAACTATTTTATGATATTTCTTAAATCTCGCGTTGTGTAGTTATTTTCATTTCGGATCGGATAACAATAATTACAAATATTATGTCTGAATTTGCATACGGCCGCGAATTGCACCACGCACGACGCGAACGATAAAGTCAACGATGTTTTACGTTTTCTTACGAGACGAGTATATGAAAAAAAAAAAAAAATTATATAAAAAATGACTAGGACGCGCGAGTCCTACAATATAGGACCCGGAGGGTATTATTTCGTCGCGTACACACATAAATACTCGGTCGCGGTCTTGTCAAATGAACAATGGACTTGGTTGAAATCATAAACGCGCCATCGTAGCCACAATAACAAATCGTCGATAACGGTTTCCGTATATTATCATCATTACGGTTCGTTGCCGCATGCATATTGTATATGTTATAACGAGTAATAAATATGCAATAATAATATTATACACGGTAATATTGTACGTATACGATAGTGCACACATTCGATCGTATTCTCGGTCAAAAGAATAAAGAAAACGTGAATGAATTGAATTAAAATTTGTCGGGATGCAGCAGCTGTATATTATTATAAACTACAAACAAATACGAAACGTTGGCTATACACAAAAACGATCGAGATTTCGATTAATGGATTTTTTTTTTTTTTTTTAAATCCGCACTCCGATTTTAGTAGCTCGCCAACATTCTGAACGTATAACCGACTCGAAAATAATATAGAAAAAAAAAATACACGATTCATTTTCTTGGAAAACATTACGACACTATACGTATTATATTTATTATTGTAGTATACTAGGTCATATAGTTTTCAATTACTTATTGCGTTTTCTTACATATTTTCTTTTGTTTTTTTTTTTTCCCGACCGACCATATAATTATCAGATTATTATGTGTGGTTTCCCATACATTTAAATTTTAGCTATAATACAATATAATACATATATTATTATCATCGCATCAAGCAGAAACCCTAATGCAAATTTATAGTAATTTTTATTTTTTCGCATACGCGTATACGAGGAGTTTGTGTGTTTCTTATTATTTTTTTTTTTTTCCATCAGACCTTAGTAACAATATTTGATTCACTAGAAATCGGGTGTAAACTCCAAGCGATGATATTATAAACATCGACTGTAAAAATGCCATTGACAAAACACCCACGGATATATGTTTGTGTATTATTTCTTAAATTTTCGATAGCTGATTCTACTGAAAACTACACATCAAAGCGAAAAAATATCGATAGCAAATTGATGATAATTAACAGTCTATATTACAGTATGATGTCGTTTACTTTTGTGCATCAGAAAAAAAACCGCAGATACATGAAACAACAACACACTGTTGTAGACTCTGCAAGTAAATCTGAAATTTTTAATCATAAGTCGTACACCGAAATAGCGATCTTTATTAATTGAACCATGAAATATTTGTTTACAAAACAATTTATTCGAATAATATTTGAATTTAAATCGCAGATTGTATGATACCAATACATAATTCATGGCATGAACAAATATTTCATGGGTCAATCAATATTCAATTTTTAACCTATGGAAAAAAGTCAACAAACGAAGCAAATACCTGTTTTTAATACATATAGGTGGTACTCCGTTTCAATTATTTTATACAATACATTAAATTATTCGATTAATATACAATAACCAGTGGCGCGCACTAAAAATCAATCTGAAATAGCAAATCGAATACTTTGAACAGTCCAGTGTTTGTCTAGTTCCTTCGAAAAAAATCCTAATTCGATGTTCGTAATGAATACGTTACACCTATACAGAAATAAGAAACATTTCTTGGATTTTTCCAAGTACTGCCACCTACCCACTGAACCGCACCCAAATTAGCAAGTTTAGCTATAGATTCTGCAATACTATTAATTTAGATAATTGTATTTCTTCACGATTCCCTGCATACTTTATAGGTATTTTTTGCCCACCACCAAACACATACAAATTCTGGCGTAGCAGCTGCTACTAATGTGCCGCTATATTTAATTACTATATTGTTGTTTTATGAGTATTATTATTACCCTAAAACGGAGGATTTTTGTTTGGTTTTTTTTATGTATTTTTTACGATTATCCGATATTTGTTTTTAAGAAATAAGGTTTTTTAAAACCCAAATTAAAAAAAAAAAAAAAAAATACAACACAAAATCGATTACGAATTTCAACTTATATGCCGTTAAAATTTAAACGGAAAATATGCCAAAAATGTTTGCATCGTAAATTGAATCGAATCACACTCTTACACACTGCGTACAAAGTAATACTAATTATTTTTTAAATACCATCGTAAACAACAAAGTGTAACTATAACAACAATACTGTATACGTGTATATAGTAAAATGCGCACATTTGACACGACGTAACTATTTAGTCGTGACGTAGTGTGGCATTAAAAACATTAAAACTTTATGCATCTATCGCGCGTCTACTATTATATAACACACAAACATAATAACAAGCTTAAATATTTTTGTTTACATAATCGAATATCTAATTATACATGTATACATCTAATACTTGTTTTGCTCAGCACAAGAAACACGAGAAGAAACACATAATATATTATATACAATTAAAATATAGTTTAAACTAAAACTAGGTATCTCACGTCACTATATAGAAAAGAACCACACATACAGAAAAAAGTGCGCTTGACACCGAAGGTTAAAGACATAGAGTATATAGAGGCGCTTTATCACATGAAGCAATGTGAAGCAAAACATGGCGGACTTGAATTCATTGATAACGTAGCTAACGCTAAGATAGCGCTAAAATTCTGATATTTTAAACGTTTAATTTGTAACCATTGAGTTATTTTATATCTGTTAGATGCCGAGTTACAACAAAAAAAAATTTAAATAATAAATGCATTATTTTCGTACATTTTTTCATTTTCCCTACGGTTTTTTCAATTATTATGAAAACCAATTTGAAAATCCACGGTACACTCCGAATCTAAAAATGTGTTTCCGAGATAATTTTTAGGAAAAATGCACGCCGCTAGAAAAGTGTATAAAACGTATTATTAATAGTTATACCTATAAATGAATACATAGTTTGCGATGGAAATTAGAAAAAATGTTTAAAAAATTATGCATCGTTATAAAAAAAAAACCCATAAAACAACCTATTTTTTTCTTATAGAAACATAGAACTTTATAGATATTTTTTTCTGAACTATTGTTTATTCAATTATGTAAACAAATTCGCGAAAAAAAATATATACATATACACACACCTTTTTCTTCATTATATTTCGGCCGATATAATATTATAATATAACAAAAATTATTTTCTAAAGACATTAACGTCAAAACCGTAAGTTTGCACTATAGTTTATAATAGTGTAAAACATGCAGGAACCTAAAGAAGAAGAAAAAAAAAATCATAATAATAACAAAAATCAAATTTCCTTTCATAAACCTGCTACAACACAAACCAGTCAAGGTTAAAGGCGTATCAGATCATTGCGTATAATTTAAATAGTAATATTATTACGTATACCCATATATTTTATCATAGAACATATTATGCTTTAAATCGCCTTATCTAGTTGTGCAATAATATTATCATTCATTTTTTTGCGTACAAAATGTAAAACTAATTAATTTTTATATTTTATCTCTATGCTGCAGATGATGGGCAGATCAGTCGATTTTTAATAAGTATAACACTTTCGATCGTTTGTATACTTTATAATATGAAATTTCTCGGCACAATTTTTCACGGTCGTTATTTACAATGATTCATAGTTGCTTTCAATATTATACATATTTATTTTTACATAAAGTAAATGTTTATTCCATATAATATATCCTATACCTTACGCCTTATTCAGTGCGAAAAAGTATATCTAAACACGTATATGGTAGCCATAGATTCTAAAGGTTTTCAACTACAAAAGGTTGATACTGTTGATGGATGTGCCACTGCTTATTCGGGAGAGAAGTTGAAAGAAAGTAATTTAATTTTTATCAGACAATAACGATAAACAATCGTAAACGATAAACGATAGCGAACGGTGTGTGCATTAGTCGTGATTTTCCATCTTGCTTCCTACCTAGACAAGAACTTAAAACTTCATCCAGAAATCGACAAAAACCGTCAGTTTTTCCCGTTTATCAGGAAAACTACAGAGAAGATCGAAAAAATAACTTCCCTAACGCACTAACTAGAAGTAATATTCCTATACATTTTTAGATTGGTACAGGAATCTTAAAAGAAAAAAAAAACAGGAAAATCAATTAATATTTCTAGCTTCGCTCGGCCAAAATAGAAAAACAAAATAGATTATAAACCGTTATTTTATTATACTGGATACTGGGAAAAGGTTCTCAGTCATCGACGAGGGAAAAACGCCGCCGATCGAAACGCGTATATTGTATATAGTAGCAATGTGGAATAGTTATTTAGCTTATTGCTAATAACCGCAGCAGCATCCGGAATTGAATGAGTCGTCTCTCGCGTATCCGTTGCGCAATACCGTGGTAAAACAAAACGAACAAATACGCAGTAGTCACCGTTTACTTTAACATTATTATATTCGTATTTTATTGTTTTACGGTTATTAAATTGAATTGTTTTTAGTTTATATCATTCTTTTATACATTACACTAATCAACTTTTTCTCGTGTATAGGTACCTCACCACCGTACACCACGCAGTCTCTGATCCTCTGGAGAACGGAGTCAAGGCCAAACCGTTTTGTTCCGGGTGCGCCCCGTATACATATTTAATATTATATTATGTATGTGTAGTACCTATACCTATATATACGGTGACCTCCAAATCTCTTGCCACAGCACTAGCAATATGAAATAAAGGCAACGACATAATGAAATTGAAATTGAATTGACACTTATATCGTTACAAAAATAAAAAAAACCTACCGATACTCAATGCCTTCAACGTTCGTAGATACAAAAATGGTATAGGCTACCGTCGCTAATGGTTTTGCCCTATTCCATTCATTGCTCGCCGGGGTCTTGACCTTCGGAGGAAAAAATAAAATAAAAGGACGACCGTATAATATTATATATAAACTCGACTAGGGTTAAGTTTTTTTGTTTTCCTGTCGTTTTTACAATTGTTATTATTTCGTTTTGACCGAAATCGCCGGAATTAAAAGTACTGAGATACGAACACGCACGCGCGTACGGACCTAGTATCACTTAAAATGTGGTACGAAAGGATTTTGGAAGTAGGCCAAACGACTGTGCGTATGTGCGGTGTAAGTGTATACTGGTGCTGCAGCACCGGTGTATGTTGTGGATGCGAAATTTTTATCGGTTGAAAAAAAAGAGACGTGCTCGCAATGAAAATAGCGAACCGACAAGCCAACAGCCAACAGAAGGAAGAGCCAAAAAAAAAAAATTCGCCACCAGGTTGAAAATGTGACTGAATTTTTTTCATCGTTCCTATTTTTAAAGTAAAATACTATACGAGAGGTGTTATATAGTTCGACTTTTATTAAAATTATATGTTATCTAAACAACACGTTCTCGCCTCGAAAATGGCGGTTTCGGGACAATAATTATTGGGCACGCGTCGGTTTCGTATTGTAAAAACATTTTTTTTTTTAAACATTCGTTTCGTATACCTTCTCCCCCCCCCATCTCCTCCGGTGGGGAAAATAAATAATACTTGTAATACGATATTATTATATACGAACTATTTTGTTTTACGAAACGTAATGCCCATATCAGTATACAGTTTTATTTTATAAATAAAACACGCGGGTTTCCATATGCGTGTACCGGACCCGCGATAATAGTAAATACAATATTTTGTTTTAGACTATTATTTTTAATTTTTTGTTTTTATACGTTTCGGTACAAAATACAAGTTTAATAACAATGTCCATTGCGTATATAATGTGTGCACTGTGATAGTGTTACTGTGCACAAGTTATATGGGTTATCGGACATTGAAACGACAGAATTTTTTTTTTCCAACGATGACAATAGTACCGTACTCGCCCACCCATAAAATACGGTCGCGGCGGGCACAAATAAGGCGCACTTAAATCGAATAAATAAACAGCGAGCGCGCTCACATCTCGTATATAATTAACGACCATGAATTGTTATTGCGCCTTGGCGTACTTTTTTTTCTTTCTTTTTTTTTTTCGCCACAACAGCAGTTTTTACAATAATTTTCTGTCCGAAGAATAAAACAAAAAAAAATAAAAAAAATACCCACAAACTTTTACTGTTTACCATTTCTGCCACTATTCTGCAACGTGTACAGGGTGATATTTGTATCCCTAAGGTTATATAGTACATAATAATACTGTACAAAAATTTAAAATGGAATAATGAATAATTCACGACAGTGATTTGTAGGATTTTTGTATAGACGGATCCCATTCTATAATCAGTTCGTTGTAAAACGCACAATAAGAGCAGGTTTAAATATTTAATCGGAAAGTATCGGCGCGTATCAAAATGAACGAGTAGCATTAGATCATGTGAATTTTAAACTATATTTGACCCGTGTCAAAAATCACATACTATACAATATGAAAAGTCGCATATTCCAAAATTAAACTTGAACATAAAAATAAAAAAATCCATAGATAACAATTCAAATCTTAATATTCAATAGCGATTTTGAATGATAGTCTTGGCGTACATTACTATTGAGTGAGATTCATTTTAGATTTCTTTATTATGTACACTCTCCCGGTTTTTTATTTTTTGCTTAGCTGAAAAATGTGGTTTTTTCGATCACGCGACGTGTCACAATAACATTATAATAACAATATGTCTGTGGGAAAAAATACTTACTCAAACTCCCCGTACACGTCGTCGAATCGTAATCTTTTCCGCGGTCCGCGATAAAATATAATCACCCTATATATAATTTTATACGACGCATGTTCTCGGCTGTCTATATAAAATAAAGGGAGGGTACGCCACTGGCGCGAAAATGTATATACATATAATACCAAGGTCGGAAATTTGCACGGTCATCTTTATGCGCCGTAACAACAAAACGCGAACGTCTTTTTATTTTTCTTTATTTTTTTTATTTTTCATTCACTTAATTCACTGCGGTAACGCCGTGACAGCAGCTGCAGCATCGGCAACACGGACACCGCACTACGCCAGGGTACGCTACGCACAGCTTCTCGGCGGGCAACCGGGCGCAACCGATTCGAGTGAAAACCGAACGTTTTTTATACACAGTAAAACTACGGAGGAGTATACGATTATGATAATATTATGTACTTTTTTTACCTATACATACCGTACACGACGGAGGAATTACAACGGGCATACGAATGGCCACCGATGGCAATTCAACCGAACATCCTATACATAGCTGTCTGTATGCGTGTACAGCTAGCGATATACTATTGTACTTAGATCGCGTGTTGTTTAATCAAAAAAAAAATAATAATAATAATAATAATAATAAAAACAGCGAAGATCTTATGTGTGCGTAATGAAATATAGAGCGATCGATACGTACTGTAATACACTACAATATATAATATGGGACACCAAACAGTTCTAAAGTATCGTTTCAAGCACTAAACCAAACATTCAGAATTCTACTTTACCCGACACCTTATTGTTTGATAACAAAAACGAAATTCAAACATCGACAGATGATTATTCGCAATTATTGGGTATGAAATTATAAACACTGCGCCGACAAAATAAAAAAAAACAAACCGATCTATTTAACCACGACGACGTGTTTATCGAGGTTTATCGTTTTAACCGAACAAAACCAAAATCGAAAACAATAAGGCGGCTAAATGTTTCTGACGTTTTACAAAAAAAAAAAAAAAAGTCACATTAATTTCCGAGATAACGAGCGTATACCGGCTACTCGTTTATATCGTTATATACGTCGATCACACCACGCCCCGTACAACGGAACGAAACCGATAGACGAACCGGCGATGATGTATTATGCGAACACATATTTTATATAGATATATATACAGGGTGAGCACGTTACTCTATCGGCTGTTTCGCGATTTCGTAGCGTGAAAACCGCACACCACGACTGTAGGCGCGTTTATAATATTACGCCGTCGTCGCGCCAGTGTCACGCGGTATGCTCACGGTGTCGGCGTCGTCTCTCCAGCCCGCGTCCGCACCCGTGCCTGGATGCGTTTTTATCTCGTCGCTCGCCGCGGGACGACGCGCGCGTGCACACACACACATGCCGCATGGGTGTTGTTGTTACATCACTAGGTACTCACCGGGCCCCGTCTATGCGAAAATCGAAAAAGATCCGCCAGAGCCCCCCCATTGCGCGTTACAATATCATCGCGCATCCATTGTTTTAACGGCGATGCACGCCGCGGCGGCACGATAATACCGTGCTGGCGACAGCCACCGGCCGAGATCATCCGAACAAATCGTATTATTCGAGGTGTCGGATACGAAAAAAGGAATATGGCCACATTATAGTTGTACACGACAACCGGCAATAACAATAACATAGTTACGGCGGCGTCGGCGGCGGTAGTCCAACAACAAAGCGTTCCGCGAAGAAAAAATTCGTTCGGTTCTTTCTTTTTCTCGCCTATATACGTAGCGACGGACGTCTCAATTGAATACGCTGTTCTAATATATACGGTAATAATAATAATAATAATAAGCCATAGACTGTGTAGAAAATTAACGATACACAAATTGAAATTTCGTTTGATCGGACGGGCCGTATATATCGCGCGCGTGTGTATACCTATAGCTATTTGTATACGTAACGTACATAATATACAGTTCGAAACCGTAACGGATCGGTAACTTATAATATTTCGCTTTCGTATACTACCCCGTAGTAGAAAATGAGCTATCGGCTAGGCACGACACGACGGTATGCGCATAAAGAGCGGGTGTATTTCAGTCAATCGCGCGGGCTATGTAGTCGGAAAAAACTGCAGGCGACTATAACATCCAACAGCCCACACGCGCGTTTTCTCACCGCCGGTGTTTAAAATAAAAATTGTGAAAATAAATACGAAAAACACCTAGAAAAAAAAAAAGAAAAAAAAAGGTGCCAGAAAAACGCGGCCATCGCCATGGCTGCGTACAGGCTTCTATAATAAAACGGTAAATAAAAGTTCTATTTACTGAACCAAACGACACCCGCGGTTCGTTTGCAACGAAATATTATTTTTTTTTTTTCTCGGCGATAAATATGTTTTTCATATTATATCACGTTATTTAACAATCCGACTGGGTATATAATACACATATTATACGCCTGATAAAAGACTTGTATACATTACGAATACGACCGATAAAACGAAAATAAATACGGAAACAGAATTTTTAAAAACAGAATAAAAAATAACGATATTTTTTCTGAATCTAGGTTATTTTAAATTCTGAGTGGAGCGAAAAAGCTAATAGTTTTAACAAAGATGTTTAATTTACTTTTTTTTTATGTTATCTGGAAACCGGGTAAAACGTAGGAAAACTGGGAAAATTGGGACAACATTAGATAAATCTTATTAAAGAAAATATGTAAAACCTAATAAATTATTTTATACAAAATGACATATATATTGTTGATAAAGCATCACTATTAACTTAACTGCGCTCAGAATCGATTTTTCGTAAGCAATTTCTACCTTCTCAACTTCCCACCTACATTAGTTGCTGCACCCGTTCTCATTATCTTACCTTTTTATATATTTTTTTTCCAATGATAGCCAATTAAAATACTTAAAAACTATCATCGGAATACATTATTATAATTTTAAAACATCAAATTTATTTGTAAAACGGCTGTACACCTCTCCCCCCCTAAACGGGTATCGTGCAATACATAGATCAGTGAAAAGTATTATCATCATTATGACGGGTATCGTTGAAAGGTAAACAAAATTTTAAAATATATTGGAGACAATTTAGAAAATCGTTTAGCATTAATAGAATAATTAATCACGAATCGTATTTTTGTGTTAACATAATATAACCGTCACAATAAATTGTATACGTTTGACGTTTTTCATATTTTTTAGACCTTCTTCTATATTACTGAATCACCCCCCCCAGAATATTACGTTTATTGTGGTTTTGTATAAAAAAATATTTTTTAAAAAAACACCCGTTATGCATATAACACTTTTATTAGTATTGAAGCGTTACTCATTATTTTTATATTTTCTCATAATAGGCGTATTTTCCGCTGCTCCGAATTGATCGTCATAATATATTATAATATCTATCCCATAACGGGAATAATATAAAAACAACTGCTTTTTCTCGGTCAACGTTATTTGCCGAGGAACTGATGGCCGTGGTAAAAAAAAAAATAATAGTTTAAAAAAATAACACACTTATTAAAGCAATACGGAGAGTAATAAAAAAATTAACGCAACAAATGGTTGACGTAAATACAGATAATATTTACCGTCTCAAACCAACTCCTATAGTTTTTACTTAGGTTAGGTTAGAAACGCTATAATAATAATAATATGTTATAATAGTGTTATACAAGATAAATTTTAAAACGCTACAGTGTTATAAAGACGTGAAAACGGGTTAATTAGTTTTCTTAGATTCGAAAAAAAAAACTGTTTACATATAGTTAAATATTTAAATTTATTGGAACTACAGCAGTTAAATTAATTAACTGCCTGGTAAATTACATTTTGTTATCCGAGAATATAATAAATTATAGCATACATTCGAAAGTATAATCGATCTCCCTCCTCATCGGGTACGATCGATAAACATCTTAATATGAATAACCCAATTTGATGAAATAAAAAGATGTTTCACGTGTTTAACTTGCTACGTGCGTTTACTTTAGCCAATTTACATGTTTTTAAAATTTTTTTTCCGTATTATATAAAATGGAATATACCTAATGTGTCCGAAAAGTGAAAATATGTTGTTGTTGTTTTAATATATAAATAATAAATACCAAAGTGTCTATAGTATATATATATAACAAGTATTTAAAGTGTACAGCATAATACAGACAGGTACAGAGAGGTGCTGCAGAAGAGAAATGCATTTTTACTCGGCGAAAATCTCCGTTGTATATTATGATGACACACTGAAAATGCTACATCCTGTGTTCCCATTTTTAATAGTACTTAAAATATATATTATATATTCAATTAAGTGTGTTTTAGAAATGCGTACACGAAATATTATAGAAATAGAAAAACCGAAAAGATTAGGCGTAAAGAATTTAAATAAAATACAAAATTATCGTCAATGAGTCGAAAAACCGAAATCTATGTTAGAATATAATACATAATATATAGATGTGCTATAGATATAAGAAATAAAAAGACAGTAATTACAATTACTATAAATCGAGACGTAGGTATGTACAATATTATTTTGAGCGTAGAGTAGGCCACTAATAATTTCGTGTAGGTCATTTAAACGCGTACGTATTTGTGTTACACAGAGGTGTGGTGTCAATTATTTAAACCTGACTCATCGAAAATTACACTTCAAAGTTAAAAAATAATACTCGCATAATCGCACATAAACACCAACGAGCAATTGTTAGTCACATGTTATAAGTTTTTTTATTAGAAATACCGAAGCAAATTTTAATTTTTAATCGTCAAAAAAAAAAGACTTACCGCCAACATCCCATCTGTCTCCAAAAAATACCAGATGTTTTCGTGTAAAATATAAAACGAAAATCTTTGGTCTTTAAAAAGCAACACAAAGCACTCAAAACTATTTGGATAAGGGGCCCCCCTCCAATTATGTAAAATTGTATCATTATTATTTTTAACATTTTAATGATGACCTTAAAAAACTTTCACATTAGAGTACGTTATACCCAGATCTATAACTCTCTTAGTCCAACTACAGGGTAACATGCAAAAACAATGCTTATACTGAATAAGAAAAACTAACTTATTTTTAGAGTAAAGTAAATATTATGAAATTTTTAGACAGCAATATTTTGGAATGAATGCCATAGGGTTTTGTATTATTAAAAATATACAGCTCGATATAAAAGATATAAAAAACCTTTATTTTTTTTTTTTAAATAACTGTAACTTGTTTAATAGTTCATAATTCAAAAAACACCTAAGACATTCCCTCCAAAATATTGTTTTCTATAAATTTCATAACAGGTACTTTTACTTCAAAATCAAGCTAGTTTTACTTATTCTGCGTAAGCATTGTTTACCCATGTTACCCAGAAATTGGACTGAGACAGCTGATGCGGGTATAAATGTGTAACGTCCCCTACTGCCGATGTCCATTTAGGGTAAAGATGTACGGTCGTTTTTATGGACGAAAATTACTTCGCGGGAATAGGGATGATACTTCGTTGTCAACATAATATTTTTCCTAATATTTTTTTTTTTTAATTGATCAACAATAAAAATTCTACAGACCGTAATGAACACCGAATTTCCATTTGATTACAAACAATAATATGAGATTTGGTAAAAAAAAAAAAAGTTAAAAATTAACCATTTTTAAAGACGCGTTATAAAGTTTGATATAAAAATGTAGAAAAACGGAATCCGAAACAGTCTTTACTGGAAGTTTTCCTATAATCAACGAACGAATAATCACCGAAATTGGACCGCAAAGCATACTGGTTATTTTACCCTAAGGCACGCGTATTTGAGCCAAAAACCGCGCTGGCATCGGGCCCTTCAAATGGGAGATTTAAAAACTTCGAACCGCGATAACTGCTGTTTGATTTATATTGAATATTATAACACATTGTACTATCTGCAGTCAGCGAATCTTAGACGAATCTACTACACGTGTGTTTTACATTTAGGTACCATTATTATTATGATACTGTTACGCAAACTTTGTACATTTTTTTTTTTTTTTTTACAATGTCAAGATAATAATATAATGCATTATTATAGCAACCCGTTGCACAGGTATACTGCAGCGACGTGATTAAAATGTCCATACTCCATACGTTATTGTAGTCGTAATGCTTCTGATATATTACCGAGACTACAATGTATGTTAACGGTTATCTAACCCGAGAAGAATTTTACTACACGACTGGCAGCGTAATACTTGGATATTGACGCACACGACATTTACCACTTTTTATTTCTGAACAATGATGATTGACCGACGACAAAATAAACACTTAACCGTAAATCTAACCGCTGTAATATATATCTGCCTATACTTACCTATCGGCCGACTGGTAAAAACATAATATTTTTTCCCATTGTTTCTTTACCGAAGTGCGTGTCAATTTTGTATCTCGCGTGAGTTATTATGACTATAATACCGTCAGTATTCGCTAGTCTATAATTGTTAGATATTATATTAGTGTTCGGTGACGTCATACATATACATGTATGAGTAAAACAAAACGTTCAAAATGAAGCAAATAAAACTGCAGTAATATCAAACATTTGCATTTTTATTAGGATTAGTTACAACGATCTAAAGATCATTAATGACATACGCCGATAAAAAATCAACATTTTTAACGTGAAAAAATATTAAAACATTTAAAAAAAAATAATTATAAAAAAAAAATATGCAATTCAAATGAAATAAATCGATTTAATAACAAATTATATTATGAATACATTATTAATACTATTACCTATGGGTACAAAATAATTTTAAAATCTTTATACCACAAATAGTTTATTTTTTTTTCGCCATTCTATCCTAATCCTAGAATCTATATGAATAAATTATGAAAAAATACCACTGAAAAACACTTCCTTCAAATTTTACCACTTGGTATAATTCCATTGTTCTAAACAATCAACTCCGTTCCTGATTCCATAATAATATTAACCTTTCAATTAATCTCTCTTCTTCCTACTCACATTTGGCCACACCTTACTTACTTCCCATTAAATTGAACTTTTATTGAACGATTCCCCCCTCTGTACACTCCACAACAACCCCTCGATTGACGAAATCCCCCATATTCTCGTCAATTGCCCAAAACGGTCACCAAAACGGGTCGACTGATATCCCTATATGTACTCCTTTAATGTACCCTTTAGTATCAAACAAAGTCTCTCCTCTCAACAGCTAAACTTAATTCTCTGTATCTTATCATTCTACGACCATTCAGGCTTCCGTATTTAATCAATATTTATTTTCCAAACTATTGTAAATCTATTCCTACAATTGTATAAATTAATTGTTCAAAGAAAATCTAAATTAAAAAATAATAATAATAATAAAGCAAATTTAATATCAATATGTATATTTCCGAAACAGATAATATTCATATTATTATTCGTTTTCTTTTAATTGGTCGTAACAATTATTATTGACCTACATCAGTAACTTTCTAAATGAAGGTTATGTCATTTGGAATCGTATAGTTTATTATGAATAAGATATACACAAGATATACATCTGCATTATGTTGGTCACTGTGTTAAACAGAATTAATAAACCGTTATAGTAACCTCTATTTTTTTTTATTTTTAACAATTGAAATTTGTTTGTTTGTTACCTATACAGTGATTTGATAATCATATAGGTAATTTATTAACTCGAATTTAATTGTAATTTATGCATTAATTTAATTTGCTAAACTAATTAAAAAATCAGTATGATGTATAACCCAAACAGCTTAAATAAAATTAACCTTAAAATATACTGAATATTTTTAATTTATTCGTAATAGTATCATTTTTACATAAAATGTATCCTCCCATATTATGACATTATTATAACAATTTGACTGTACACATCGATTTTAGATATTTTATAGTAAACGTACATTTATAAAAAAAACAAAAAGCTTTATGAATAATTAAAAAAAAAAACAAAAAATGTTAAGTACTTATTTGAATACTTCTTGAGTACTTAAATACGCTTTACAAGAGCAGCATTATTAAACAATACACAATACTTTATAAATTAATTCAGTCTTTTGTGATATTTTCATTCTAGTCTTATCGTCGTCTCATTGCCCACCAAAAGTGTAAACATAACTATAATGTTGATTTAAAAAAAAAAAAATGTTCAGAATGTAGTTACGAAAAAGATTTTTCGAAAAGAAAAATACGTTTTTACAAAAAAGAATAATATACGTACTATTGTAAATTTGTGGGTATTTTTTTAAAATATCTGTAGTAAATAATTTGTTATTTATGTACTTATGTATCATAAGAGGCGTAGTCGTATTATGTACATCCAGTACAAGTCCATTAATTACATCTATTATGATACGATACATAGATAACTAACTAAATAATAGTCTTAAATGAATATACGAGTATATAAATACCACTGAAGGAAATATTTAATGGTCAAATTGTGATGAGGCTTTCACAATAACTACATCCATCAATATAGTATTTCAATAGATACATATACAGTAAAATTCAAAAAGGTTTCAAAACTTAAAAGGCTACGTAAACAACAAACTATACAACAATTGGCCGATCCCAAATAGTTGGGATAAATGCGAAAGAAAAGTCTAACGATTATAAACATTTTATCTTCGCACGGTATTAAATATTCAAGCATTTTTACTCGGCTAAAACAATTATATCCGTATAAAACCTGCAAATATATAAAAACTTGTGAGTATGAAAGTACTATACAAATAACACAACAATCATCAGAAAAATTTGAAAATTTTATCATGTCTAGAAAATGCTAATATTAGTATTCCGTGAAAATTACAAGTCTCTTTGAGATTTCCGAGTCTAGATTATTTTTTAAATCAATTTACTATGACAACCACAAAATCAAAAATAACGAAACCGTTAATACCTTAAAATGTCTCGGTCTTCCTACATTTTTCTCCGGCTTTTCCCAATTATTTAGAAAACTACAAGGAAAATCCAAACAACATCACCCGCATGCACCGACTAAACAAAATGTACTACACTTGATGATCGAAGCAATACTTATGTATGGTATAGAAGTTGTTAACCGATTGAAAAAAAACCACACATCACTGTGTAGTAAAAAATCAATCGAAATATCTCGTTACTGAATTTATATTTAGTTTGAACGTTCGTAAAATTCCTACCTACGCTGCAATAATATCATACTTGATTCCGTGAAAAAAAAATATTATTTTTAATTATATACAATTCTATTTCATCTATATAGGTAGAGTATATACTATAAAAACCCACGATTTATATATTATATTATACATATATATATATTTTTATTTTTTATTTTTTTTTATAGTGTCTATTGTAAAATACGAATAATAGACCGAAAAAATTAATACGTAAAATACAACACACAATTGTAATTGCAACCTTGGATTTTAACCGGGAAAAAAATATATTATTATACGTACACACGATACAATGTGATAAAATTCCATTATACAAAATTACGGGAATATCGTAATGTCTCCAGCTATACGGCGTATATTTTCACGTTGGTGTTTTGTATATCATATTTGTAACAATATAAACTGCATTAATGAATATGCGCACGTTATAAACACGTAGGTGTATTGCGAATAAATATAGTGAAAAATTAATTTAAATCCATATACGATAAAAAAAAAAAAAAAAAAAAGATCCCCAAAATATCATCCGGTGTTTTTTTTTTACAGAGTTATGAGAATGTATGATGATGATGATGACAATGAAAATATTTGTCACCGGTTTAATATAAACAAAATAAATTATATTATTAATTATTATTATATATAGAAAATTATATATTAATGGGATTTTATATTAAATATTGTCTTTTTTTTATTAATAGCATTTTATACAAACCGATGGCGAATATTTTATTAAATAAAATGTATTAATTATTTTTGTGAAACAATAAATAATACGTATTTCATTATATCAATCTGTATTATGCGTATAACGATTTTGTCGAAATATTAATGGAATATCACGAACTGGGAACATTTTGAAAGAGACAAATATTGTCGAAATGCAACTGCGTAGGAGAACAAGACCGGGATTAAGACTTTCGTTAGTGTTATGGATAATTTATTTCGGGACAGATTCGCGAGATACATCACTTGTAATAATTATTTGTAAATCCTTCAAACAATATTCGAAAACCATAAACTGATTAAAACCTAATCTAGGTGAAAACCTACGTGTAACCGTGTAGTGTGTGTATAGTATGCACTCTCAATGGTGTTAATATTCATTCCGGTTAACAGTTTTTTTTTTAAATGTTTTTTCGACGATGACGTTCAAAACGATCTTTATAACGACATCCGTCGTATTATTCTACACAAAACACACGAGAACCGCTAACTAGCAAATGGTGACTCCCTTCGGTACAAGGTGGACCAATACCTAATTACTATACGAATTATGGTTTACAAAAGTGAAAAAATAATTATGTTTCATTAGCGTCCGATGTTGTCTAACGCGTGTCCATTATATTAAACGCCCTGCATATTATATGACGGAAATACATATCAATAGGGTATAGAAAATGGAAGTTCGCAAAATTACTTAGATATATACTATAGACAAGCCTACAACATTAGCACCGTTGTTTTTTTATATGCGTTACAACCCAATTTTAAAATTGTATATGGTATAAATTATAACACATGTTTAAAAAAAAAAATACCAATGAAAATAATATTGACGTTTATTTCGTAACATTTCGTAAATGTTTTAATTCTATCGTCGTAAGTTTGCAGTTGACTCCCGAGTCAACTGCAGCTTACACTCCAGAGTTAAAACAACCGCCGTCAAATGTACACACACACACACACACACACACATGATCTATTAAGGTCTGTATAAGTGAGTCTCGAAGAAACTCGACTTAAAATCGCTTTACATAAGTGATATAAGTATAAAAAGAAAAAAACTATACACCCGATAACAATGGAACAAACACATTACTTAACACTATCAGTATTCAGTATACTTGCGGGTTATTTACATTATTATTAGATATCTGTGTACAGCTATAACAGTATTGCGCGTATATTTGTTTTAAAGGTAAGGTCTAATTTGAATTTTTTTTTTTGTATAAAAGTATAATATATATACGCACATCCGACTAACCTGTAATGTGCAAGATATAATTGTATGTATAATACTGCGATAATCAGCGACGAAAATTGGACAAAACACAATAAAGAAAGGAGTAAAAGTTATATTTGTTTTAACCGCATTGGGACAACATTGTGCTTGTTAGTTTTAATATTATGAGTGAATTTACCTGTTATCAAACATAAAAATAAGAACATTATCTGTAAAACGTTAGCGCTAGTTTTCGATTCGTTTCTAATTTTTAACAGAAATACGAGTATGTGAAATATCACAATTTAATAACGCCTATATCTAAAATGGAGTTGCGTCAGGTCAACAGTCGGCGTAAAATGATGTCGTAGTGTTCTTGGATAAGAGGAAGAGAAGCATCAGGTGTTTTATGTGACATGAGAATTTTAATGAGACTTAAAAGTTTTAAAAAAAGTGCGGTGAGACTTTAATGTTTAAAAATTAATAAATTAAGTTGAGTGCCTTATATCCAGTTTATATTTTATCTAAAATATATTTTCGGAACCCATTTTTATTTTTTGCTGGGAGTTCAAATTTGTGTGTTACGCCACTAGTAAGTTCGATTACGTTGTATGGTTCGCGGAAGGTCGGATAATAGACACAAAAGTAAAGCAAAGAATGAATGTAACAAAGTTGAGAAAGCTTTGATGGATAAGTGAAGTGACAAAATAAGATCAGATCAGGAATGAGAACATAAAAGGTAGCTTAGACGTAGCTTTGATAGCAGACGAGAGGAACAAGAGGAAATAGACTGAGATAGTTCGGTTATGTCACGAGAAGAGAAGAATCAGGAGCGGTAAGAATATGTAATTAAAATAAATATAGGAGAAAAAAGGAGGAGAAGAAGACCGAAAAAGAGACTATTGGACGCGATCGAGAATGATACGATAGGACAGCCGGTGTACGCAAGGTGCAGGGAGATCGGGTCAAATTTAGGACGGGGGTAAACGACTCCGGGTAGTCGGGATGAAGAAAAATAACGCTCGTATCCCACCTGAAAATTAAAATATCGAAGAAACAACGCCAACGTCGAATGAACTTGTTTTAAAGTCGTCCTACGTTTCTGTGCCGTACAGTGCCCTTAATGTAAAACTCAGAGTTTTTTTGTGAGACAGTATTCGATAATCGCGCGCGAAATAACATGACGTAGTATAACTCAACGTACCTTTTTTAGCCAACGGTTTTTGACCGAACCGGGCCAGCCACCAACGGAAGAGACGGCGGAGCAACGACAACCCATTCGTGTATCCCGCGGCGGGTTTTCCGGACTCCGAATATTTGTGGTGGTAGGGCGGCAGACCCGCGCCGGAAACGTCGTCTTTTTTGCCGCCGCCGAACTCTTCGATCACCGGCGAAACGGCAGAGACGGGCGCGACGACCGCCGTATGATGTTCCCTGCTATACGGCGACATGTGCACGTGTTTCGATCGCTGTCTCGACAGCACACTGTTCACATATTATTTCCTCTAAGCACGTTTTTCACACCGCCGGACGCCTGGATAAATTTTCATTTTCTTTTATCAAAAACACCTTTTGTTTCAACGCACGTTCACGCACAACGTCCACCACAACTCTCGTCTTTGTCTGATCGATGAACAGTTTAAGTGGATTCGCTCATTATCTCGAAAAGTTTTTTTTAAAGAAACAAGGGGTTCTGAAATGGTACATTACCGTTACTTTTCGTCACTCTTGATTTCGTGGGTGAAATGATATAAAGTACCTAGGTACTTTTAATTTTCGAATGGAGGCCTTATACATTCAAAATGTACAGAGTATATTGGTTTAAATACATTTTAGTGTTGACATTTTTAAATTTCGTTGACGTGATATTGTTAATCGGAATTTGAACACCAAAATATATTCTATCTATTCACGAAATTGTTGATATATAGGTCACCATTAAAAAATCAAAATTAGGTAGCCCCGTTTCACGGCCGGAAATAATGCAACATTTAAGAACCACTCGTTTCATAAATTGTCGTAAAAAAAAAAAATTGAAAAAAAATTATTACTTCCCGAGTTGATATAACGAGTAAACCTACAGCCGCTTAAACGGATCGCATTGTACCTATTACTATACGGTACATAAGGTACGTATAGAAATCGCAAATTATTCTGGTCGCTTTTCGAATGTATAGATAGGTACGTCGTCGGGAGCGATAGGTACGTGAAACGATATTATATTATATATTTGCGGGCGACACGATGAGGATAATAATAACGGATATCTCGTGCTCGGCGAAGACAATGGAACAATAGACGAGAGCCGGAAGGATTGTACCGAAAGAGGAGAGGACGGACGTGACGACAGTAGTTGCGAACGGAAAATGAAGAAATATTCGGGGCGTACCCTCGTGTTTTACACGTCGTTACTCCGTCGGCTGCTGCAGTTACTGCTGCCGGGCCGTAATAGGTAACCGATACCAGGGATCCGGCGGAAGATTGAGCGATGGATAGCGGTCGTGGTAAAAGTGGCCGTGGTAAAAGTAGTGGTGGTGGTTGTATATTATATTGATAGTCGAATACAAATATATACGAATATATAATGTAATTCAATCCGGCGGAATCGTTTGTCTCGTAATGATAATAACAACAACAACAATAATAATAATACCTAGGTACGTTTCTTAACAATTACCATAATTTTAACGAATATTTTGATTTGTTTTAGTTTACTTTTTTTTTTTTTTTTTTTTACCTCGAAATAATAACGTTATTTCGAATTCTTGTATTTTATTTTTTCGACGAGTTTGACGACGATATCGTTTAAAACAATACGGGGTGTAAAAAATAACGTATATATTTTATACGTTAGGATTTTCACTACCCACTTATATATTGTATTATATTATTATACGCATGCAATTACGTGAAATTGTTTGTTTTCGTTTAATTCCGAATAATTTTACGCTTATTATAATATTATACGGGCACGTTGTTTCGTTAAATATTATATTTTTAATTCCGAAAACGTCTTCGTACAAGAAAAAAATATCCAAATACAAAATATATGCGTCATAAAATAATATTAGTTTGCTTTTTTTTTTTATACGTTCACTAAAATATACAGAAAACCAAGCAGTTTTTAACTTTTTTTTTTTTAATTTTTACAAATACCTACGCAAATGTAAATTATTTTTAAACTAACAATAAACTATGTATACATTAAAAAAAAAACTAATTTTTTTTTTAATGTATATATATATATATATATATATATATATATCATAATCGCATTTTATAAGGAAATTATTACTACGTATCTAAATAGTAAAACATGCCGTCTATCTCGAGTATAATATTATAGCATTCAATAAAATAATATATACACTCGCATTTAATCAATATGTCATTACATACATAGCGAACGGATTTGTACGTACTAAAAATCCACGAAAAGCGCTATAAAACGTCAAAAAAAAAAAAACACTTGACAAATAGACTGACATACTTCGCACGACGGGCGGGCAACTGTTTTTGGTGAGAAGTTGAGAAGATAAGATATAAAAAGGAAATTTAATTTATATCTGTACGCGACAATAAACCAATGCTAACGATAAACGATTCGGAACCAAATATATTTTATACGTGTAGGTACGTAAATTTGTCCATTTATCCTACGTTCTTCCAGGTATTCTCAATTTTTATGAAAACCGCTTGGAAAATTTAAAAATGACCTACCCTTAAGTACCACCCGGATAATATTACTTAAATTCAGAGCGAGATTTATTGTAGAAAAGTTGCTCACAGATAAAAAAAAAAAAAAAAGGAGAAAGAAACATAATTTCGAAAACATTATTGTAAAGCCTCGCTATGCTCCGAATCTAAAATGATTTAAAATTTTCCCCTCTAACACAGTTCTGACTCGTTATATACAATTTTCTAACGCTATATTGAAAACGAAGTATAAGTAGATTAAAAACAAAACCGTACGTATTTTGAAAAATGCAATTTTTTTAACGTTCAAAGCTGTTAAAAGCTGATAAAAAAAAGTCACTTTTGAGAAACGTCTTTTTGCATTTTTTTTTTTTTTTAAATATTTTTTTCTAGGTTTTATCGCGATCTTTAAAGGGATAAAAAGTTTTGAAAAAAAAAGAAATGCCAACAATTGACTTGAGTCTTGCTTCCCAGGGACCAAATAATTATCACGAGAAAAAACGTCGTATCGTACATTGTCCGTTTTTCGAAAAACCCGGTTATCTATTCAACGTATACACGCGAAAACGTTAATTTATCATCAGCATTCGAACGTCAATTATTTACCTCTTGACGCCCACGCGTATTGTGTACAGTCGATAAACTACATAATGCAATACGCGATATTTACCAATATATAGTTGGATATTGTATCGAGAACAACGAGCGATTCAATAACCGAGTGTTACGTCAATGACTTTTCGCGGTCATTACCGTTATTCCGGTTATGGTTACGGGCTGTACACGCTGAACAGTGACACGGCGACGACGACAACGACGACCGCCGACCGGATCGCAGTGCCGTTTTTTCCCTCCGCCGACGCGACAAACGACCGGGCAATTATTGTCCGAGCGTTGCGACCGCCGTCGCCACCGCCGCAGACTTCACTCCTCTCGCAGTACGTCCGGACGGAACGTTCGTCCGGAGGACCGGGAGGCGTGGTCGGTCCTGAACGGATCAAGAGATACCGCAGATACGCGCACGCGGACCGGGGCTCGAGAGAGAACGCGACTTGCGTTTCGAGGACGGCCTGCGATTGAAACGCTCGGTTTGTTATCACGTGCGCGGTGTCTATGTATTGTTGTCGACTATAATGTTGCGCACAGTATTCCACCCTCGGTCCGGTCCTCGGGTTCGGAAGCTTTACCCGGCCGGAACGCTTTTTCGCGCCGAACGTTCCGGTCTAGACGTACAATGTCCACGCCGGACGTGCAGACGGTGGAGAGGTCTATCATGATTATTATTAGTTTGTTTGTTTGTCGCGGAAAAGACGAAGACGCGATGCGAGCGGAGGGAATCCTTTCGGCGAAATTGTGCCCGCGCTCGTCGAACAGGCCGGGCGGGTCGTTAACCGTTTGACGGGCGTTTACCCGCTTTACGGCATGTATATGTAGGTATACAGATAATAACGATAAAACACGCCTTATTACTATTAAAAAATAATAATAATAATAAATAATAGGTATTCGGTAAACACGACACGTTCCGGCGTGAATTATTGAGTTTTATTATTATTGTCGACCTTGATAACGTTCGGTTCGGTTGTTTTTTTTTTATTTTTTTTTCGCATATAATATAGGCGTTCGAAGCTTTTACCCCGGGTGCCTATACGTACCCACTGCACTACACTACCGTAGCCGCGATAATAAAACGTCGAATTTTTTTTTTTCTTTCGTTTTCATCAATAATACGCGTGTAATATTTTTTATCGGACATAATATAAGACCGTCTATAATAATATTACGTGTACGAAATACACGTATGCGTGCGTATATGTAACGCCCGCGCCGCCGCAGCGGTCTACCAATCGGACGAATTGAAAAAATATTGATAAATCGAGGTTCGAATCCACGCCCGATAACTGGCGAAAACGGACACTTGTACATCGGGTCGTGTTATTATTTTTATTATTATCATCGTCGTCATTACTATTAGTATTATTATTATTATTATACGCGGTATAGTGGCCGGGTCAGCGGTAAACGATCGATAACACGCGCCGGCCGAACGTACGAAGAATCGTACCGAAGAATCGCATACGGCGAAACATAATAACAATAATAACCATAACGATAAAAATATTGTATAAAACGGTTTTTCCGTCGGAAATGCCAGGGTCCCCAGGGACGATACGCACTTTTGGCCGCGCGAACCGAGAATAATAATTAAAGTCGTCGTCGTCTCGCGCTGGCAACCCGAACAAATTTACCCGAAAAGAACTCCGAACGGAAAAAGCGCGACGACGGCCGAAAGTGCGGACCACGGACATAATAATATTATTACGTCCCTAAACGTCGAAAACATCGTCGATCTCGAACGGTTCACAGTCGTTTTTCTGAGGTTAGGTTAGGTCCGATCGTATTCGACGGAAATATCAAAACGGTCCGATCAGCTAGGTAATTATTCGTTTTGACTCTATGTTATTCCGGTGTAATATAACGAAACGAGAGCCCGAAATTGTTGAAATTGCTAAAAAAAAAAAAAAAAACCGTGGCAAATACAATACATATATTGTGTTTAAATATTGAAATATTCAATACGCGCGTGTATCTTCGTGCTTTACGAATGTATAAATTATTAAAAATCGACAGAAACGCGTAGATTTGAAAAACAAAAAATACGCGAATTCGGTTTGTCGGTCCGTAACGAGTCGGTTTAACGCCGTCGAAAATACGCAGATGTGCATAACAATAATAATTCCGTGATAGAATTTTGTCCGACCGGTTAAAAAAAAATAAAAATAATATAATAATAAAAAAATTACTATCCGGATTTATTTTTCGTTGCGATTTCGTTTTACGCGTCGCGATATTATAACTAATGAATAACATCCGAAACCCGTAAAGAGAAAATATTTTTTTAAAAACGCCCGCAAGTAACAGAGCTTCACCGCTGGAGTCGAATTTTCCGCTGGCCGACTTGTTGCCGTGACAATATGAAAATACGGTAAAGCGGTCCTCGAGATTTTTCCTAACGTACCAACGGCGAGACGACACGGGGGCGGCGGGGCAGGGATTCAAAAACTTTCGAAAGCACGTTCTCGACAACCGCAATACTGTTTATATTAATATATTCACGCAGTACATCAAAAGCTCGGTATTTCCGGTGAAAACACGAAGAACGGCCGGGAAGGAAATCGTGAATTGAAATACCCGAAAGTCTACAATACGTCTTCCTACCGGTGCTATCATTCGCGCGATCTGCGGGGGTCTACAAAAGTAATGAAGAAAAAAAAATACACATTCCGCCCGCAATAATAACGTGGAGACGAATACATATTTAAATTCGAACGAAATGTTATCATTTCAAACCGCCGACGAAAAACCTCAAGAGGACGCCACACTCGTGTGTATCTCGGTCCAGCTACCGGGCAACGTGCGAAAATAATGCTAAGTAAAACCAACTTAATTTTGATTTTAGGGTAAAAATACCTATTGTGAAATTCACAGAGAACAATATTTCGGAGGAGCGGGTGCTTGTTTTTTTTTTTTGATTTATGAGCTATTAAAAAAGTTACGACGGTTATTTAGAAAACAAAAAAAAATGTTTTTGCGCCTTTCATATCGAGCTGCTATTTAAAATAATAGAAAAACCCGATGAGATTCCGTCCAAAATATTCTTCTCTGAACATTAATTGATTAATAGGTACTTTTACTCTAAATTCAAAATTAAGCTGATTTCGCCAAAAGTATCCAAAAATACTGGTGAGAGAGGGGGGGGGGAATATACATTTACCATATATATAGCAGACGTGGTCAGTGCACGGATCGTCTCTATTTTCGGCCAGGTTAGATTAAATTCGACAAACGGCGTACGTTTGCCGTGGAAATCGACACGGGAGGCTATTGCCGCGATTCGAGATAAATTCGAAACGTCATGTCGAAATGCTCTCGGACCGGCGAAAGGTTTGCGCGGCACGTGGTTATGATATATTACCTATACGGAATAAAATTGCAGCACGCGAGGATGCGAAACCCTCGTTTCGAATAATATAATGTACGCATTGTACTTTAAATGTCAAATGTCGAGGACAAATACGGTACGCGATACTGTGAAAAAAAAAAAAAAACCCCGTGATTTTTCTCCGGCAACATGAGTAAATCACTATGCATACGTATATTAAATCCAATATAATATCATAATATAAGACACCGTCTACAATATTATCGACTCGTATAAAAATATACGCGATACGATTTATATACACATCGGTAAGGCAGAAGGCGAGTGCTTACGCATACATAGGTACATTATACTACACATTTTTTTTATTATATTATATTGTACGTACAATAACAACAAGAGTAGATCGTGCGCAAAGAAGAAATGATAAGAAATGATGTACCCATATATAATACAGAGTTATTCAAAATGATTCATCCGATACATATTATACACATCAGTATACGAAAACGGATGTAATGCAGTGCACACACACACACACACACACACACACACACACCTTTACAATAATATATTATAATGATATCACGCGAGAAAAGCGTAACAAAAAATAATAATAATAATAATAATAATAATAATAATGAAACGCGTTTAACTTATTACGATCGCTGCGTAGTAAAGCGATTATTCGAACGGGAGAAAGCGGAATATTATTATTTTTATTATTGTAATTCCGTTTCATATAAAGAGGATCGTGAGGAACACTGTCGGGGTCGTGATAGTCTTGTTTGCGGGCTCAACGAGGATCGACGGAGAGCTGAACAAGAGCGGACGAGAGACAATGCGATGTTTCGAGGTACGTTTTTGTTGTTGAACTCTATACACATTCGTATTATCGCTCTACGCGTATATTATTTCCGTGGTCCGTTCAACGAGAGCACAGTCAATTTCTGTATTGTATATGCTTGGTAATAATGTATTTTCGGAGTAATTTGAAAAAAAAAAAAGTAAAAACTACAAAACTACCAGGTGCGGAACCGTACCATAGAAAATATAGTACAATAATCGCATTCGACGTAACGAAAAAAACTATAAATATATATTATATCCGGCGATTAAAGTGGGAGTGGATACTCCTTCCTTCTCGTCTAACGTAAAATGATCGGTTCCCTTTAGTTCGAGTCTCCTGAGTCCCGGGAGGGGGGAACGCTTTAGTTATTGTCACCGAGACGTTTTTCAAGGAGATCGGTGACGACGGTTATTCAAATTGTTTCCAATTGTTTATTACATTTCCATGACCATCGTCTTAATAATTAGACTTTTCCGCTAATCTACTGGCTGATATCCATTTAAGGGGAAGCAGTATGGTCGTGTTCACGAACGAATATGACGGTTCAGAACGAAAAGTCAGACAAAACGGTGGAAATTGCGTTCGACGGATTTCAATTTTTAAAACGTATTATTACTCGTTAGGTTCATAACCAGGACACTTTGGAGTTATTTCTTCTCAAGTGAAAGGCGAAACACTTTAAGTAAATGTTGAAATAATTTTCGAAAATACAAACAATTTTTTACAATTTGCATTTAAAAACAAAAAAAAATAGAATTTCTATTTCCAATATATCATAATAAAGAATCATAATCCGTTTTCAAAATTGAAATCCGTCAAACACAATCGCTACAGTTCTATACGGATTTTATTGATCTAAATATACACTCTCATCAATCCCCTCAACGAAATTTTAAAAACACAAATTCATTTTATTAGAAAAAAATGCGTTAATACCTTATTAGATTATACGTAATCAGACTCTGGTGCTTTACTTTATTTTTAATGAGCAGGCGCATGCGTATGATGATATCTGAAGGGGAGATGGGGTGCAGTTTGTTTTTAAACCCTATTAGTATAATATGTTTTCAAATTTGTCGGAGAGAAAAACATTTTAGAAGTATCGTCTCCGTAATGGATTTCCGGAAAGTTAGGTTAGGATTAGGGTTAAATTTAAGTTTTATCAGTTTCGAAAACGCCTTTCAGTTTTCAATTAAATATGGTAACAAGTTTTTTACCTTTTAACCACTGGATTCATAACGTTATACCTAAGTTCAATAGATACTGCCAGATTTTAAAAATAAAAAATTCCGGTATTTGTGAAACTGTTGAAAGTCAAATAATAATAAAAAAATATAAAAATATTAATTCCGGAGAACGAAAATTTGATTTTAATTAGTATAAAAAGTATATAATATTTTATGTAAAATAAAAAAAAATACCTATAAACCTGATGTATTATCCGGTTACGATCATAAAAAAAATATTATCAGGAAACGATCATGTGTAATGCGATTCAGCGTAGCGTTTTACAATTTTCAGTGTTGAAATTGAAACCGGTCGAAAATAACACTGCAGTCTCCAGACGAACCTCGCAATACTCTAGACTAGCGGTTTTCAGACTTCTTTTTGACAACGGCACACTTCGCTCTTGAAAACATTTTGGGTCATACTAGAACGAGTCATAATCAAAAGAGTTACGAATTCATCCGGTCAGTCATAATTTATGGAAAACGATTTTAAAAGACCGCGGCACACTGTTTAAAAACCACTGTTCTAGATTGCGACTTAATTTTTTTCAACGCATTTAATACATTTTTTGTCCTACATTAGTTATTATTTAAATATTTGAATATCGAAATAAGTACAGTTGCAATAAACGAAATAAAATCGCGCGTCACAATATACTCGTTTAATTACCCGAATCTCGGACAAATATTTTACGTATTTAGGTTACGTATTGTATACAATATACATTATGTGCAATATTTTTGAATTTATATTGAAACATATACAAACACGATAAAAAATAAAACAATTTAGATTGAAATGACGTACGTGCGAGTACATTATAACCTGCCTACGTTGGTGTATATATAAAAAAAAAACCAACAAATAAACAAAAAAAAACGTATAACCTTCAATTTCCAACCACTTAAAACGAATTTGAATACATTCGTTGTAAATGTTATACGAATTATTACCTAAGTATCATTATAATGAATATAAATTATCTATTATAATATTATAATACCTTGATAATAGTAATAATAGGCTGTATTGTAATTTATAGGGGGGGGAGAAACTGGCTGAGATACGGCGCGTGCAAACGAAGATCCGACGCGTGAAATGACTTTTGTTCGATATTTTTTCCAAAATTTCCTTTTTTTCTCGTAATAACTACTGTAGAAACAGCCTGCGATTCTTGTAGTTCATATTTTTCCGATGGATAATATAATATCATCAAAACACGAAACGGAGGAATCGAGACGCGATTTTCCGGCAGTTATCACAATAAAATGATAAACCGTAAAAAGGTTAGTTCAGGTTACGAAATCCGTTTCGGACGTCGGACCTCCGCGAGTCCTCCCAATACGCACGGTCCGCGCACAGTGTGGGCGGCTTACCCGCGGACCGATCGAATCCGTACGCCGGAAAATACGAATTTCGGCCGAAAATATCGTCAAGGAATCGCGGGTCGTGCGGGAATCGCATTCATCGCCCCCGGGGTTCATCGTACCGGAAAACATAGAAAAAAAAAAGACGCGTCCTACCGTTTTGTTCCGACCCGGAGAAATCGTCGTCAAAACGTTTGTTTTCGCGTTTCGCGTTCGTCACGCTCGCCGCGTTACGACACCGCTGCACGGGACGGGCAAAAATTCTTCCTTTTTTTTTTTCCTCATCTTTTCCTTTCAAACGGACGCGGAAAATAAATTGAAATAATTTTTAAAAAAACGATTATCCGCCGACGCCGAGACGTATTTAATACGTATACAAAGCGAATGAAATATAATAGAATAATAATCCGTTGACGGCCGTTGTGAAAATATGCACGCGCGGTATGACGCCCGGCACGCGTTTCGAAACGGATAAAAAGAAACGAAAAAACGGGCATTTGTCGCCCGCGAGGATAATTAATCGACGTATAGTCCCGCGTACGTCCCTACGGTTTATGCGTGTGATTGAAATTGTTTTTGTTTTTTTTTTTTTTGTTTGTCGTTTCGAACGTACCCGCGTTGTGACGGTTTCCGTCCGAATACACGTGCATTTCGCGTCGTTCGCGCACCGTAAGCCGTTTGAAATAACGCGTTGAACACGACAATACCACGACCCGTTATCGTGGTATTTTACGGACGCGAGACTGTAAAACACATAAAACTAACGAGTCCGCGGCCGCTTCGAATGGAAAAAACAAAAGAAGAACGATGGCAATACCGAATCGTAAGAACAACACGGGTGTTCGATGAAAATTAAAAGCCCAAGTGTCTACGGCGTTCTCGGTTCAAAGCCTGCGGTAGAATCGACACGCGGCTCGGGTAAATTTCGCGTGGTTTTCGATACGAGCGGATTGTATTTTCAAAACCGCCAGGCGGCTAAACTCGAACAACTTGCGGCGTCCGAAACGGATCAAATCGCAATACAATTACTGGCGTTTTCGCCAAACGAAAAGCGCGTCTTAGCGACTCGAGATGTTTCGATTTTCAATGTCGGCGACGACGGCACCGTCTCGGTCTTACTGACGCGCGACCTGGACAATATTTCGTTTTTTTTTTAAAAAAATTGCGATATTCGACGTGCTCGGGGGAATTCGCACAGTCCAAGGGGCGGCGGCGAACCTGATCAAAACCTACTATACCCACGACGCCGATAACTCCGGGTGCGGGGTAAAATCTCTAAACGGAAATTGCGACGCACAAACGTTTCGGTGACTTTACGGGAAGTCGTCTGGATAATCGCCGGGAAAACCACGACGATATTCCTGAACGCGGCGTACGCGTACTTTTCACGAGCGGATTTTCACTCCGGCACCGTCTCGAAGCGCGGAGACTTCGTCGGTTTTCCGTTCAGAACTTTCGGTTTCCCGTTCAACGGTATTTAATATTTCAATCGGTTCAAAACTCTTAAAGAGTATAATGTAATAAACGGCAGGAAGAACAATATTACGGTCGGTCGCGGCGGTCTGAAAACCGGAGAAAACTTAGGGGGTGCCGTGCGACATCCGCGAGTTAATCGCGCGGCAGTGTCGGCGACAAAGTTTCGCTGATAGATCTCGGGTCCCCGGGGATCTCGTGTCGCGTCGTTAAATCCCGCGCACGGACCTTCGGGGGCAACGTGGGGGGCGGCGGGTACAATAATAATGGGTTTGTCTAGCGCGAGCTCGAAAACGATCAATTTGACGTGTAACGGCACGCCGAAAAGCCCCAGACGTTATAGCAGTTATTATTATCATTGTTGTTGCTGTTATTGTATATTTACGGTGTCGGGGCGAAAGACTCCGTCGGACTTACCCTTAAAAATATTATAAAAAAAAAAAAACCATATGAAAATATAACGTGTACCTATAATGATATTGTAGAATTCGTCGTCGTTTTGAAACGTTTCCCTCGGTTCGTTCCGACTCTTGACGGTAATTATCGCCGATGGTATAAAACACTCGCTCTGAATTTTAATATATATATATATATATCCGATGAAAAAAAAATACGAACATTGACCGATTGTAGAACGTAGAAGAGAAAAAAAAAAACGAAAACGATAACCGACACCGCGCGGAACAACAATAATATTTGAACGGACAGTGTGGATTAGTATTTTCGCCGGTTACCGTCCGCTCGGGAACGAAACGAAGACGAAATCGCGCACGCGAAAAATAATTTGAAAAAAATAAACGACGACAACGACGACGACAAGACACGCGGACGCACAGAACGGCGGGAACGACAACACTGAGACGGAGCCGGTCTGCGAGCGGCGGCGGCGGCAGCGGCGGCGGCGGCGGCAGCGGCGACGGTTAGTTCGACGGGCGCTCGCGAGTTTTTGAATTCCGCCAACGGACGTTAAAACGTAACGCGGCAGTGGCGCGCACGCGCAAAGACGTAGGTCAAGGCGCACACTTTCCATTGCCCTCCCCACCCCCCTCCCGTCACCATCGCACCTTCCCCTTCCCTCGCCGCCCCCGCCTGTGAACAAACATATTTGAAAAAAAAAAAAGCGGTTTAGTCGTGTTGCGCGCACACAACAACCACTATTTTCTCGTGCACGCGACGTGCGCCGCGGTTGTTGGGTAGGGGGTATGCCCATGCCCATTACGCACGCCGCGGTCGGTCGGCCGGTTTTAAGCGTTTTTTTTTTTCTTTTTTTTCCTACCTTTGGTCCATTTCGCCCACGACGCTGTTTCGCGCACGCGCAACAACAACAACAACAGCAACATAATAATGATAGTTGTTATTATTGTTGTTTACAGCACGTACCCGGGGGTACGGGGCCGCGCGTCGCGATATAAAAATGTACAACACGAATTCGACGGCGCGTAAATGTGTGACACCACCCCCGGTGTACGAGATGATTTCGACGTCGTTTTTTTTTCTCTCTCTCTTTTCGTTCATTTTGTTTTTTCTCTGGCTCGGGCGGGCCGCAAAATGATCCGAGACGACGGTTTTCGAGTGCGCGGTTACAGATACCGCAACACACAGCAGTTACGTCGAGCGCGCGAAACGTTAATAATTTATTATATTATCACTCCGCGTTTCGGTCGTTTTGTCGACGCTATTCGGTTAGGCACTCGAAATAGTTCGAATACGGGCGATTCGGAAAACATGACGCGCATCGAACGTTTTTCGGCGATTTCCGATCTTTTCGTAGGACGTCTCGGTATTCCACGTGCGCGTACGGCGGAATACCTAACCGATCGTTCTATTTAAGATCTCGATAACGCGTCATATCTTATCTTTTCAATAACGGACACGGTTAATAACAATGCCATACATCCAGCACATTCTGCAGCTCGCAATCGCGCGTTTATTTGATATTTCGGAGTTACTTGTACGAACGAAACAAAACGATTTGAAAAGAAAAATTGTTTTGCGGCAAAAGTAATTTTCGGCTGCCAGAGCGTTTTCCGACAGGTTTTAACAGCGGATCGGTATAACACGTTTTATACACGTATAAAACGACTAAAACCGATATACGTACGGGTTTTTTTTTTGTTTTGTTTTTTTTCCACTATAGAATTTATAATACGCCGTTATTCGTCAAGTGATTTAATGATTCCTAATCATCAATCAATTTCGTATATTGGGGCTTCTATCTCCGGGCATGCCCCGTCAATTTTCCGCCGCCATCCTCTCACCTAAACTGACGAACCAATTAGTATGAAACTTTTTAGGTTCTAATATAATCGCGAAATCCCGACAAGTGCATAAATCCAATAAATAAACATTCTAGGTCTTCTCTTTCTCTTTCGCCTTCATCCCAACTATTTGGGGTAGACCACCGTCATCCTAAACTTCAACTTGACCCGATCCCCACATCGTCCTCGCATATACCCGTACACTCGTCGTCCCCGTATCATTCTCAATCGCATCAAATCACTACTTCGTATTCGGCCTTTATTTTCCCCCACGATTATTTGCATTACCATTCTTACTGCTTATGATTCCACTCTCCTCATTACATGACCGAACCATTCGCAGTCTAATTCCTATTGTTTTGTCTACTATCGAACCTCCTAGACGTTTTCGTTAATTAAATTTATTTACGTTTATCTAACGCGCATGCGGATAAAAGGGGTTGCGTATAGGCAATTTGAACGAATTTTTACTTTCAATTATATGCATACCAACTATTAATAACTATATTAACTGGCGAAACAAATTAAAATATTTCCGGGGAACCCTGCGGTCAAGAACAACCTCTGGCTATTCTCAGTTCTTAAGCGTAGCATGTCGTTTTATTTGTGTTATTATAAATGGTGTACTGAATGGTGTAAAGACCGTACTTTGTTGGCGTTTAAGAGAGTATAAATGTTTATTTTACGCGTGACACTAAAGGGAAAATAATAATTTATAAAAGTTACGAAACACGATGAGACGGCGCTGCGGAGATGTTGCCGTGTTAACGGACGACAGTGGAAGATGACAGCGTTGAAAACTAATGCACCTCCCGCTTTATTTCCCGAATGAATATTATAACGTCGCAGTACCATGTAGTAAACATACTTGGATAAGTAATTACTATTAATGTGTTTAATATTTAGGTACCATTGTAACTTTCTTCGTATCGCAGTGGTTTGGATACGAGTCCCGTTTTAAATAACGAGAAAATGCGAACGCACGGATTATTTTTTGATATTTTAAAACTGTTTATTATTATATAGGTACATATCAATTTTTTTTTTTTTATTTTCCCCACCAAAAAAATAAAAATATTTTTGAATTTTTAAAAACAGGTGGTAAAAGAAATAATAATTATGTGCTGAAAAAAATTCAAGCGTTGAGATGTATCTCCCACATAACAACCGTAAAAACGCCACTGTCACCACATCAGGACGGACGCTGGAAAAACATTTCAAATAATTGATTCAAATCGCTACACGTCGAGTATATATATATTAGACAAAAAAAGAAAATATTCAAATATCCAATGCCGTTAATGTAACAATTCGCATCTGACTTTTTCAAGTTGTAAGTAATGAATTTATTCTGTTGAATATTAATTGTCCATATAATTGTACGCACCTATACGTATTTAATGTATGTATTATTATACTGTTTTCTGTGTTCCAATCCCTGTTTTGTAAAGCGTTTAAATTAGGGCCATAACGATAATATACCTATACTATACACACGCGATTTAGGTACCGGCTGCCTTTGATTTTCCGCGGTTAGGTCGTGTTTTTTGTTTTTATTTTCTTAAAAACATTAATAAATCGTAATAATAGTATTTACTTAATACGTTTCACGCGAATGGCCGTATATTAAAATGCCGACCTAATCCCGCGCAAAAGGATCGTTTGCATAAAATTATCGTATTTCAAACCTCCACAACAATTATTATCATAATTATTGTTGTAACTATCGTGTAATGAGGTAAAAAGCTTTTTATTGCACTCATTATTTGTTTTTAACTTAAGTACGCAAAACATACTGAAAAGTGTACTTAAAAAGATTTTATAGACATAAAACACCGACGGATCATAAAAGTGGACGATATTTCGATAGGAAAGGAATTTCAAAATGTCAATCGGTAAAATAGATATAGCATAGAGAGATTAACAAAAGCTGAGAAAAAAACAATTACATTTTACAATCATGATCAAATTCGTGATATCACATCACTTATGTAAGCAAGCGCCTATAATGAAAACTCCTTCCGAACTATTGTCCTTATTTGTATTATTGTAAGTGTACATTGTTGCTATGTTAACTTTGAAGAGTATTTGTATTTGTTGTTCGTGAATTCATTTTTAAAACAATAACACGAAGATTACGACTAGAGTAAATTTATTTATTTTTTTATATTAATAGATATTTGAGTCCATATTTTTTTGTTTTTTTTTTAATGTTCTTCAATATATTATATTACGTATACAAAGCCAATCCTTTGGATAAAAGTCCACTTAATAAATCGCAATTTACTTAATGCATTTCACGTGAACGACCGTCAGTTGAAAACTTAAAATACATAAAATATAGAAACCTACCTAATCCTACCGAATCATTTGCATAACTTTAACAACAACGTTTTTACGAAAACATAATGTTGTAAAAAGCGATTCTTCAGAAACGCAAGACACTTATTATTATTGTATTATATATACGCGTGTTTTTTTTATTTTTACAAACATTTAGTTATGGTACCCCTAGATTAATGTAACAATATTCAGATTCGTTTTCGAATATAAAATACAAAAACATAATATGTTATTTAACCGTGTAAGATTATGTGTTCGTATAGTGTTTCCACAAATAAACGTATTGTTTAGGTACAACTTTTCGTAGATAAGAATCAGTGGCGTATATCTATAATCTCGAGTAATGCAACTGCATGGATTGTCACAGCTTGGGGTGGATGAAGGGCTTTTTAATTTTGCTCATTATAAATTGTGATTTGGGGAACAGGTGAATATAGCAGGGATAACCTTTTCATTTTTGTATTTTTTTACAACTGGGTGAGTGAGTATACTTTTGTTAACTGCGTGGGCTTTCAAAATTCCTCTATGCGATACTGATAAGGATAACAGTTATTAATAACCTAAAGATTCCAATGTATGTATAGTATTATGAGTAAATCAAACACGATCATATTATAAAACGTAAAAAAAAAATCATACGAAAATTTTCACAAATGGAAAAATATTTAAAATTTATGAAACGCAGAAACATAATATACCAGAGTAAAATATTAATATGAATACTAATAAAATCAAAAACTTATTCAATTGTAATTTATTAGTATAATATATTTTCTTAAATTTAAAAATACACAAGAATTATATCCGTCTGAAAAACTTATAAGGTTAGGTTAGCAAAAATTAATGGAGTTACAAAAACTATTTTATACGACTTCCACAACTTCAAATTTATAATATATTTATTATTATTATTATTCAACACTTTCGATAAATTATACATTCAAATAATTAACAAATTAAAATTCCAGACTCGCTTTTTGCATAAATATTAAATTTATAATATACATGAAAAAAAAACTGATTTAGTAACTTTAAAAATCAACATGATTAAAAACATCGTCTGCTTAGCATATACTATAATATAAGTCAAAAATTAAAACACAAACATTCATTGCGAAATTCGAACACCTTCTATGTGTAATATCCAAACGCAACATTATAACTGACATTATTACTCAATGAAATATGAAATTAATGAACTGGATGAAACACATTTCGCTTGGTTTAATATTATAGTAAAAGTCAATCAAATGAAAATCTCATTATTATAATTATACCTATTGTAATAATCGATTATTTGACCTAGAAATAGTTTGTTTTAAATGTGTCTACCATGTAGTTTTACGAGCAGCTTCGGTTATTTATTAATTAATTTTTTTTTTTTCAAAAATTTAGTTACCTTGCGCTAATTTAACAATATATAAAAAATAATGCAAGTTAAATCATTGGGTTGTCAGAAACACAACCTTCATTACAAAACATGGGTTAACAACCTGCAAATTCGATGGTGTTTATTATTATTAGTACGACCGAACCTTGCTTAAGTGCAAATTTGTGAGTTGGTTAAAGATACGCGCAAATTTATTGACTTATATTTAAAATCTTTACTGATACTTAATTTCTAAATTTGTATAAAAAATAATATTATTAATGACTAACCAATAGACAGATGGATAGATAAACTTAATTAAAAGCACCGAGAATTAAATTTTAATGGATTAAGGCATACAAATAAAAAAATAATTCCAGTTATATAATCACGATAAATATAGTAAAGTGTCCTCTTCGATGGAAATTATACAATTCACTTTAAACGCCATGACAACAATTTATGAGAAGATATAAAAAAAAAAATCATATTTTTGTTTCATTGACATGAATGTTATAATAAAAGAACAAACTTTTGATAACCATAAAGACATAATACAAATCACCACAGATATTATAATGTCGCTGCTTCTTCCGAAAATTGCCTACAGTTCATGAATATGCATTAATTTCGACGTTCAGTTGAAGTCCTAAAGAAAAAGTTTCCATTGAAAAGACCTGGACCCAGGAATACCAACTTTTGAAAAAATCCCATAGCTGGGATTAGAAATAAAAAATACAAATATATTATACATAATATATAATTATATTATATTATAATACAGGATTAATCAAATATAGTTATCACGAAAAACTAAACAAATAAATAGAACAAACCAAAGTTGACCAACCATATTCACTTTTCACATTTCACACTATATTCTATATCAATTAAATATTGCTTAAGAATTATTATAATCCGTTGCCCATAGGTCAGCAAAATAAAGACAATCAATAATACATATAGGTAGACTAACATTGAGAATTTGAATAATTCATACTTTTATATTGTTTTCAAATTGTAAATTATGCATATAAATAAACACGACGTCGCTGTCATGTGAAAAGTGTCCAAGAGAAATTTTAACTTTGTTGGTAAACTACAATTTAATATTCACAATGGTCTGACAAATTACAAAAGTTATACGATTTTATTCACAAAAATCTATGAAAAACAAAACAATTTTAATATTTAATAATAACTCGGGAAAAGTTTTAAAGAAAAAGAAACCTTAGAAGAGACAAAATAAAAATTTACCAACTGATTTATTGATGTTCACTCGATCAAAAAATGACTAATGACTATGGCTCGAGACTTATTGCACTTAAAAACCACAAAAAAATCGCTTAAAAACGTCAAAAAAAACTCTGGGAAAGTATTTGAAAAAAATTTAAATAAACATAAAGATAGAAGAGTTTAAATGTCCATCTTCTAACGGCTCTAACTTATTAAATAAAATTTTCTAACACTACACAAATTATTAACTCGGTTATTGTTTTATAATACACACAATGCTATTTGAATCGTGTTTGAAAATTGCATTTAATAAGTTAAAGTTAAACAGGGGACTATTTAAACCCTTCCACCATTTGTTTTTATTATATTTTTTAAAGTCTTTTTTTCAGTTTTTAAGAGCTTTTTGGTGAATTTTAAACACAATATGTCCTGAGCTTTATTTATGATTGTGATTAAGTGTATCCGTTTGGAAATTATTGTAATCGATATTGAATTGTAACAAACCCGTCACATTGCATGATCAAAAATCAAAATACACTCGATAAATGTTTACAAAACATTTATAGGCAAAACACAACTAACCAATAATAATTGTCACCACGGTATTTGGCCGCGGAAAACAATCGAATACAACAATCGACAGACAGCTCCAGGTCCAAACCGTCGACAGCATAAATTATTTGGAAGTGTCCATCCGCCATAAAATACCCGATGATAATTAGTGGTCACCTATTCGCTAACACAGCCGACGGCGTTCAGCAAAGCTCAACACGTGCGAATTTGACGTTAAACGGTCTCGGCCCCCAACAATCCATATTCGTTCTCAACACGGCCGTTTTACGGTTCTGATCGTTCCGGGTTTTGATAAAATGCTCGCGTACCGCATAAATAATTTGCACGCGAACTCATAGTAACCGATGCCAACGGCCAGCAGCCCGGAGCCGTGAAAAAAAAAAATGTTTGTTTTTTACCGGTTAATATATCGATCGCGCGTCAAATGCGCATACGTTCGTGATTATTGGCAACCCGGACATTACAATTCCGTTATGGCAACAATAACGGCGAGGGTCGAACGGATACCGCCGACGAGTCAATAACAATGGCAAAATATTATGTTTTACCTGGTGCCGAGCTTGTCAGACAAGGCCATATGCAACTAACCTGAAACAAACAATTCGAAACATTGTAAAAACATGTAATAAACATACACATACGGTAACAAATTAATATTATTTTTAAAAAAGGCTGATGCCGCTGATGCCGGTGTAGCTCTGTTTCAAGAAGCTAACGACAAACCGTCGCTAAGAGAACGGCGATTCTGAGCAGAGTATTATTAGTCGTATTTTTCCTAGGTGCCAAGATAACCGAAAAAACAACAACACAAATTATACAACTACTTGCCAGTTTTTTTAACGAGTTGGAAAGATTATTAAAAATTGAAACCAATTAAAATGCATTACTAACTACGGGTGTTTAGCTGTTTTAAATATATTTAGAAACCGCGAACTTGACACGCTCGCGGATCGGGTTTTATTACGGACTATCCGTTTATTAAAAAAATTACAAGGAAAGTCAAGAAATGACCTCTTGGATGCACCTACCAAATCAGAAATGCTACCAGATGGTTTTCCTAGACTTTCGTGACGGATTAACGGTCGTATCCCGTTTCGCAGCAGTGTCATTTCGCCGAATTAATTGTACCGCGTTGCACTGAATTTATTTTTCAAATATGCTAATAATAATAATGGACTTTGAATTTATAAGAAACTGATTGCATGCATGTAATCAGATTATACATTTGATAATCGAAAAAGTAACGTTCTGTTTTACTCTACGGGTACCTAGCATTTGTAGGAGGTACCTGTGGGCCTGTGGTACTTTGTAAAATTGTAACGGGTTACTTACATATGTTTCACTTAAATCACTTAAAAGTTACAAGCCACATACAAATTATTAATTATACTTATAAATTTATGTATTGTGTAGGTCTTTACACACACACATATATATACAGTAGTTTTCGGTCAGTAAAATTGTATATCGTATTGTCAACTAGAGTATTAGATAATTGCATAACAATAATATATATCGTATAAAATAATAGTTTATTTTCCGGTGACTTGACTATTATTCGTTGCGTTTAATGAGTACGCGTTACGTTTTACTTATATAATTGTGGGGAATTTAATCAATCGATAACTTCAGATAGTGTATAGTAGTGAAATCGTTACAGGTTGTACGAATCACAGATTCTCAACCGTTGTTTTGAAATAAAAACAATTTGTGAATTATGCGGCGAAATGAAACGACGGCAAAATTGGAACTGACAACACCAAACCAAATCCAAATAACATACGAATTAATTAACGCGGAAACAATAATCATATCGCCATCTATCGGAAACTTTTGTTGTCACGGAGTGAACCTACTGTAGGCCCCGCATACCGGGGTCGACCGACGAGGCGGTTAATGACGGGACATCGTTTCGGAGAATTAAGGTACCCGACGGCTAAAATTAAATCTATTTTCAGAAAACCGATTGCGTAACGTGATTATTCTATGAACCGAAACGGCAAAATATACAAAGTAATACACATTATCAGGTAACGCGAAAATCCAAAACCGAGTGTCGTATCCGACGGAGCCTTTTCCCGCGAAGTCTATTTTCGGACGCCCGGCCCGATATTATTCGCGTTGAACGTCAAAATGCTCTGGTAATGGACCGAGGGATTTCTCGGATAATCAATAATCAATCTTGACCGTTGGTAAACCGCGCACCAGCACAAACGGCATTTCGAAGTGACCTCGGCGGTATCCGACACAGGTCCGGGCCTGTTCGCTGTTAACCGAAAGTGCGCAATATTCGTGTACGCCGTAAACGACTGTTTTGAAAAAGCACCGCAGTACGGAGAATGCTTAATTTGCTGAATCGCTGGACTACTGTGGCGCTACCGGTGGTTTTATTTGGCGTCACATATTAACCCGTGATGTTTCAATCATCATTACAGTAGAAACCGTTATTATTATAATGACATTCAAATGACAACCCGTCAGTTTCGAGTGCCACAGTTAAAAAGTGTCGCCTGTTATAACGCAGTTCGGCAAATCTGCCGACGCGCTCTCAAATTCGTAAAACTTTACCAGAAATTATGATGTTTTTTAAACGTGACGGTTACTACCCTATTTAAATAACCTGTTGCTTTTGAGTTTCTAAAGATAAAAATTGCGCCTCTTATAACGCAACGCACAGAACATTATGATTTCTAGTAGTTTTGCGGATTTGAATACTGAACTGGGTTATAACGAGAGCAATTTTCAACGTACACGCTCGAAACTAACGGCCCATTGAAATACTGTAGAATCCATCACGTATTTCGTAATTATCGGGAATATTTTTAGGTGGGCGATCTGTCTGAGACAAACAACTTGGAGGTACGAGTAGGAGGAGTCACAATCAAAGAGTGGAGACCAACGGTTTACGGCGCTATTTGTTGAATAAAACGTTTAAACTTTCAAACGAAACCGCGCAACCGTATGGGCTACGCTTACGCATCACGCTCGTCGTTCAAATGTATTTTTCAAACTGTTTCAACGATAAATACACACGAGATTGCAATGCGAACGCCGACGTTTAAACTGTATTATTTCGATGGTAAACAGTATAACAATAAACGACACATGAGATCGTGTGTTGCGCGCGTATTATCACATTTAATTCGCGTCGCCAAACAAAAACCACCGGCCGCGCAGTTCAGCAGTTCCGCGACGAATCGCGCCAACCCCGCGCGGCGGTACGCGCTGTTTATTTATTTCCCTCCTCCTCACCAGCCCCCCCCCCCCCCCCCACCACGTCAACGAGTGTTCGGTTCGGTTCGGTACGCGCGCCGTTTCTTCACACGGGCAACCGCGTGATCGCGGTACCGGATTCTCGACGTCGATTATTCGCACGCGCGCGAGTTATCTTTTATTTACGACCGCTTACGACGGGTGCGGTAGTTTCACACCGAAAACGTTCGTTTCAAAATGGCGCGGCGGCGTTGCGCGCCGGAACGCGATTACGACACTTCCACACTTGTTTCGCGCCTACACGCTAAACGTTTAAAACGGACAGGGCTTGTTGTCAGTACCTTCGGATCGCACGTTTGGATATTGCCGAATTATTCTCACGGCGCGACGCGTGTCGCCGGCGAGGATTCGCCGTCGACAACGCCGACGAACCGGGGGGGGCCGAAGCGGGCCGAATGCGAGGAACACGCGCGCGTGTCGTATCGTAACGAAACGTCTCGTCGCCGGTTTTTTTTTTTTCTTTCGTTTTTTCCGTTAAACCGTTAATAGCGATTGAAAAATACAATTTATTTCGACGTCAAATAATATCCGCACGTTTCTGAGTTCGATTCAAACGTTTCAAGTAGACCGAGCAATTGAAAATATTATCGAAACTAAAAAGTTATGTGTGGGCACAGCGCCGATAACAGCTAGTTTCTGTCTCTCTCTCTCTCTCTCTCTCTCTCTCTCTCTCTCTCACTCTCTTCTTTTGGCTGTCAGTCATTGAAACCATACTACTGACAAGCAAAGTCCTCTCCATCTATCTCTATCTTCCGCAGCTGTCCTGCACGGTACATCTGGTCGGATCCTGCACAAGACTGCTACCACATATAGTCTTGGTCTTCCCGATGGACTGGTACAAACCAGTCGAATTCTCAGTGATGGTTATTTTAAGTATGGGACCCACGTGCCACCACGCATGTCCAGTCACATTAACCTCCTTTACTTGATCTCTTTTGCGATACCCGGTCTTTAGAATAATAATTCGATTTCATGGTTGTGTCGTTTACGCCATTCTCCCATTTAGAGGTCGATGCAAGGACCATATATTTTCCTTAGAATTCTCCTTTTAAATACCTTTAATCTAATTTCCTCCGCTTTCCTAAGTGGTCTTGTCTTTGAGGCATAGTGCTATAGGCCATACCAGGGTCATATACATCTGTATTTTCAAATTTACTGATAGCGCTGATAAAAATCACTACATTAAATTCCAATGTAATTTTGTTGAGCACTAGTTATAGCACAATTAAAGGTCAATTTTGAATGATTTTACATATTTGTTTCAAGTGTTTGCAGTTAAATGGAAGTAAGATATCTTCACGATTCGTAAAACTTAGAATTCAGAAGAAAAAAATTATTTTGCATAAAAAATCATATTTTAGTAGTTAGAGAATATTTTATTTATTTTATAAAAAAAGAGAATATTAGTTTTCTATCAAAATTGCAAGTCTAGGAATATTTTTACTAGAATTACAATAATATTGAAAACAATGAATCCATTATTTCCGTAGACTTTCTCGTTTTTACTATACATTTTTTTCTCGTTTTGCGAAATTATTAAGAAAACTACACGGATAATCGAAAAACGACTTTTTTGTTAATCAACAAGATCTAAAATGCAACAAAAAAGATCTATTGTCGATATTTCAATATTACTAGTGAAAAAAATAAAGAGTACAAATTAAAAATAATGAATTCATAACGACGTAAATTTTAAAGTTTTTATTTTACGTCTTTTTTCGGTTTTTCCCAATAATCATGAAAACTGCTTGGAAAAAAAAAATCACTTAATCCTCAGTAACTAAGTCCAAAATGGAACAAAATGGTATTTTTTTATCGTTTTTTGATTAGTGTCAGATTTCTGGATGAAAAGTTAGAAATAGAAAATACGACAAAAAAGAAAGCACACGTCATAGTAAAACCAAATATTTCTCGCTACGCTCAGAATCTAAAAAAAAAACTCATTATAGGAAACTAAAATAAAATGAAATATGTGTATTTTAATGTATTCGTATTTCTTTTTAGACCAGTTTTATTTAAATTGTTTATAGAGCATTGACAATAGATCTCTATAAAATAATTAATAATTGCATACACTTTAAATATCGTACGCAATAATAAACGTACATTTAATTAAAAAATATACATCTAATTTAAAACTGACTACATTATTATTTTATGTATACATATATTTATTTTTGTAATTACTTCAGTAGCTAATTAACCGTTGCATAATTAAAATAAAATCATCAATCGAAAATATTATACAATGGAAAATCTAATATTAATAAAAAAAATTTAATTTGCTTGATTTTCATACAAACAGTTTTTACTCGATTGTTTATTCAATACAATAGTTTAATACGTTATTTTTTTTTTATATAGCAATACGATCTACTAAATCGAAAAATAAACCAGGAAAACGTTATATTTAAATCGTCTACTAAATGTAATACAATATATAAGTACTAAAATGGTTAGAAAAACTAGAATACAAAATCGACGATTATATTAAGCGTGACGATGTATTTTTATTTTATTTTTAATACCGAGGAACCTCGATACGAAAACCCAGGGTTAAAACAAATTACAATTTGCACGACAAAATATCTACAGAAATAAAAAAAAAATATGTATAGATAATTTCAAATAAAAATTATTTTGATGAACAGTACAATTACTCCGAATCGAAATGAATCGGTTAACACATTATTTTAATAAATAGTCAATACAAAAATGCCAACAAAAAAAAGAACCGATACTGCTGATGGGTGGGGTCACTGTTATAAAAGATATTCAATTTGTATCTGTAAACAACGATAAACTATTGGTAAAGAAAAACGATTCTGAGCAAAATTCGATTATATACATGTAACGGAATGCTGTTATTTTTTATAACTGTAACGTTGGTACGACAAAACCTAAATGTATTTTTCGTGAGCATGATATTACAGCAAACAGCAGTTGTGTGTATAATGTTTCCTCGAGGGCGTTGAAACTATGGAAGCAATTTTCTAAGTTGTTTTCAATTGAGTAAAATTTAAAAATTATTATTATTTCATATTTGCACGACGACCTTAATGATAAGACCGAATAATACGATGTCAAATACTTCATATTGCTTCGAATCGCGCTGTCAAATAATATATAATATAAAGTTAAAATATGACGATCTACTAAATATATTGCGCTGCTCGAATTAATAGTTTTGATTCTCTCTCTCTCTCTCTCTCTCTCAATAGTAATTATTTACTTTACCGATTGGCACGTACTTCAACAATAATAACTGTCTACGCGTCGTTTATTGAATTAATAAAGAAAATAATACTTATTCATAAAAGAATATAAGATGTAAGAAGGTCAAGCAGAGGCGGATCCGTGACAAGATAACGGGCGGGGGGGAGGTGATATTGCAAATTCATATAAGGGAACATATTTATGACAAGCTCAATAGTGAATCAGACCAAACGTATAATGAAACTGATATTGTATTGGATCCATTATTGAGGTTCTGTCAAATCTAAATGCAAATTAACAAAAAATTCAAAGAGCATGATGCATACATAATAAATTTAGTATATAATATGTCTACATTAATAGAAAACAATATAAAAAAGGAACTAACAGATATTTTTAATTTAACTTCCAATGGACCCCTTTTATGTATTTATTTTTAACTAATAAAAGTGTACGCACAAATTTTTTTAGTCGCATGTCAGCGAAAAATTTAAAATTATATGCGAAATTGTTAGTGTAAATATTAGCTGGTATTTTCAAAACGCTTTTATTTCGATTCTATTTTCGGCCGTTTACGGTTAACTGTAATCGTATAAAATAATAAACTATACACAAAACAACATTAATCTTCTCTGAGTAACACCACAATTTGGCACAAGACATTTTAGGTGAAGGTCACACGTTTCAAATGAATCACCTAGTGAAGTGTAGACAATATTACTTTCGACTCTTTTACTTTGATACGCGTTTACAGATTCAAAATACTTATAATATATTATACGATGTTTGTCTATTAAATAATGAGACTGCGCGCGCAGAGGGCGTCCCAAAAAGGTTAGGGGAAAACCGAATACAGCGATGGATAGCTGGAAGTGTCTATTATGCCAGTACAAAATTGGGTTTTTGTTGGTGCATTAGTATTTTTTCTGTAGCGTTTAGAAACGAACATGTTTTTTTCTCTTGCCGAAAACGATGTGTGACGAAAAACATGAGCAACGGATAAACGTAAAATTTTTTCGTTAAACTAAAAAAAAAACTCCAACTGAGTGCTATAAGTTGTTAAAAGAGGCCTATAGTGAGGATTTCCTATCTCGGGCGCGTGTTTTTGAGTGGCATAAATTATTTTCTGAAGGTCGAGAGTGCACCGGAATCCAATTCAGTCGTAATCCAAATTCAAACCCATGCTGATCGTTTTCTTCGATATCAACGGCATTGTGATGACTGAATGGGTTCCAGAGGGTCAAACTGTGAATCAACATTACATTTGACAGTTTTGGCAACATTGCGCGAATGAGTTCGTAAGAAACGGTCGATATTGTGGAAAAACAAGTCGTGGATCTTGCACCAGGATAACACACCTGCCCATAACGCGCTGTCTGTGAAGCGTTATTTGGCCGCTTAAGGCACTCCAGTACTCGAACACGCGTCTTACTCACCCGACTTGGCACCCTGCGACTTTTACTTGTTTCCGATGATAAAGTGTGCCCTAAAAGGAATCCGGTTTGAGTCGATGGAAGAGGTGAAACAAAAATCGGCGGAACTCCTGAATGGTCTTACGAAAACAGACTTCCAGCACTGCTTCGAGCAATGGAAGAAACGAATGAAACGGTGTTTGGCGAGGGGAGGGGAGTATATTGAAGGGAAACATAAGGTTGTGGAATAATTTTTAAAATAAAACGATTTTTCATAAGCAGTCTCGTTATTTAATAGCCAGACCTCATACACTGGTGATTTCAATAATTATTTTTCTGATCTCTCGGGAAAGAGTTCAAGTCATTTTTTGGCATATTTTTTTCTTTACTTGGTTCCCTTTGATTTTTAATTTAAATCTTAATTTTAAGACAGACTGAATTATTATAAATTACTTACAAAAATATATAAATTAAAAATTAATTTTGTTTAGCCTATGTACAGTAGGTGCAGGTAGTAGCGCAACCAGGAAAATAATTCGGGTTGGGAGGTGGTTAAATTTAAAATGTTCATTATTTATATGACCCGCCAGGACTTTTTGTTTTTCAATATTATAATAATTGAATTAGATTAGAAAAAAAACACCCGCAAGTTGCAACAAAGCTCCGTCAATATAGATTCCAAATATCCTTCTTCCCCGACCCATATTTTTTTTATAGAAATATTATTTATAAATGTAACCGGCAAAATAACTGAATATTATAATAATTTAACATTACTTTCTTACTGTAGATAATATAAAATTATACTATTTCCACAAAAAAAAAAAAAAAAAAAAAAATGGTGAAATTTAATCATAAAAATAGTAAAAGTAAGGGTTGAAATCTTAAACTTCAATAGTCTTCAACAGTCAGTACTGATATTAACTGGTGTATGCATACAAAATGTAAATCCTCCCACTTCATTTGGTGGATCTGTAGGCGAGTTCAATGATGAAAAATACCAATCTTCCGCAACATGGTATAGTTTATATTGAAATTCAACCCAACTCTGAACTCTTCAATTCACACATTAAACCACTCGAATCTCCGAGTTTGAGTTCGTTTGATCCAAAGAGAGCCGTTAAAAATGTCCAAAAGTAACGAAAAACAGATTATATTTTAATTTCCTACCTAATAATGTATAAATATATATTATAACCGAGTACAGACACCATACAGAGAAATTCGACCAAAAATGACTCACTTAGCGAACATTTCATAAATTATAAAATATCGAGAATAATGTAGAAAACATTTCGGGTGTTGGGGGAAGGGGTACAGTTATGGCTCCTCGGCCCCACGTATACAAACGACACGAAACAACGTACAAATAGAGGCGACTGGTGTGACGACAAATTGGCGTGATACAAACAAATAAAAACTAACGTATAAGTTGTATACGTATGGTGACTTGAAATAGCTCACACTCCACATTACGAATGGGTACTCGTAGGTATTTATTCGATTGCCGAAAATCTAGTTTGAGTAGTTTGACATACGATCAGTGAAATCTCGGTTCGTAAGCACTCGCCGTGTTTGAATACACGAATCACAAGCGTTTATAAAAAAAAAAAAAAAAAAAAAAAAAAAAAAATAATAATAATAATAACAAAACGACGGGCAAAACGCGAGTGTTGCGACGATATTGTTCGGCCGTTAAACGTCCCCGATAGTTATCGCACTGTTTGGCAGGACTGCGGATGAGAAGGAACGCGACGCGATAAACCCGCGTCCTCGAGCGCGACGAAATCCCAAACGCGCGCCGCCGCCGGCGAGTAGTGCGCGGCGCGCGCAGTGAAAAACACGTTGCGGCGGACGCGGAAATATTACAAATATTACAAATATTATTATTATTATTATTATTATTATTATTGTTATTATATTGGGTGTGTTGTGCGAACCGCATTCGGGCCGTCAAATCACGTGCGCCGATACAGCGGCTGTTTTCCATAATGCCGGTGGATTCGCGCCCATTGTTTCCGCTACGGTAACTCCGCGCCGCAGTCCCGAGCACGTTATTATTATGATGATAAATAATAATGCGGGCGCGCACCGCCGACACGACCGACCTTAGCCCAGTTCGCTTGGCGTCTAGCCACTGGATAACGGCCGGGGTGCACCGGCGGGTGTATCGTCTTCGCGTTATTACCGTAGGCGCTGCGGGGGGCGGGGGGGGGAAGTGGTCACCGTCGGATCGGGATATTCTACATACTGTATATTATCTATTTCTCGGAGTCGTGAGAAGTTTTTATTTTTGTTTTTTTTTTTTCCTTTCAGTTTACTGGGTTACGAAAATTCACATCGCCGGGTTTTGCGTGCGTGCATAATCCGTCGTAACAATAATACAATAATAACGATAACAATATAATAGTATACGATTTTTTTTTTTCTGTAAATATTATCATCACGAATTTACCGAGTGGGTAGCTGCTGGTGTTATAACATATTGATAATGCGGAAGTAATAAAAAAAAAAAACCAAAACAAAACCGACAATACGAAATGTATTTGTTTTTTTCTTTTAACATATTTACTATATATAGGTAAACAAAAATTTAATAAATTATTGAAAGGGCGTGATAACCCGCGTGCGTCGTCTGCGCCTCTCAAACGCACGGCATAACAGGGACGACTTTGTGCGGTTTAATATTAGAGAGGATTGACTCTAACAATATAGCTGACAAACAACAGTTGAAACGGTGGCGCCATTTTTATAATATTTTTAAGAGACATATGAGTACATAACACGGTTGACTGAAGCTCATAAATTAAAATATCGAAAAAATACGCCATCGTAGCACAGTTAATTCTCATTAGTTCTTAGTTTTTATTTTAGATTTCGAGCGGAATGGGTAATATATTGGTTTTACAATGAGGTTTTGTTTTTGTTTTTTTTTTATCTGTAAACAACTTTTCAACTAGCATTTTTACTCCGATTTTAAATTATAGCACTTTTTCTAAAAGTAAATCTGACCGGGTGGTACTTTAAGGTCATTTTTTTGATTTTCCCTGCTGTTTTCATAATAAATGGGAAAAACCGGGGAAAAAACGTGGAAAATTGATAGATACAATATTAAACAAATATTGTTAAAGAAAATATATAATTGCATATGTAATTATTTTACCATAATATTATGATACACATGTATATTGTTGACAAAGTAACACTATTAACCGAACTCTACTCAGAATCGTTTTTCGTTAGCAATGGTTGCGTACAGATGTACATTAAATGTCTTCTCTACCTTCCCATCTTCTCACCTACAGTAGTGGTTCGTCCATTGTGCAAAGCATGTCCATATATTTTTAAGTCTGATCATTGGTCAATTCACTCTAATATTAAAACTAACAGCACACATTTGTCCCTGCTGAACGGAAATTTACTATATCGAAAGTTTGTAAGACGGAGACAACACATGCGAATGTCACATCCTCTCACCCTATTTTTTTAAATCAAAAAGTTAAATTGTGTTTATACTTTCCCATTGGCGCACGTTCAGTCTAAAACCTAGGGGTGATAAAATTATTTACGATAAAGTATCACGAGAGGGTTACCCCACCACAACCTATTCGACAATTCAAAATAAAATTATATGATACTCGCAAATTAAATAAACAAAATTGAAATAATGAGATCCGATTTTCTATAATGAATCTTTCATTGCCTAATAAAAAACCAACAAAGGATAGGTACCTCCTTAAAAATATGAAAACAATTAACATAAACTTACAATTATAATATAATATAAGTACTATATAATATTAATTATTAATATATTATATGTAATATAAATCAATGCACAATAGTAAAATAGTAATTAATTACCTTAAATCTGAGTATTATTTAAGTATTATATTTATTTTATTTAACTAAAAATTTGGCGGTCCTAATTTTAGATTTAGGGATGCTAAGCACCCCCTGGCACCTCCGTATGTGCGCCAATGTACCTCCCACGTTGGCATTGAGTGGATTCCGGTAAGTTGTGCGGACGCCGGACCGAAAAATACGTTTTTGATAAATAATATTGTATTTTAAAATTTTTACGAAAATATAAAGAAAATCGTCCCGCTAAAACACATATATTTTATAAAGATTCCTCATCAGTTAAATTTTACGGGAGCCCCGGAGCCTGTGCTTTCTCCCTCATAAATCCGATCCTGTGCAATGAATTTTCTATTGAAAAATGAGTAAAATTTAACTCATCTATCATAAATAAAAAAATGTTTTTCGAAGGAAAAAATGCACACAATTTCACCAAATGCTATAATAATAATTTTAAACTTAAATTTGCTAGACAAATTCATAAAATCGTATTGGCGAGTACAAAAATAATAATATTTGATATTAAAAAGCAGAATATCGTACTAGAATAATTCATAAGTGACAATATTTCACTCAGGTGTTAAACTGTAAATTTGTTATTATTATTATTAATTCAGATCATTTCTAGTTAAAATAATATTAGAAATAATAAAAATGAATTACTTTTAATATTTATAGGTTACTTACGAATATAAATCATTCTTATGGTGAACATTTTGATGTATTCGATATAATACAAATATTTAATAAACTTTAATTAACTATAAACAAAATGAAATAAAGTAATTCAGAGAATAAACTCATTGACACAGTTTAAAACCCTCCCGGGACACCTTTACTGTTAATTTCAATTGTAGTAAACATTTTTTTTTTTTTTTTAAATTATTTATGTTGGTCCCGGTACCCATAGATAACCAAGGGAATTCAGAAATCAGCAAAAAAACAACAACAAAAATTCAAATTTAAAAAATTAACCACAGACCTCCTCCCTCCACCGTCTATGTTCAACATTACAGATCTCTGCGTGTTATAGCTTCTGTTTAAAACATGTGCATTAGTGTCATTCTAGTTTTTGGCTTTTATTTATGTATTTACTTTCTTTAAAAAAAAAAAAAACGTTTGGATTCTAGATAAATGTTTCAATTAAAAAAAAACACCGGGCGGAAAATCCGGGTGTAACGTAGAAGTTGCATTTTCATTAGCGAAAAAGTGTCTTCTGAAAAGAAGAAAACACAATATCTTATTCGACATAGTAGTAAAACTGTAACAGCTTCTTTTCTCTACTTTCAGAAGCTAAAACAATATTTTTAATAATAGTAGATACCTATACGTTTTATAAAAATGTAGCGTTGTTCTATTTTTAAATTAAAAAAGTTTAAAATATACATTTATATAATATATAATATATTATGTATACAATTTTTATCTTAATAAACGAAAAATATACAATATATATAATACATATTCATAATTGGTCTCAGTGAATTTAAGTCAATTTTGAATATTTTTCAATATGAGTAAATTAAATGTTAAATAAGATAATGGAAACGGGTGCAGCCACTGTATAGGTAATTTAATGTATACATGTAAGACTGTAAGCAACGATAAACCATTATTGCTTACAAAAAAACAATTCTTAACGTAATTCAATTGATAGTGATGCTTTGTCAACTATATATATGTCATATTATAGTAAAATTATGAATTATATATTTTCCCAGTTTTTCATACTTGCTGAGGAAATTCCTGAGAAAATCGAAAATTTGACCTTTCTAAAGTACTTTTCCAGTCGGATTTTTTTTGTAGAAACATAGCTATCATTATAAGTTAAAGCAAAATTGCTGGTAAAAAAGTTGTCCACAGAAAAAAAAATTGTAACAATATACTAATATATTTTGTACATTTTCCCGTTTTTGTTCGGTTTTTCACATTTGGTGAGAAAACTCTTGAGAAAATCGAAAAAATGTTTTCCCTAAAGTACATCCCCCAAAAAAAAAAATAAACAAACATCTTGGTAAAACCATAAGTTTCTTCACTCTACTCAGAATCTAAAATATATACTTTTGTGTATTAACTATAGACATATAGTCTTTCTATTACACTACATACACTCATTTTGAAAAAGCGTACACACACTGTTACAAATTAGACCAAAAAAAATAAAGGAAAAACTAATTCCATTAGAAAAAATTATTTGAAAAAAAAAGAAACGCCAAAAATTGACTTAAGCCCTTCTTTCCTGAAACCAAATATTTAATTAAAAAGTAGATTTTAATTTCTTTTAAATGATTACTCTTTTCAACAGATATAAACACTAATACTAAAGAAAAGAATCTAATTTGTCTGACACACATAGTATAAATGAAATGTATATAATAGATTGTCATTATGAAAACCATTTCAAATAGTTCAAGCATAACGGTCTCGTTATAACAGTCCATCAATAGTTCCTGTATATATATATATGAACAGTCACTAACTCATGCATCATTATTTTTAATAAAATGTCATCACGTTTAGTTTTATATAGATTTTATAATTCGTTTAGAAAATTCAGCGAATTCAACTTTTTTTTTTTTTTTTATCAAATAATTACGACTTATTAATAATGTGTAACAATGATTGATCAAACGTTTACGTCATTGCGGTAAAATATTACTATTATTAATATTATTATTATTATTAAAGTAATGGAAAATGAAAAAATATATGATAATTCGTGTTTCAGTAAATATATAGTCGTATATTAAACGCACAACAAAATAAAACAAACAAACAAATCGATTCTTAAAACTGATTATACGTGGTATTATATGGTATTGATTTAATTTACTTTTCATTTACAATTATCGTTCATTACAATATTTATATTTTCAATGAACCTTGAAAACTCCGAAAAAAATAGTATAAAACTAATATTTATGAGCATCAACACTTACATAAGAAAATTACTATAGCTCTTTAATTATTAAATTAAGATATGTAAATAAAGATAAATGTAGACTATTTAAGACAGCAAAAAAAGTGTTACGAACATAATCATATTTGTAAAAATGTTATGTTGCAATATTATATATTACAAATACAATGTTATGTTTGTATATAATATACTAAAATAGTTAATAATGTTGTTCACAACATTATTATACCATACAATCGAAGTCACTTTTTATTTGTTGTCTTAATAACTTGGTAATGCGTATGTTTTAATCAATGTTTTATTTGGTATTTTTTAATGTACAACGGTTTTAATTGCATATACTCAAAACATGTTTTAAACAACTAACCAACAAAATGTTTTAAATTTAACAACTCTGTAAAAATTTAAGATTTAATAATAATCACCAAACACAAAATACAAGTAAATGGACAGGAGATTGGAGCCTTCGTACTCAAGGATACCGTTTAGGTAATTGGTAGATATCGTACTCATATATTATATACTCTTGACGAGTATATTATAAGTATTAAAAAAAACAATCGAAATCAAAATTCAAAATGATTGCATTTTAACGGTTATATATTATTATTTTTAATTGAAAGGCATACAGGGTATTTGCAAAATAATTGACGCTTTCGCCCATACACACACGACCATAAACTTTACGACACGTTATTGCACAGAATTATATATTTGGTAAGCTATCTCCCGATCTCCGATGGATGAAGAAATTAATAGTTAACCGTCCTTGAAAACACCTGTAACCATTTTTGGAGGAATATAATATGCCTACGCCCTACATATTCTTATCTATAAACTAGAACATGGCTATTGGACTAAGACTAGGTCATAGAACCAAATATAATGTACCATTAAAAGAGATAAATTATTATTTCAAATTGGACTAAATAGACCATACGTTTATTAATTTGAATACGATTTGAATAAACCGCACGGTTTTTTATTTTTAATGTTCATCAAAATATAATATTTACGATTATATTATAACGTATAGCAACTATAGTAAGTTAATAATATACAAACGCGTGGACGTTTGAAAATAACAAACGGTTAAATAAACAATTGCGTTATAAATAAATTAAAATTTATCTGCGTACAATAGAAAATAATTAAATGATTAAATATTTTAGACACACTACAATAACAGCGAAGTTCAACGAAATAACAGCGAAAGGTCCCATTTTCATACGGATATTTCCGACAATATTGTATACTTGCATTTATTACATGAAGCTATATAATTTAGTGTGTATGTAAGTTAGTTATACTTATTCGTAATTATAGTAAAAAGGCCGAGATCAAAATGAGAAGAAAATATTTATTTTACAACTTAATTAAATGGCTGATTATATAAACTAAACTATATTTATTTTTTTTTTTTTAATTTATCGGGGAGGGGGCGGTGAAAGTTTTTTGACAATCTAAAAGAGGCGTCGAGTAAAAAAGGTCGGGAAACACTGGTCTAAGGTTACGTGATACGTATTTTTAAAAATATATTTGAATTCTTCGTTGTCTATCTGAGATAAACTTTTTGGGCAGTTTTTCATGTTTTTGCACGGAGGTTTCGAAAAATTGAAAATATCGAATTTTTAAATATCATTTTTTTTCCGTTATACTAACAACGCAGAAAAGAGGATTTATACGACTGTAAAAATTCTGCCATAAATACAACTCGAAGATTGTCTCACGTAAATGCAATAAATTGTTTAGACGGTAGAGTGGAATTCCTACTGAACAGTAGTAACTACCCATAAAGAATAAATTAACAAAATTATCAAATTTATGTATGTATATTGTGTACATAACATTTTATTTATATTACATTCAGTGGCGTAAGCGGAAGGAGACAGGTTAGGGTTTATATCCCCCTCTACTTGCTTTTATAACACAACCACTATGAGTATTTATGAAGTAATTTAATCTCGAAATGTATATTACATTTAAACCAAGTAACAAAAAAAACCTTGATTTATTAAATACAATTTTTTTTTCTTCGGACCCGAATTTTACATTCCCGTTATCAAAAGTTGGATAAAGAAGACGATTTAACAATTTACTTATGATTCATATTTGCTACATCCTCTCACATTAAAAATTCTTGGGCATGCCACTGTTTATACTTATTTATTAATCTCCGTTATATTATAGAGATTATGCAGAGTCGAGTAAACAATAGGTATACGTACAAGATTAAGTATACGTGTGAAGAGGGTATACGTTTAGGTAACGCAAGGAAACTTGCCAATATTATAAACTGTTTTTAAATTTACTTATTAATTTCGTAATGGAAATTAAATTATACAGCAGTAACGCCGTTTTGGCAAATTGGCAATTTTGATTTTGGTAGAAAATTATAGACATTTCATAATTAAGTTTAATACGAGTGATGAAATAACGTCACGACTCATTACTATATACCGCGATAATTTTCGAAAATTTAAATTTAACATACAATATTATAATATAATCTCTCATTAACTTATAGAAGCGCATTTAAAATATAAACATAATATGATAACTAGAATATTTTTTTTTTCAAAGTTTATAAATTAAAACTAATTCAAATAGATTCGAATACCAATTCAGTTTTTTTCATTCGAACTGAATGGAAAAACTAAAACTAAAAAAAAAACGATTACTACCTTATAAAATAAAAATAAATCATAATGCTACCATAAAGTATAAATTCACAACGTATTACGCGCCACAAACATCGCAGACTTCATGAATATGCAAAACCTTTAGCAGTACGGTCATAAACGGTTGCCTATGTATACGTTTTGTAATTTACACATTATCAAGGGCAACAAAATATTAAACAATATAATATGAAACATACTTCTCAATTTGCTATGGTTCCGAAATAATCGCTGATATTTTCAATATTTTAACTGTATCATAATCAAATGCTATAATTTTAATATCAATAATATTGTACAAAACTCCACAAAACACTTTATACATTTACCATATTGATAAAAATTATTATCTTTTTTGATAACGCGAAATAATGTATTGATAAGTAAAATTGTGTACCTTTGTATAAAAACACTTATGAAATAAAAATAATATATAGATGTATCTAATTTAAAGTCCTTATCTCAGTCTCACCGAATGACATTAAGTACGATACATCCAAATTTTGAAAGGCATAATAATGTAATTCAATTAAATTAAATTATATTTTTGTTAATTTTAATAAACGCCAATTAATACCACTTCGATCAAAATGTCCCCACCACAGCATATAATTTATTTTGTTTTAGTCTCCCGCATAGACAACTGAATATTGTTTTGATTATCACATAAATAGCCTTCACTAAATTCTTATTTACATTCAAGTGCATGACAGTATTAATATTTAAAATAAATAATAATCCATAAAATATTATTAAAATTATATTGCCAATAAGATTTGCTACGTTTTAAAATCCTTCTAAGTTACTTTAGAACTTAAATCAATGTCTTTAAAATAATGATAATGATAATAATGTATTAATTCTCCAACAACATTTACAGGATATGTATACTAAAACTTAAACTATTGTCGGATCACCTCCAAAGGCTGTGCTGCAGGTGAGAGTTCATGCAAGTACAATCAAACATAACAAAATTAGAAAACAAAAATAATATAAAATGTTTCAAAATACTAAGAAGAGTTAAAAGTAGATAACCTAAATTATAGAAATTATTAAAAAAAAGATACATAATATTATTTAAAGATTATTTAAATCCAGACATAGGTTAACATTTTAATTTTTTAAAATTCATGAAATTATTCAATGAACCATGAATACGATTGAATAAAAATTTTACAAGAGAATTTCATGTTGTATGCAATTGTTTAATATATGTAAATATGTGTTACATGGGTTACTTCAAAAATCTATTCCATAGGGTACTATTGATTGCACAATCATTTTAACACTAACAGTTAAGATATTTCTCAGACATTTAAATGCATACACAATTTTCGAACTAACGGTATAAGTTTATCTAAGTGGACACTCCATATCAAAAATTCATCAAACTGTACACCTAAATATTTTACAGAGGATGTTTACATAATTGAAGGGCAGATGCAATTATTTACTTCACTTTTACATGAGAGTGTGTGTAAGAATAATTTACCAAAAGTTTAATTACTGCTATTATTGGTTATTTTAAAATGTAGAAAGTTCAGATTCAATAAAATTGAGTTGCAAAGAATTATTATTATCAAGCCAATTATTAACTGAATTAATACCTTTATAGCCTCAAGTTTAAGGTTATGCTTGCAAAAATTATTTTCTATAAAAACGATGTCATCAATAAAACACAATAATTTACCACCTATATAATGATTAAGTAAATCATTAACATAAATTATGTAAAAAGTATTGGCCCAAATACAAAGGTACAGAATAATTAATTAGTTGGTTATCACTATAAACATCGTTAATTTTTACATTTTGGTTTCTATTTCAATTTCTATCTCCTATAGACATTAATATAAGTGGTACATACCTATTATTTTGTATTCGTCAATTATTGATTATTTTGGGGTTTTTCTGTCTTTTCGATTAAATTATATATCAGGTAATATTTCGAAATGTTTTTACTTGTGTCTCGCTCGGAAAAGGACGAATTAATGTCACTAATTATTACGAATTATAATATAAAAATGTCTACTATGCATTAATTATATTTTGTAAACGTGTGAGAATTTACAATGGTTTTGATGCTCCTATAGGAATAAACGGTATACCGTTTGTCTCTGTACGTTAATCTATAAAAGGCCATAGCTTAAACAAGAGTTTTCAGAGAATACATTCATAAAAAAAACCCTCCATTCCACTCAAAAAATATATATAACTAACCAACTCATCTAACAATTGTAATATTTTATTATATTAAGTTGTGCCGTTCGGCGTTGCTCGTTTCAATTTAATTCCTCTTTATTTTACCATTTAAAAAAACAATTTTTTAAAAATATATTCAATTTAACATATCACCCCGCGTCTCCCTTATATTTCACCCGTGTCACATTGGTAACTCAACAAAATCAACGAAAAAAAAAAAAATTCAATTTTCACATTATAATGCCAAACATTGTGTGCTAGCCAGAGATTAAATTTTCACATATCCGACTTCGAAGGGCATAAAGACAAATGTATCCTTCCACTCCTGGATGAAAATTTACAGACCTCCGCTTACGATAGATTCGGCTGTGGGTCGTAAACATTTCATTTCCTTTTACAGTTTACGCGTTGTAACGAATACATATTATGTACTATGTTTTAATGTTAAACTACCAAACAATACTATTAATAATCAAATTAAACAATCAATTTCACTTTGGGATCGATGCATATCCGCCCGTCCGATGATTATATTATAGATAATATGTTAACACATTTAATATTTTATATTTTCTTTGCACTTTCACAAATTTAAATGACTATAGATATAATACAAACATTAAATTATGAATCATATATGAGTGTTCAATGTTTAAATAGTTGGGAGTGTTACTACAATGTAAATTTGCAATATTATTTCCATTGTAAATACTATTTTTACCATTTTTTTTGAGGAAAATTGTATACAAATATATTATAAATCAAATGTTGTATTTTTCGTATAGGTACCTACCTAATATTTTAAATTTAATAGCATAGTATTCCGACACAATTGCATATATAATTATACCACAAAAATTATTTTAAAATTATTTTTAACTATACGCAATACAAAACATATTATAATAACCTATTTCGGATTTATAATTAATATTTCATTTTAATTAATATGTACTAGATACCTATTACATATTATTAGTGGCGTATCCAGGGCTAAGATGGCTTTACCCCTCCCCCCCATTGGGTATGTAAAATACGTAAAAATAATATAAACTATTCAGCATTGAAAAAAAAAAAATGTGTACAAATAAAATAATAATCATTGCATATTTGCACTACTTATAGCTCGAGTATAAATAATATTGTACTACACAATTACACATATATATATTATGCAAAACATTTTTTTTTCAGTCAAGTTTTATTAGTTTACACCTTCCTCAATTAAAAATTCTGAGTATGCAATGTCTAAAAATGTTTACTAAATAGATGAATATTTATACGAAGTTAAAATATAAATCATCCAATTGATGATGGAATTTCAATTGTGAACTTGCCTCCAAATTACCATTCAACTATTTTAAAATTGTATTTAGTTATATGGTTCTTGTGATAGTTATTATTTATTTATATATTTATTCTATTTGTGTTATTTATTTATTTACTCATAAATATGAATTTATTTTACTATTTATATTTATTTTATTTTATCTTTAATATTTATTAATGACGAAATCATATCAAATGCAATAATAAAAAGATATAGCCATATACTTCGCTCGATGTGTGAGCCACTATTATAGGTGAGAAGATGGACAGGTAGGACACAGAGGGGAATTAAGTATATATCTGTACGCAACGATTAATCTTTGCTAACGAAAAACGATTGTGAGCGGAATTCGGTTTTACATGTTTTGAAAGGTCATAATATTTACAATTTAGGAAAATAAAATAAAATTTTTTCCCCCCGTTTTTTCGATATTTTTCCCAATTTTTTTATTATTATAACCAATAGAAAAATCAAAAAACTAATTTCCTTAAAGCACTATGCCAGTCAAATTTCCTTTCAGAAAAAGTGCTACACTTAAAAATCGGAACAAAATCTGGTAAAAAAGTTGTTCGCAAAAAAAAAATAAACATCATTGTAAAACCAATATATTTCTCGCTACGCTCAGAATCTAAAATAATAATCCAATTTAAAACATCGTGATACTAGTCTATACTATAAATATAAATATAAAATACAACTTTAGTGCTTCCACTTATGTTTTATATTTATTATAAACATTGATATAGGTAACATAAAATACGTTTCAGTTGACATCAAACTTTTTTACACTTTTTTACACTTCTGATGGCTTAATTAAAGTAGTTAAATGTACATTTTCAGACACTGAGAAAAACGGAAATGCTATTATAGTTTTACAGCGGTGTGAATTTTTTTTTTTTTATCGTAGAATAAGTTTAGACGGGCAGTAAAAATTGTCAGCAAAACATTCAATCGGCAACTGTTAGATAGGTTATTGAACACAGGCGGGTATACTTTCAAAGGTCATTTTTTGTATTGCTTAGTTTAATGCCCCGAAAACTGGAATGACTAATGGTTTGGCATTGCTGTCATTTCTATAATTATTAGAATACACTAACTGTGTCTTTGTTGGGTTACGTAAGGTAAGTAACCCAACAATAAGTGATAGGTTTTTATTTTACTTTTTAAAATATCTTTTTATTAACATAGTTAAAATATCAGCTATATGTTAACATTAAATGTACCTATCATTCAATTAACAATTATTTTATTAATATAGGAACCCATTTGTAAATATACCAAATAAATTAATTTAAAATATTTAATAAATCAAAACAAAAATACTTTTATTACTATGCAGGATCTAAAATTAAGTTTAGGTTGTGTTAGGTTGGGCGATACATTGATATTATATAAATTTCAATGTCGAAATACAGATTATGCCGATGGTAATTTGGGTCTACTAAATAAAAATGTATCTGACGAATAAGTATTGATCGTTGGATAAGAGACTTAAAACAATAATAATACAGGTTTAATGTTAAAAAGAACAATCTAAAAATGTATTTGTTTATATTCACATTACCACAATACCCTCTCGTTTAGTCATCCGCTTTTCCACCTAGTAACCGAAAAAACTGTGAACTGTATACAATTTACAAAAAGCCCCGATTTTTGTTTAGCTCGGAATATAATAATATGTTCACTATTTAAATTTAGTTAGCCATTTGTATTTACATATTTTTCATTTTAACTTTAATTAGATACATAATTAAATAACTTTCATGATTTTAATCACTAATCATCACGAATTATAATTCACGTACTTAAAGAAATTTTTAAACTGATTCGGTAAAATGGGCGTGAGAGTGAGATGAACACCATAAAATAGTTTGGGCTGTTAATATAAGAATATAAACCATGAGTTTATTTATCTTAAATATTAAACACTAATATCTATATTTGTGTAAATCTCATCACTTACCAGCAATATAATAGTTACCAATTAAGTACCTATACATTTATTTTAAAATTGTACTGTTTTACAGCCTGCAAAAACTTAAAAACAATTATTGCAATACTATAATATGTTATTTGTACAAAAAAACTGAGTGATTCCCCTCCCCCATACCTTTGAAATTACGCCATTGGTTTATTGTGAAATAATGTATTGCTCATAAATAAACGACATTTTCGCGTAATTCAAAAGTTAAAATATGCACACAGATATAGTATAGTATTGTATTATAGTTGTACTTATACAAAAAAAAAATATATATATATAGTTGTAATTAGGAAACATAAAGCTATAATATATGATATATAATATTATACATTAAATGAATATAATAATATTTATAAAACCGTAATTATAATAAAATATTTTAATAATTGAAATAATAACTAAATAAAAATGTATGGCTATATTTTTCTGGGTATGTTTAAAAATAATAATTAAAACCTTACCGCCAAAAATCGCATATAAATTGAATATTAGAACTGGAATATCAAGCACGAGGTCCCACTAAACACGATACCTAGTTATTTATCACGCGTTGGAAACGAATTGTAAAATGAAATGCTAAAGCAGAGTGTACGAAACACGACCGCGTGTACAGTATTTGTACAACTGCCAGAAAAAGCAAACAAGCTTAACAATTATTACTACAGTGTAATTGTTATTATTATTATTATTATTATATAGCACTTATAATGGGGGAAAAACACCAGCAGTCAAAATATGTAGAAATAGATAAAAACATATTACACCTAAACTTAGATAAAAACTTTTTAAATTACGTTAACAAATTAAAAACAGCGATTCGTTTATCTTGTTCGACATTAAATTACTCTTAAACTGATTCTATACGAATTATTTGACTATATAACAATATACAGAGTGACGAATGACACTAATAATCACGAAAAGCATTAACTTTTTCCGGTATTTGTTTTTGAATACATTTTTCGGATCGAGTAGCTCAGCAATTTCGCATAACCGTTATTTTTTTGTCATCACTCTTATTTTTGGGAGTAAAATCACGGCCCACTTACGGTTTTCAACCAACGATCTATGTTAAAAATTCCGTAAATAGACAACTACGTTTTGGTTTAAATCCGTTTCAGTATTGAAATTTTTATACTACGACAACCCGTTGACGAGATATTCCACTATTGAGTTTGACGTTTTGCGGTTAGGGTGATAGAAACACGACACGCAGCGTTTGAATGGTCCACTACAATTACTTAACCAACTACTAACTCTCCTCCTGCGCACAACTTAAAAGTGATTTATCTCGTCAACGAGTTGACTTAATATCAAAATTTGATCGCCAAAATTTATTTAAACCAAATCTAATCTACGTGCAGCATTTTTAATACAGGTAGCTATCACCACTTATAACAAGGGTGGCGAAATACAACGGCAATGTAACATTTTAGAGCTTTAATTTCCTAAAAAAAAACAATTCCAAAAAGAGGAATAATACTCTCCGAGGTAATGATTGTCTTACGTTACGTCGACCGCCCTGTACGTTATAATATTATTTATCTGTTATAAATTTAGATTCAGAGCTATGTGAGAAATGTATTACTTTTAGTTTTCACTATGGCGACGTGCGCTTTCGTTGTGTGTAAAAAACTCTCTAAACATCAACTTTAAGGGTTAAGTTAGGCGGCAACGGATTTTGTCTAGTTGATGCATTGGGAAGATGATAATTTTTTGATTTTCCTTACACTTTACTGTAATAATAACCGCCAATTATAAAGAGAATCGATATTAATATTAACGATGGACAAACGGGGAAAAAAACATTGGGAAACAACAACGCTTTCACCGAATACTAATATACTAATTGTATGTATTATTCTATTTAACATTTATTATGTTATATCTTATTATTTTAAATTATATTATATTATTGTTACTTTTACTATTTTTTTTGTAAATTGGACATTGTCCGTATAAATGTATTGAATAAATAAATAAATAAATAATAATATATATTTTCTAAGATCAGTATAATTTTGAAAATATCCTGACATTCAAATTCTATCGAAAAATGTTAAAAATCACGTTGTTTCGAAACATGTTTAACTGAAGTTTTCTCGGAATCGTGTTTCGTCAACGACAATTTCTCTTTCCTACAGAAACAAATTTAATAACTGTACGTAAATTATTATTTAACTGTCGTTATATACGAGTATAATGACTGTAAGCCAATGGGCTAACCAATTTGAATACCTATTATACAAATTAGTTTACACAGTATATCATGTGTTTGTTATAGTTGTACGCATTAATTCTATAATAGCAACGCATATTAACAGTGTATACATTGTCCCAGTACCCGTGTCCCAATACGCTCCTATCTTCGGATGGTTCAGGGAAATTCACTGTTTTAAATAGTAGGTATCTTATCATTGCACAGAGTCTATAATAAAATGTGTGTCGATTCAACCCGACAAATTATTGTATTGCAATATTAATTTCAATACAAACTTTGCGGTTTTTTTGACAACAAATCAGGGTTTATTTTCGATCGAAAGTCAGACGAGTGCAAGCTAATGGAAGTGGTTGAGGCAATTTTACCACTAACGATAATGCAAAATGTGATTTTGTATCGAGCAATCGGAAAAGTGGCGTATTTAGGATGTTGCCAAGGAAAGAGAAAATTAATTTTAAAATATTGTATAATTTTGTTTTATTTAGAAAAAATAAATGGCAATCGGCAATTAATAATGAAACAAGAAATTATTACATTTAAAACTTAAAATAGATATATCCATGAATACTATAAAAAGCAAAAAACATAAATACAAATACAAGTTACTCAAGGAGTATAGGCCCTTGGTACTTGGGATAGAGAACGGAAGTTGGTTGCACGTAGAATATGAGAACTCTAAAAAACTCTTTCCAGAAGATCACGATCATCTAAAGACCCATTTAAAAGATAATCAATAAACCGCTGGTCAGCTTCACCACACCGATTGGAAAGCATTTGAATTTGAAGAACGTCATGAATGAGAGAATAGTGATTGATAACTGGGATCTTAAGGATATAAGAAGTATAGGGTAAAAATCTATTTTGAACATGTGCAAGGTGAAGTTGGTCTTTCGCAAGGAAAGGATGTCATACAATAACATCATATTCAAGAAGAGGTCTAACCAGTGCACAATCCAAAGTCTGAAGACATTGGTCAGATTTAAATTGTTTCGTATTTCGTTTAATAAAACTTAGAACTTTTAATGCTCTTGTTATGGTTATATTAATACGATGTTCAAAAGAAAGGGTAGACGAGTAATATATCCCAATACCTTTAATAATAGAGACTCGATGAAGATAAATGTTATTAAGTGAATTAGAAATGAACAAGATTTGAAGAAAGTAATTACACGACACTTATTCAAGTTGAGTTAGGTAGGCCTATATGAGTGACCCAAAGGCAAAGGCAACAATATATACCTAGACTAATACGAGTACAAACAAAAAAAAAACCCAATTTTATAACTATATTTTTTATACATATTTTTTTTTTAAATTTATAATTCGATTAATCGACAATCGTTGAAATAATATAGTAATTATTATTATTAGTTTAAATTATATACATTACTCTAAGAATAGGGAGAAGAAGAACCTCCTTTATATTAAAACGGTTCGGATAGGTTTCGTTTTTAACCAGGAAACGTACCTATATTGTCTGAGTTTTTTCGGATTTATTAACACAATACATTTGTGATTTCTCTTTGCTTAAAAAATAGGTATTCGAATAAAAAATCCATAAATCCGTGATAAGGCGGTGTGGAATACGGTAGTAGGTAAACGAAACCTCACTCCCACTAATAATAATCATCTAAAGGGCCGAAACAATTATTACTACACCGGGCGAAAACAATGCGATTCCCTAAACGTTTGGCCCTTAATAAATAGCCGGGTCCCTATCCCTCAACATTTGCTTAAAAGCAAGCTATTTAAACTTTTAGCATTAAACATATATAGCGAGCAGCACGGGTGATTCATAAAAGTTCTACATGTATACGGTAGGTACATACACGAAAATGTTTTTATAAATTACGAACACATAATAATAAATAATAATATTAAATAATTAATTTAATAGTATCCATGTTCTGTACACGCGGAATACCAAAAAATAAATAATATAGTTTTAAGTTTCAAGAGTAGGTATGTATTTGTACGTTCCCTCTTTAGAATTGAAAATAAAAATAGAAAATTTAATTAACTCAATGGTGCAACTAGAAATTCTAATGTCCAAGGCAATATATTGTATTAAAGTCTTAAAAGCCGAAAAAGACTTTCAAAAAAACCCTCACCTGTCCAATAATGCCTCAGACCTTAATTTACAGGGCCACTACTGTTTCCATGGCGTTTTGCTCACCCAGTATTTACATCACTGAATAAACTGTTTATTTAACCGTTATATTGCTATATTATGTACTTATATCAAAAAATAAATAAATATATATTACACTGCATTACAGTAAAATATTATACTCTCATTATTGTATTGAGTTAATGTATATAGTATTCTACCTACATTTGTTATATTTTATCTACCCAATATCTTTAAAAGGAACAGATATACAAATACATTTATTTTTAAACCTAATCTCATTTTTTTAAAGTTTAAGTATTTCCAACAGTATTATAAAATATTTCATAACCCTTCCAGTCATTCAAATCCTCTTATTTTTCATATGTCATTCCAAGTTCTCACAGACAGTCCTACTAGAATACAAAAAACAAATTAATTAAGAGAACTTTAAGTCAATTTATTTAAAATAATACTTATTTCTGAGATGCTACTAATGAACAATTAATTTAATGTCTCCTGTGGTAATTTATCACTTTGGCTACCAAATTTACTTGTTATACTATTTACTGTACAATCCATTTTCTTTATTCAAAATAAAATGTAATAAAAAACTTTATGTGTAAATGTTTTTATTTGAAATCAAAATATATATTTTTTGTATAATCTAACAAAATATGTTTAAATAATTTTTATATTATTCTATGTTTATTTATTTTATTTATTTATACTTTTTACTGTTAAACAGAAGGATTTCTTATAATGAACCAGTTATTAAATCAATTTATTTTGTTTGCACGCTTACCTATTATCTCAACTTGAAATACCTACTAATAAATAGTATTAAGTTGGAGTTCATCTATCAGTATTTATATATCCTAAACCTAACACTAATATCAACATAAATCCGCTATTTTCTTAATATCTATCTATAATATATAATAATCTCACTAAAGTTATACAAAATAAAAGCTACAAATAAATCTACTGCAAAAATTAAATATAAAATAATGTTATTATTAAATCATATTGCACATATTATTATAACTATCTATTGTATTATCATTAAACAATACTTTATCTCAAAAAGTATAAAAAAATCTGGAAAGAGTAACACAATAGAAGAATTCTTTTAATGTGAAATCACAATAATATATTAACTATGTGACACAACAATAATAATAATACCGAGTCTTGATGACATAATACATGATACAGTTTAGATAATCTACTAAGTACTCATGAAGAAGCATTTTTATTTATTTATATTATCCATTATTACTTAATAATATATTTTTTTTTAAATGTCATAAAATATACTTAATATGGGTATCTAAAAAGTACCTAGAGCATCATAAACCAAAAAAGTATAAACATTAGATATAATAATACATTTAAAAATAATATCTTGTTTACCTCTTCTTATTTTATTACCTATAGTAAAAATTTAAAATACTAGTACACATAATTGATAAGATTTATTTGAATTATGTATTACTGATAAGTTATCATCAAGATAATGATAAATAGTACTATATTAGCAAAAGAAAAAATACTAATTAATAACAATTATTAAACCATTATCAATTGGGAGGAATATTATAAATATAGTACACTGGGATGTAACACATCATATCCATGTACTGTACAAATACAGAGGATCAACTTACAGTCCTCAAAAATGCCATGGTAATAGTAACTACTGAACATTGTTTTAACATCAAAAGATTAATACCTGGTTGGTCCGAAGGAATTTGATCTGGAGAGGTCGGAGCAGTCCCCTCCAAATCTGCCTTGTCTTCCAGTGCCCCTGCCAGCGTGACGATTTCGTTTATTCACAGCACACAAAATATGACTTCAATCTACAATATTATATTAATTAATAATTTTGGTTTACTATGGACAACGAAAATTGTTGAAGAAAATATGCGAATAATACTGTTTCTGTGATGTTAAAATATACCTGGATATTCCTTTGCGGTACAAAGAAAAAGTTCAGTACAGTGTTATGATTTTTGTATACTGTCAACAGAAAAATTAATAGCGCGAATTACTGAACCCAGCTGATACATTGGTGTCGATAAAACCGCTAATCTATTTAAACGGTATACGATGCGTTTAAAAAACGAAAAATAAAAAAAAATAATAATAAAAAAACGAAAACTGAGAAATTTTCAATAATAAAAAACAAAAATGAAAATCTTCTTTTGTTTACATATCTATTGATTGGTTTTTATTTCCACTGGTTTTATCTCTATCGGAGGCTGCAAAACGCATTCCTCAGGTATCAGGTTGGCCAACACCAGGAATCCGGTTAATGATAACGTCTACCGGCAAAATGTGTCATTATTTATTATGATAATAATTTTATTTTGATTCTAGTTTTTAAAAATCCTGCCCGTAAATAATAAAATATTGCAACAATTTAAACCAAACAATAATTATAGTACAAAGCTATGACCTACATACGATCTGATCAAATGGCTGTATGGCATATGAACAGACACCAGACACCGTACTTACCTACCGATGTTTGTCTTTCAAGAATACAATTACCTACTGCTCAAAATCATATCACATTTCACTTTAAAGACCTAAGTAACTTACAAGTACAATATTTGGTATATTTCTACCTTATGAGACATTTTCTTGAAACTTCTGTAGTTAAGCATGCAGAAAACGTTTGTGATGTCAGAATTTGTGGCTCTCACTAGTTTATGAGTTATAACCCTTAGAAATCAGTATACAATATATATGATGTATTATGTTATTACCAAGCAAGCGAATGACTTAGCAGGGTTTCTTGTTCCATCTATAATGATTTTTGACTTTACCCAGCCGACATGGCTTTGTACAACAAAACTAAAGTTATTTTCAAATAAAATTGTACGAGTGAGAGCAGCGATCACACCAGGTGTATAGGTGCATATAAATATATAACATTATATAATAACAGTCTTACAGGAGTATCAAACGCTGAACGCTTGAGTTATAATTCAATTAAAGTTACCACTAAGCAACAGTTCAATTAGATATAACTTTGAAACAGAGTTTGTGCCTCGAATTCTGATTTTCCAATATTTGAATAAAGTACACAATTTATCTCTACTACAAAATTTAATTTAATTTTGTATTAGGTACCTGATGTTAGAGGAAAATAAAAATCTATGTGATACCCACTATTAAATCTTAACAATGGTTTTTAATGTACATAATTATTTTTTAATGGATAGTAAACAATATTCATTACGGACTTTATGGTACTATGATGTATCAAATTGAATTTCATTCCAACATTATACATAAGAATGACAAATAAAAATATTAATATTTTTATTTCTATGTCATAAGTCTAAAACTTTAATTCTCTATTTTAGTCGATTCCTCACATTTTCTTTAATTTTATAAATAAAACTATTTTTTAGCTGAATTATACAATACTAAAATATATTATGCCAAAAATAAAAATGTTTTCAAACTCAACGAGGTAATTGTAGCTGCTTTAAGTAAATAAATCAAATAAAATTTGTTTTAAAATTAGTATGCAAATGTATAAAAATCTCCACATACACTTTTATAAACAAATCAGCATTTTCTTGATGCGATAGTGATAGAGCAACGGCTGAAAGTTAACAAATCCAAATACTTTAGTAATTAAAAATGTCTTTAATTTTAAATACTAGGTAGAATTAATTGCTTTCGTATAATGCATTTTTTTGAATGATTAAAATTATAGTTTGCTGTCAAAAAATTGATTTTTTTTCAGAATTTAAGAAAAAATGTGTATTTAGATATCAACAATGAATTATGATCCAAACAGGAAATTTATACCTTAAACTCTAAGTATAAATCTCATAAATAATTTAATCAGATTTCAATTTTATTACAGTTATATTAATATTGTACTAAAGTGTAATATATTTTATATGTAACTATAAACAAGACTATGATTTAATACATACTTATATAAACTCATCTAATTTAATATTTAACACATTTTTCAATTTTTTTTTTTTATTATCACAAATATCTACAAAATGTTAAATGTAAAATTTGTTTGCAATTTCTATTTATTTTATTACATTTACTAACATAAAAGAAAAAAAATTAATGCAATTTTAAACTTTTATTTTTTGTAGAAAACATTATCTGCAATCATGTATCTGAAAAATAATTTAAAAAAACAAAATAGGATTAGCCGTACAAAATATTAGATAAAACCTAAAATAAATTATTGTTCAAATTATACAAATACTCAGAGATGGATCACTTTTCTCATTTAAAGTCACATTTTAATTATTCTCACACAATTTTATAAAAAATAATTATATTGATATTTATTATGAGATCTTAGTATCTTATATTGTAATAATTTACTGTAATGAAAAAAAAATTTAGTCTTATATAAGTTTAACCTAATACTACCAAACGCTGGAATATTTTTAAAAAATTGTTTAGTTATAATTAAAGTTGTTATTCATTTTTAAATTATCACTAAATTCTTAAATAAAGTGGTTGTTAACCTATCATACCATTATACCAATCCTAACCTATCATATTATAATTATTGCTTATAACTACTACTATTGATGTTAAATAATTGTATTTTTTGTTAATGTAAGTCACTTATTTTTATATGGAAGTCATTTTTTAGTCACGTTCCTCACTTATTTTCAAACCATTGACTACTTCCAACCCTATAACTACTAAATACTTCTTAAAATCCTTAAATTGTATTTTAATTTACTTAACAAGAATATAATTGTATTATTTTTATTTATACAAATATGAAAAATCCATACATTTGAAATAAAACAATCATAATACAATCACAAACCTACAAAAAAATTAAAAATTAAAACCAAAACTAAACAGGCTCATAGGGCAGATTTTCTATTCTTTATAAAAAGCAATTGTCTTAAATGGTTTGGATATATGTGGAAATGTGCCAATTGATAAAGAAAATAAACAGAGAATGACTATTAACCCAGAATCACTCAACTGTTTTATTTCACACAATTTATAAATTTACATAATTTCATCAAAAAATCAATCCCATTTTTTTTCAATTTGTATTTTTTGCATTATTAACTAGACTATGTTTTGATGTCTCAGTCCCTCCCCCCCCCCAATTCCATTACAGAAATAGTGTTCTTTTTATTCACATTTTAAGTTTTAATTTATAGCTGCTAATTTAGCATTAAAAAGTATAAACAAATAATAGATTGATTTAATAAGGGTATATTATTAAAACTTTGATTATTTCCAACCTGTTAAAATTACTTATTAATTAATTATTTAAGTTTAAAAATTAGATTATTACTAACAATTTACATATTGTCGATTAAAAAATTTAAATAATTGTCATTCTATAATCTTATCGACAATAACTATGGTGGGATACGTTTTATAGAAATTTAAATAAAACATTAGTGAAAATGCAATTATTTATAATTTAATGGATAATATATATTCTAAAAATAAGTTAAATGTTAAATATTGCAGGTCAAGTGTTCTCGGGTTAAGAAGACTCAGAACCAGCTAGGTGGATGTTATTGTTCATGATATAAAAGACCAAGAGAACATGACTTTTGAGTTGGTATACAATACAGACAGAGACAGATATTTTGTGATGGTAGTAATGCTTAACTGACTGATAAGCTGAGAAAAGTTATTCATCTAAACACTAAAGTTTTTTTTGATGACATAATAGTATAATCATAATACAGGAAATTCAAACTTACGTCGAAAAGAAGATTTATTTTTATTTATGGCAAAACAAGACATTGGGTTAGATTACAACAGAAACAAATTAGTGTATATTTTTAGTTACATAATATTTTAATTATAACACATGTATAAACATATTAAAATATTTATAGAACCCAGTAGTATAATTTATAAAATTAATAAATCATTAAAATAATACTTACATATTTATAAATTCTTATGCCAGTATGCCCTATTTTCTAAAGTTTTTGGATCGGCATGTGCATAGTATTCATTTAAACTGGGATGAATAATTTTTTCTTTGGGAACTGTCTTATACACAGGCTCACCATAATAAGTACCCGTTTTCCAACCTTTGACATCTTTCATCAATTTATTTTCAACATCACGATTTTTCCTTAACTGTTTAAGATAACTAAAGAAAATATATAATAAATAAATATGTTTGATAATACTATAAGTATATATTTTAAATTGTATATTTCATATTTTTTAAAATTTCTCTATTTTTAAGTATATTATGGTATTATTATAAACCTTATCTTAAAAATATTTTTAAATACCAAGTTTTTTTCTTAAAATGTTTAAATTATCTGTCTGGGAGTAAAGTTAAATCAGTTTTACTTTGAATTATATTTTTATTGGATATTGTATAAATAATTTTTTTTTAAATATTTTATTTTGTGATTTTTAAATAGTAGAAATTCATAATCCTATTTATAATTTACTTACTCTCTATCTGCTTCAGCGTCCAATAATGGTTTTAAAGCAATAAGTGCACTACGTGATTCAATTTGGTAATGGTCAATTTCTTTATCATTCAATAGATACAGATAAAAGCCAATACCCGTGGAAACCAAATATGTACCAACAAGTGCTCTAGCTAAAATATAAATAGAAACATTATTTTAAATATTTATGAAAAATTTAAATAAACTTTTAATAAAAATATAAATAGTTGCATAACAAATTTCAACAAAAATTTAATTTAATTATTCAATGCTAGCTATTGCAATCGTATGGTTGAATAAAATTAATTTATGATGTAGATTTTAATAAAAAAAAATTTGGTGTAAATGTACTTTTATTTAGTTAATGTATTCAAAGAAGTAAAAGTATTGATTTTTGAGAAATAACTATTTAAAAAGTATATAACTTGAAAATTACTTTCAATCTACATTTGTATCTATAACATAATAAATATAATATGCTTTATTTAAACAGTAAATAATAATACTGTACTTTTCAGTTATCACGACTAACACAGACTATTTTGGTTCTCTGTTATTACCTAACCTAACGTGATTTTAGTAAAAAATTGAGGTCTGATTTCAATTAAAATCCGACATAAACTCACACTTGAGTAACAAATATTCTTGGCTGATTGATGTTTAGCGTACAATTTGATACAAGTGCAACCTCATGTCAAACTTGTAATTGAAAAATTCCCAATTAGAGAAGTTTAGAGGACGTTAAACCCGCATCTACTGTATCATTCCAACTACCAGGTAACATATAAAAACAATACTCATGCAGAACAAGTAAAACTAGCTTAATTTTAATTTTAGAGTAAAAGTACCTATTATGAAATTAATAAAAAACAATATTTTGGAGGGAATGGACTAGGTGTTTTATGAATTATAAACTATTAAAAATGTTACAGTAATTTAAAAATAAAGGTTTTCTTTTACATCAAGTTGTACATTTTGAATAATACAAAAACACTATATTTCCTCCAAAATGTATAAATTTTATAATAGGTACTTTTACTCTAAAATCAAAATTCAGCTAGTTTTACTTATTCTAAGTAAACATTGTTTTTGCATGTTAACTGGTAGTTGGACTGAAACAGTAGATGTGGGTATAGCGTCCTCTTAATCGGGTAGTTGAGATGGCCAAATTTTGATTACCGGCAAATCGTAGGTACATAGTCAAGATAACTGAAAAGTAGGTACTGTAAATATTATAACAATTATTCAATAGGTACAGAATTGATATTTAATAAACATGAAATTTGTTTGGACATCATTTTCTTTAGTTACAGTGATATGTTTACTTACTGCTGGCGAATGGCTTAGGAAACACTCGAGCAAAATTAACTTTCCGATAGCCACCTTCTGGCGGCATATCTTGCTTAAAGTTCTGTGCAGTAGTAGAGGCCATGATAAGTCCAATCTGTTTCAAAACCTTAAACAACGCACACAAATCAACAAAATAATAACAATAAATATTACACACGGACAATTAAAACAAATTTTACCTAATAATAAATTGTCACAAATTTCCTATGGATTCTGAAGGACAAGTTAAATGAAATATAAATGTGATACCTAGTACGTACTATTATAATGATAATACGATTTAAAAGATAAAAAAAACCATATGAATACTTAATATAAGAGTGTATGGTGATAAACTGATAAGCTCGTGTAATTTTAAAATCTGTTTATTACTAATTCATACTATCACAAAAATAAATAATAATAATGTAGAAATAATACAAAACACAAGTATATAACAAATAAAGGTACCAATAATGAAAAACAATTCTTATTCTTGACATCATATGATAGGTAGGTGGTCATGGCCATGTGATAATTTTCTTCTTATCAGTCTTCTATCAGTAATAATTGAATAGTTAGTTAGATCCAAACAATTTATTTAAAGCAAATAGGTATACTTAATATTTTTTAGAAACTCATATTAAAGTATGAATACTTACATTACTTTGTAATATACAATTACAAAATTTAACTATTCTTAAATTAACTTTTTAGCAATAAAATATAGAACCTAATAATTTGAATGATAGGTACATTACAAAAAATGTATGTGTACATTTAAATTTGTTTCACCCAAAAAGCCACGTGAAATAAAAAAAAAATTTTGTTTTGATTTTTATTTAAACAACCCGATTGATATTCGATTATTAGGTATTCAATGCCAAAACGTTTCTAGAGAGCTTATGACCTTAGCTATTTCTATTTAGAGTACGTACGAGTGTTTGCGTAAAATGAAAAAGCTTATTATTCATTTGGTACCTACCTAGGTAGGTATTCTAAATGTTCGGAGTTAAAAATAAATGGGTTTGATTCAGGATACTTACTTCATTAATATATTAAATACAATATATTTTAGCATACTTAATGGAGGGAATCGGTAACGAGAATTAATTTCGTAGTCTTTATTCGACTTTCAGTACCAAGTGTTTTCGTACACTGTTATGGAAAATATAAAAATCACATTTCTACCACTGCGTAAATCTATATTCTCTTTTTTTTTTTCTAGTGTATAATATATACCTACAGAAATAAATTAAATTTATACAAACGTGTAAAAGTAACAAAAAATGAATTAAATTATTCTATAAAATTTAATTACCTAATTAAAACAATACAAAATTATTTTTTAGATTAAAATTTGTTAAATTAAAAAATAAAATGAGCAAAAAATTAACCGTATGTTTCCGCCCGGGATCGAACCGGGGACCTTGTGCGTGTGAAGCACACGTGATAACCACTACACTACGGAAACAGATATGAATTTTGTATTGCATCATGATATTTAAGTGATATATTTAATATGTTACTCAGCATTACTTACATAATAAAATCATTTATGTCTCTATAATAAATTATACTATTGTAGAAACATTATTAATAATAGGCATGTTTGGCGAATTAATTTTGTGTGCATTCGTGTAGCATTGCATTAACTACCTAGGTACTTACAGTAGGTAGGTAGTAGTTGACTAAAATTAACTCGCCAAAACACACCCGGTGGTCTGACTTATGAATGACGACATGTTAAAAATTAAACGTACGTTTATAATAATGTGATGGCGTTAAAACGGTTTAGTTGTTTATCTATTAGATGCAATACGTTATATTTATATATCAGTACAGACCTGCTCAAGAGGTGTGATGTGGGTCATACATCGTCCACCGCCCAAACAAGTTTAGAACCAAAATATTTTTCTCTTTTTTGCAGTAACTTATTACAAAAAATACAAAATGGAAAATATTAAAATATCAGTATAGACATACAATGAAATCTTTAGATACCTACTAGTCACTAGCTACTATCGGTTACTGACATTTTGTCCGCTATTCTGAGGTAGGGATCCGCTATTCAGAGGGAGAAAGTGTCCGTTGTTTAGTGTCCTGTATTTAGAGGCTTTTCTATAGGTACCTAATGGTAATTAGTGAAAATATCCCCGTTTCAAAAAAAAACGTTCACTATATATTTGAACTGTACTTATCAATATTTGTTCGGTTCCTAATTAGTAATTATTATAATTTTGTGATTATAAAAATAGTATACATATAGCTGGTATTATTTAATTTGATATTTTTAAACAAATATTCACATCACCTCCCAAAAACAGGCCCTAGATACGCTAATGTTGTATATTATTTTTTATATAATAATATCCAATATCCATGCATATTATGAAAACTAGATAATTTTGTCATTTTATTCAAATTTAATCAAATATGTAGATCGATACTAATGTGCTATCAGCTGAAAAATAATATATCCCATGAATTTCTTTTACTTAACACATTTAAAGTACCTACCTTGGTATCTATGTAGATGCAAATAATTTCATAGAATTTTCAGAATAATACAATCATTTTGCAATACATTTTACAAAAATGTTTTTGCGGTTTAATCACAATAATTTAACGATAATTACTTCGGATAAAATAAATGCGAAACTGAAGTTTAATATCTTTATAGGTTAGCACTGATTTGCCCATTTTACGAAGTACCTAATCTTAAAAATCAAATTATCAAATTTAATTAGATCAGTATCAGAAGACATAAACACAGCATTAATAATATAAGAGAATACCTTTATGTATTGGTAATATATTATCATATACCTAATGATATCAAAATATCAATAACTACAACTAATAATAATAATAAAAATGTCTATTTTTGACCACATTTTGCATTAATTCCAAAAACACTATTTTTCAATGTTAATGTATAAAAACTTTAAAAGTTAGTATGATAGGTAAATTTTGATTATACTGATGGATTAAGCATTAAAAAATACACATTTTGAAAAAAAAAAAATTGAAAATGTTAAATTCTAACTAAGAAAAATACGCGAAACGGAAAACCTAAACTTCATGAAGTTTTTCGTCATAACTTCCAAACGAAGTTCGTCCGACTTTTTTTTACATTCTTAATTTATACGCAAAAACATATATCTTGAAAAAAAAATTGGGTGATAGTTAAACTAGAATTACGCGTTTTTATGATTATTTGGGGAACAGTTTTAACTTTTTAAACTCTTTTGTACGAGCTTTTAATTTTGAAAATAATTTGATATATTTAATCCGTTTTAACACCATCATATTAACTTACAAATTTTAGTTACTTTGCAAAAAATTAAAAAATATTGATTTTTATTTATTGACAGCGAAATCATAAGTAATATTATTACGTACAGTGAGTGTCGTATTTTGGGCTTTTTTTTTTGAGGGGGGGGGAGATGTCCTGGCTACTGGCAATACTTTTTTGCCACAAATATTAATATAGCTTCATCACGAATTCATACCTGATTATAGTACACCTTAAAACCTTAACACCTTAAGTGGTAATTTTCTTGTAAAAAAATTTTTAGGATTGCTACTTAAATTTTTGATTATAATAAAATTATAACTGGAATAAATTATATAAACGATTTGACTGGATAAATTAAAACTAATTTAACCCTTAAATTTACTGAGTAATTTCCCATATCAGTTTAATTAATTTTTTATATTCGTTTATTTAAAATGTATTCATGTAATACACATGTACCTAATGTTACCTAACGTTTGGTATAATCTCCGATTATTATGAATCCATGATAGAAATTTTCAAAGCAGTTTTAAAATATTTCGTCATTCGTCAACAATATTTTGCGATACTTCAGTAATGAATAGAACTAAAAAAAATATTAGGGTGGGTTTGATCCCCGGGACAACCCCCCTTCCTGAATATGCCACTGATTGTGTGTACCAATACTACCGTAGTCTTCATGATGTATAATTACTATAACACTTTTTTTTAAAAAAGTTTGCCGGCCCGCCCGACGAAAAACGCACAGATAAAAGAGTCATCGTAGTTATCTATGGAAAAACGTCACGTTCGCGCAGGTGCAGTTGGTTGCGATGGCCGTCGACGGTGAGCGCTGTTGTCGACCGACGCTTCTCAGTATTATTATCTATGGTATTAACACCTGATTCTCTGATAAAAATATATTGTTTATATTTTTATAATAAATTTGAGTTATAGATTTTAGATATTTATTCCGTTCAAAAAACCGTCTGTAATTTATACTTAATGAGTACCTATTTAATTAATATTTGTCTATATTCTAGAATCTTAATGTTCTGCGATTCAATACGTAACGTTTCGAGCTGTAAAATTATTACACTAAATGTAATTAAAAATTCGATTTTGTAATGTATATCTATTACACGTGATATTATAAAAATCGATTCCTACTGAATAGCAGTTATTTTAAAATGGCTCCGGTAATATTTGATATCGAAAGGGTGTGTCGTTTATGTATTCGTGAAGATGACGGGCAAAGTAAAATGACATCAATATTTGAACAACCAGATCTTGAAGATATTATTAAAAATTGTGTACAAATCGAGGTGAGGCTTGATGGTTGTATTATATATCATTTTAAAATGATTAGGATTTTGTTCTTATGGATGTTTATTATAATTTTATAAAATAATTATAACTTAACCACGTTCGTACAATGTTCAGTTAGCACTAAGCGACAATTAAATTGGCCATCAATATTCTGTCTGTTGTGACAACACTACTTAAATCGATTAAATTCAAGGAACGAATGCAGGTTATTTCCTAACTGATATTTTTGTTTTTGCATGCTTAATTTGATGTTATTTTCAAAAAAAGTTGCCCAAATTTCATGTGAAATTTATGGTCAAAAAAATTCAAAATGCTCGATTTTTCTAAAAATCGTGCTAACTTACCTACTTACTTATTTTGTTATTGTTAATAAATCGCGTAAAACCTAATTATAATGTTATTTCAATCATTTGCATACTAAAGTAACTCAAAATTGAATTTTTGACTTTTTTGTTTTTCATTTGGTGTGCAATAACATAAATAAGTTTTTGGTGAAATCAGAATTAACTAATATTTTTTGGTTTGTAAGAAATAATGGAAAAATGTATCTTTTCTTATGGATATATTAACACCACATTTTACCTTTGAAAAAATATACTTTATTTAATACTATTTTTTTTTTTTTTTACTTAGGCCAAAATAATTTTTTAAAAAATCACCTGATGAGAGGAGCTGAAGGGCATGGTAAAATTAATTCAATGATTATAACGTTAAATTATTGTTACAAATAACAAAATATTTAATAAAGTTTTAAAATTTTCTTTTTTCCAATGCTAGTTCTTAAAATAATCTAAATATATACATACATACTCCTTTAGTTCCAGGTAGAAAGGTCTTATGTCAATTTTATCAACTTTTCAAGGCAGCCGTTTGAAAGTTTTAAAATTCCTACATGTTTTAGTATTAAAATCATTTAAGTATATTAATCCAATTTTAAGTACATTAATGACTTAAAATTCTTGAATTTATAATTATTTATAGACTTAACTGTAGTTACGCCATTTGGATTTCACTTTTTCTGACTTATTTTTTTTTTCAACATACCTAATTCTTTTTGATTAAATAAATTATGACATGTGATTTTTATCAAAACTTAGAAAATAATTACCTTTCCTAAAAATGAATTCATTATAATATCTAGTAGGTGTTTAATAACAAATTAATGTTTCCTGTAGAATAATTTACTCAATAGTACATCATATATTTTGATAGCATAATTAAAGTTTATAAAAATCAATAATAAGAAAATGTAAAATAGATTATAACCTTTGTTACATAAAAATTAATTAAAAGTTTTCCTTTTAGTTTTATTTACCAATGAAAACAAAATTATATTTAAAAGGATTCACTGAGATCTGGGTCATATGATAGGCCTTCATTTTGATTGCTTGTTAAATTTTTGTAGAAATCATAATAAATATCAGGTATTAGGGGAACATCTATTATGACTTTTTTCTTTTTTTTCGATATGGCTCATCATATTATGCTTGTTCTAATAGTATAAATTCTAAATTTCTTCTTCCCCTTAAATTTAATATTTTGAATGGTTCATCTTCACTCAGACTTAGTTTATACAGTGTGCCGGTTAGTGCTAACTGAACATTGTACGAACGTGGTTAAGTAAGTTATAATTATTTTGTGAGCTTAAAAAAATTACAAAAAATTGCTTAGAAGCTTTTATACCAAATTCATTAATAATAAATCATAAATATTGTATACTATATGCTACAGCTAATAAACGATTTTGTATATCTCTTTTCTCACTTAAATATTTTTCACTTAATATATGTTAAAATAATATTATTATTTAAAAATAATATATTTAGCCCCCTAACCAAAAAAAAAGGGTGTGTCTTTGGAATAAATAGCCGTATGACAGAAATTATTTAATAGGGGATCAGAAGTCTGCAATTAGCCTCCAATATTTGTAATTTTTAAGTAAAATAAATTTTACCTTGTAGATTTTCATTGTGTTGTTTTTTGCTGATTACTATAAGAATCAGATTTGGTTTATTATATAAAAATTAAAAGTGGCGGTACTTATAATTATTTTACGGGTTTACAATAGAAAAGTATCTAATCTTATTGTTCTTAGATTTCATTAGGAAGTGACGAGCCAACCAATATATGTCCTAGTTGCATGTTGAGTTTGGATTCTTGGAGTAAATTCAAAATGTTGTGTGACACTACCAATGAATTTCTACAGAATTACCTACAAGATAACAATGAGTCTGATCTAGTGGTAATATTATAATAACTATTACTTTACATGAAAAATTGTATTATTATTAACACTATTCTATATTCATGTACATTGTGATTTTCAGTTGAATTCTGAAATGACAAATTTAGGAACATTGGGTTTCACACCATCTCAAATGTCTGACTTCAGTGTCAATTTTTTGGAAAGTGATACTTTATGGAACAATATCACAACAATGTCACAACAATCAAATGAAGTCGATCCCACATATACAGAATCACCTATTCCCAGATGTACAAAAAAACTCCAACCACCTAAAGATCTAATTATTGACACTACATCTAGCGAAGAATGTATGGATACAGCATTCAGTGTATTAAGAAAAAAAGATGATAGTTGTTCCATTACTAAACCTTATAGTTGGAATCCTAAAGCCATTTCTATGAAGGCAATAGAAAAAGAAAAACTTGATTTAAAAAAAGGGCCTTCAAGATCACTGTATTATTATAAAAAGTATTTTCGCAAAACGTTTGTATGTACTGTGTGTTCAGAAACATTTACAAAATTCAATGATCTTATTTTACACGAGTCTACAGTACATAGTGACATTCCTAAGAAGTTCAATTGTAAAACATGTGGAAAATTATTTGTGTCTCAAGAAAATCTTGATATACATGAAATAGTACACAGGGAGAAATTGTTTCAATGTAAATTATGTGAAAAGAAGTTCACTAACAAAAAAACTCTTGGCAGTCATATGAATATTCATATTGGATTATACACTTGTCAGAAATGTGATTATAAAGCGCCCACTTTATACAACTTAAACATGCATGCAATGATTCATTCATCAGTTAAAGATCATTGTTGTAAGGATTGTAACAAAACATTTGCAACACTATCATCATTGCGTCGACATGATCGTCTTGTTCATAAAAAGTTGTTTGTCTTTCAATGTGATTTATGTGATTTTTCTACGATCCAACCATCAAATTTCAAGTATGTATTTTTTTTGTATGCAATATTAATAGTATTATTTTTATCATTTTCTATTTATAGGTACCACAAATCAACCCATACTCCACAATCAATTGTCTGTGATTATTGTGGTTCTTGTTTTAAAAATCAAGGTCTGTTCGAAAAACATTTAAATAGACACAAGGATGCACAGTTCAGTTGCACTCACTGTGACAAACACTTCAAAAGAAAGTCAATTCTTAAAGAACATTTGAGTAGGATACATGGATTAGGCCCTAATTATAACAAGTACAAGTGTGATGTATGTGAACAAAATTTTTCAAAGGACAAACATTTGCGTAAACATAAGGCTAACTGTTCTTCAAACCCAATAATAGTATAATATCTGTGGATACAAATTTCAAAAATTAATGTGGTTGTGATTTTTTAAATATATATTTATTGTTTTAAATAAAATTACCAAAACAGTTGAAAATATTTTAAATGTGCACAGATTATTTATTATAGCAGTTGTTTTCAACCTTTTTGGGTCCACAGCTTTTCTGATTTTGAAATACGAATTAGTGGCTCCCTTATGAATAATAATAATAAAAATTAAAATAGGTGAATAAAGTACCTACTTTACTATATTTACTATAGATGCGATTCCCTTGATAGTAAACCACAACATCCCTGGGAGCCGTGACACAGGTTAACAACCACTTTATTATAGTATTTTTTGTGGTATAAAATGTCCAAACGTTTTAATTAATATGGTCATCATTGGCAAATTCTAAATTAATTCTTATTGTATATAATGTCCATGGCAGTTAGGTATATGGTTTTACATGGTTTTTATGCATTGAATACTTTCTACTAACTTTTTTTCTATAATCACCATTTCTAAAATGTCATAACATTACCAATATTAATGTTAATACTGATACACTCTAAGTAGGTTTAATAATAGGTAAAGAGTTTATTGTGTGTAATTATTGGTTGTTTAATACAATAACTATACATATCAATAATAATAATAATAATAATAATAATAGAGGAAGGAATACAGCAGTTTAATTAAATACCTAGCTTTAAGTAATTAAATTTATTAACATATATAACTTACGAAACAGACAATAAAATATTATTATTACAATTAAATTAAAAAATACTTAAATGTTAGATAAAAATTAAAATTAAATTTAAAAAAATGGTACTTATAGTTTAAAAACATTTTGCTCGTGAACTTCTGTTAGTTTTCATATAATTAAAAATAATTAAATGGTCATTATTTTCTATGTAATATAACATTCAAATAATAATAATAAAAAAGATAATACATGAATATATACTAAAGGCTTTTTTTTATAGCGGTTTCAACCGCTTCTTTGATAGATTCATATACAGGTACTCGTTCTCGTGCAGCTAAATCTGCAAGATATATTCGCCCACGGTTATAGTCTTTGACAGCTGTTTGTGTTAACTAAATTTAAATGGATTAGCATTTAGCATTTTTTTCAATAAATAGATAATATGTTTATACCTTTTCACCGTGAACTGTACAGTTATCTGTAGTGAGATTCTGAATGCATAGCACCATTCTAAAACATTTGGCTATACAATATGATGCCTGAAAAAAAAGAAAAGAAAACAAAATATTTTGTGTATTCCAAACTTAAATGGATGTGTAAAATGACAAAATTTACCAGTGTCATGGTTGCCAAAGATCTTGAATTGTTTGGAATTACAAATAACAATGTGTGCGCATCTAATAATACTGATAAGTCTGTTCTCACTGCTGTGTGATATGTTAAATTAGATTTTCTAAAAATAAAAAATTAACAATGTGAATATATAAGCCAGGGAAATAAGTAAAATCGCCTAAGAAATTTAGTATTATAATATTATACTATTTATACTTGATCAAGGGAATGGCAATGTCTTCTTTCCATCGAATATCATCGCCACTTTCTCCTGCTAAATATATATCTGTTGTTTTTGAAGATCTTGTCATTTCAACATATTCACGGCCTGAGAAAAACGTAATTATAATTATTATAATATAATCGTCAAATTAAAATCTATATTGGTGTGTATTTAAATTACCAATGTCAAAATACTCAAAACCATTTGTTCGATGGTGTTTATCGGGTAACTGTAGATATTTAAAAGCGATAGCGCAAAATTGATCGAATGTAAAACAACCTTGCCGATCATCTGAAACAACATTGAAATTCGTAATATTTATTGAGGTTTTTCAAAACAATATAATAATAAGTAGGTAGGTAGGTAAGTATAGGGATATTAGGTATTTACCATTAGAATCTTTGTTCTCGGATATAAGATTTAACACGTCGTTTGCGGACAGATTTGGATTGGTCAACAATCGAATAGCCATTCTTACCTGAATTAAAAAATCGTTTTAAAAAGAAAAAAAACACATTGTTGGTTAATAATCGATCGCATCAACGTCAATCATAATCATTCGAGTCCTACCCACATACATCGAAAATGGTTATCTTGCCAGTAGTTTTGGTGTCGGACTTGTTGAAAGCATCGCGCATACTGCTGAAACGATATCAACAATAATATTAATATATTATAGACAGGTACACAATAGGCGGCCAGCTTAGGGAGTGGGGGCTAGTAGGGGGCCACGAGAAATAGGGACCAATAAAGACCATAATATTATGGGTTGAATGAAATAGTTAATGATTTTTTTTTTCTTTGACTATTTATTCCATTTTAATAGGCTTATCCCACAGCGGCGGCGTATTAAGAATTTTTTTTTTTTTTGGGGGGGGGGGGTTGAAAAAAATATGACAAATGAATTTGTTTTGAATTTTGTGTGTATTATAATTGTACATAAACATTTTATTACCATTTTACAGCGTTAATTATATAAAAGTTGAAAGTTGAAGTATTTATCATTTTTAAAAATTATTAATTATTCATTTTTATGTTTTGATGTTTTGATCTATAACATCATTGATAACGCAATGAACACGTTTTAGTAAGGCTAAACCAGTTAAACGTATTTGTCCCGAAGAATTTCTCAAATATGTTTTCAAACGACGGAGTGTTGAAAACGATCGTTCACTCGTGACAGTAAACACTGGAAGTGTTATGAATATTTGTAGAAGTTTAGATATTATTGGATAAATATCTGAACTAGTTTGGAAGTATACTTCAATTGTGTTTTTGTTTTTGAGTTCGGAAGATGTTAAATTTGAATATTTAGTGTACCACAAATCTAATTCTCCGTTTAGTACATTACCATTTAAATTTGAATCGTTACATTCATCAATTATATCTTGATATGTTTCTACTAATTGTTTGAATTTTCTCATATTCTGGATCATCTGATTTCGATTGACGCGGCAAACTTACAGCAATAACGAACTTTTCACAGACAGTGTGTTGAAAGTCACATCATTATTTTCTCTAATATCTTGAATATTATTTTGAACATTAGCGGTCGCCCAAAAACGACCATTTTCCGTCATCGTAGGACAAGCGTACCTACAATCAATATGGTCGACCGGTTAACAGATTACGCCCGCGGCGACGGATATGTTATGTCATCGTGATCAATAATCCCCCCCCCCCACCCGCGAAAACGTCTATGCGATCGCAATCTTTCGCGATTTCCAATGATATTATATTCCCGACCGCGGGTTAACGGCCAATCATATCACGTTTTTCCCTTATCGCTAAAAACGTCGGCCCGCGGCGACGTGTGTCACGAACGTCTCGGCGCTCCGACACCTACACAGTTTTACTCTTCGTCTTTTTCTCTCTTCGTGTCCCGACCTCGTCTCGGGACTGTGTCCTCAGACGGTCTTTGGATACAGTTTTTCGCTAAAACACTCCCGTGCTGTACGCGTCCGCATATTTTTCGCCATTAAGAAAGGTCGTATACCTTGGCATGTTTCCTGTCCCGACGGTGCCTCAAACGAACCGATGGAGTGTGTCCCGATCCGGGCCGCTAGGCGGACATTTTCGGGCGAGATGATTGGTAATATACATGCAGTTTAATAATCGGGCTATACCCCGTTTAGTTAAGTAGTTTTAAGTTGGTTTGGTGTTAATGTGCCCCGTTTAAATATTTTGTTTAAAATGATTTTCGTTTTCTTTCCCTCGAACCACCAATTCGTTCAACATACCGTGTATACACCTCCCGACACAATACTTTCCCGTTTCCGCGCGCGTCCTACAATCCGCGTCGTGTGTGTCGAAGTCGTGTACTATACAGTATTTTATGTTAAATTCTTCCGTTATACCTACGGGGATCAACACGCGTCTACTGAGTCTGTGCGTGTGCGCGTGTTTTAAAAAAAACCTATATATAATATCGATCGATTTCCCCGTCTCGCGATCCGTGTCCGGACGCACCCAGCAGGTTAACCCGCAGGGCCGCCATAACCGCGGACCAATCAATCTGGAACAAAAGCGTTCAGCTACCCTTTCCGGTTGTAATGTTTGTGTGACCCGGCAAATGTCACATCCCTGCTGGGGCCTCCCCAAAATATATACTGTGTCCGCGAAATTCCACCTGGTGGCCCGTCTCAATATTTATAAATCGATCTACGCGCACGTGGATGTGAATTCGTTATCATTAATAACTAGTAATGAGTCCCGGCCTGCGCGCTCCCGTTGTATCAATACACGTGTGCGGACTATAAGTTTAAGACTGGTTGACGCCCCAGTCACCCCGTGTCCATATGAGTTTAAAATATAAGTTGTTTATATATTTATATATGCCTATCATTCTATGCATTCCACTTACCTGTGCAAAATCGTACCTATTATTCACTCTATCGTGGTTGACAGTTTTTATGCCATGGGCTTTTCTGTCACATCAACGCAACTTTACTTTCATTTGATGATTAATGATTTGATAAAATAATTCCTTATTCTCCCCATAAAGAAACATGTGTTTATTTATTTAGATTAATGCAATTTTCCCTTTTCCCTCCTAACAAAAATCCCAGGACTCCGGTTTTCGGACCTCGGTTCTAGGTTGGCGACCTTGCTCCTAGGCGGGCAGTCAGCTGAGCGCTTCGGAACCGTTTTCAAAACAAGGCCGGCCGAACCGGGCCTTTAATATCTTCAGATATTTTCATTTCTATCTTAGGTAAAATACAATTAACATTATTCAAAACAATCATGTGCGATATAAATCTTTCGTTCAATTGGTCTAAACAATTACCTATAATAGGTATGAATACTTAAAAAAATATTCTGGATCATCTGATTTAGATTGACGTGGCAAACTAACAGTTATATCAAATTTTCCACAGACAGTTATCACGGATAAAAATAACTGTTGAAAGTCTACATCATAATTTTCTCTAATATCTTGAATATTATTTTGAACATTAGCAGCTTCTAATGCAGTTTTTAATTCAAGATTTGCTGCTTGAAGATATCGGCTAAGTGGAAAACTTATGTAAAGTATTTTCACCAAAATAGTTAAAGCTGTTTGAAATTTTAACTGTTTTATCGCAGTCTTAAAAGAAGAACTTTTAGAACTAGAAGTGTCAGAATCTGTCTAAAGTGTAATTTTATTTAGTGTATGTAAAATGGCTGGTTGAAGTTCTTCAAATAATATAACTGCATCATGGTGATCGACCCATCGAATTGCACCATAGATTTTTAGTTAAAAGCTATTAGTCTGTGGATATACTTCTTCTATTGACAATTGCAAAATACTTTGTCTTTTTGGATAACCGAAAGCGATAACCGATAACCATTTAGCTACCTATTATTATAATATACACACTACACTGGACTGGACTTGTATATTATTAATTTGTATTATTTGTGTGAACTGTTAAGTGTAACACTTTATTCTTTTTTTAAAACTATTAGTATTTCTTTTTTATTTCAAAGACATTTCGGGCGGGGTTATAACCCCCAAATCCCCCTGGATACGCCACTGTTATCCTATTATTATGGGCTCCTATGACCCCCACAACTCTTAATCCGAACCTGTCGGCGGCGCGTTGTAAATTTTAGTAACTTTTTATAGTTTTCTTACCGGCAAGTGATCGTGGTATTGTCCTCGCAGGCGTCGTTGTTCTGTTGGCTTTTGCCTTTGGTAATCTAATAAACGATAATATAGGTATTATTAAATTCGTACAATAATCTACGTAACGCGAGGTCGTTTTTAAACAGTGTAAAAAAAAAAATTCGTCCGCCTACTTGAACCACTTTGCCCAGCGCTTGTGATATATTGTCGTACACCAGGACTCCTTGATTGAACATGAGCTTATGTAACACCGTCAGGGCTTCCTGGATGTCTTCGGCTTCCTTGGAGGATATCTGTTCGCCGGCCACGACCGATCCGGCCGCCGCGTCCTGGAACGAATGGATGACCAGTATCAGGTTCTTCTGATAGCCCGCGAAGTTGGCCGCCTCTATGTCGCTGACTACGTTTCTGGTTTGACTGTCGATCACGTACAACAGAATCTTCGCGTTTGCCTTAGCGGCGTGTTCGACTTCGATTAGGTCCTGACTCCACTGATCCACCTGCTACACGGGAACACGGGAAAAGAACACAACGTTTCAAAAATAGGATATTAAACTTGGGTTTATTATTATTTTTTTTTTTTTTTGCGGTGCCTGCAGTAATTTCTACGAGTTTTATAATTTCTTAGGGAGACGCATATAATCAGCACAGCGTATATTTTGCAATTGACATGTGTTATAGGTGCGGCACATAGCTATGTTTTCGAATTTTCGTTTAATTATCAACTTATACACCCAAAACAATATACCTAGTTAGGTAGGTAAGTAAAGGTTAGGTTAATATGTTGAAAAAAAACAAATTAATTGAATATTTTAGACAATTTTTAATGTCCTACATTTTTATTAACCGACAAAGATAATATACAGCTGATACTAAGAAGATGAGGTGAAAGGTATGAAAGGTATTTACTTATTCTGTTCGAATTATTGTTTTCTTGTAAAGTATCCACGCCTGCCCATTTACTATTGAATGTTTATAAAAACCCTATTAGATTTTTTCTTTACGCGACCCCTGCCAATGTTTTTGATATTTTTTATAATAATTATTTTATATGGGATTGGATGAAAGCTGGAAGGAAAGATATATATATATATATATATAGAGTCATTTAATTTATATCGGTACGCAACGATAAACCATTGCTCATAAAAACGATTTTGAGCTAATTACTATTAGTCGTATTTTTCCCCTTGTTGCCAAGATGACCCAGAAATCAACAAAAGTTATACGACAAATTGCCAGTTTTTCCCATTGATTAAAATAATTACAAGAAAAACAAAATAAAACCACCTCAGTTTCGCACCAACAATATAAAAAATGCTACAGGTCCTTATGAAGTGTAAAGTGTTTGATTGAAACGCATTATAGTAATACCCGTACATTTCTCACTTCGCACAGAATCTAATACGTATTATACATAAACCGTGGGTGAAAAGTGAATTTAAAAATATTAAATTATTGTTTAAATTCGAAAAGTAAGACACTAATGTCAACTTTATAGACCGTAGCACCACAAAAATAACTATATTTATGTTCATTCTGTAAAATTTCATTTTTAAGGGTTACCTACATTGTAATTTGCATTAATTTGTTCACCTTTGTCTATCCCATGCTTTATATATTTATACACGTCTACATTAGTTAGTTTTCGACTGGAGAAACCCAGAATAAATTTACACCGTTCTGCAGTAGATAATTACTATGTAACGGTACCGGAAACGTCTTGTGAAAGTACATGACATTTTAGATACTACATTTTAGATACTGAGTAAAACGAGAGATCTATTGGTTTTACTATGATGTGTATTTTTTTTTTTGTCTGTAAACAAATTTTCTCTTAGTAGTAACCTTGTTCCAAACTAAACTCGACAAGAGACATTTTTGTTGTATTTTGGTCCTAGTTGGTACTTGATAAAGGTAATTTCTTGAAATTCTCATTAATATTCGATATAATGAGGTAAAACTCTGGTTCTTAAGATTAAAAAAATCAAAAGATTAAACATAAGATTTGTCATTGAAAACCATTTTTTTTTCGTTATTATTGATTTTTTATTATTTTAAATCTTTTTCAAACAATCGTTGTCGTGAACGTACATTTTTGAAAAATCAATACTACAAATGGGCGAACTCCGCTAAGAATCGTTTTTCCTTAGCAATGGTTGATCGTTGCGTACATAATATATGAATTTAATTTTCCTCTATAATATCCTATACCTATTCTCAACTTCCCACCTAAAACAGAATGGTCGCACTCGTTGTTCAGTATTAGCTCTTTTAATTTTTTTTCATTCGAAACGTTTCAATATTATATCGTCTACCTAATAATATCACCTACTGACACAAAAATGAATTTTCACGTTTATATAATAAACCTACATAATTTATGACGTAGGTAGGTTACCGATTATCGCGTTTGGTATAAAATATATCGTTTGGAATACCTCTAACAGATAATAGTCACGTGATATATTATACGGTCAATGCGTCAATGCCGTATAATATAGTAGGTACCTGCTCAAAAAGTCTGATATTGCACGTCTATACATATATTATAATGTATCTAAAATATATCAGCGAATACCTCAGGTATAAGGTTCTTTACAGTTTTTCGAGGTTTTTTTTTATATGTAAAAACATCCGTGCAATATCGTTCCAATTGGTATGCGCCTTTGAACGCGGTTTCTATTTTATCGTGGAATATTAAGTATTTTTATTTTAGATACCTACCTCTGACGTTATCAAAATATTCTCAATTAAAAATTAACGCAAAAAATGCATTAGTATTTTAAATGTGTGCCAACGACAATAATTATTATTGTATCAGTAACGCGACGATAAAAGGCACGCCGCTTGTTTCGGAATTATTGTAACTATATTATATTTTTAGTGCATATTGAAAAGTTTGTTGTTTTTTTTTTCGATAATCTCGACGCAGAAAATCGAACTCATCGGTAACGGTACCTTGGACGTGCTTGGCTCTGCAGGATAAACGATGCTCGATGCAGATGCGAGGTTATTACCTATACTGGCTATACCAAGGTATGTCTCGTGGCAGAATATTTTTCCAAAACCGTAACCGCCTCTGGTCACCATCGCTTGAGTTAAATACACACACACACACACACACACACACACTATTATTCGAAGCCGTATTTAGAAAGGAACAAACAATAATTATTATTATATTGATAGACGCGCTATTATTATTGCACGAGTACGTTATGTAGGTAACCTTAGCGGTGTCAAATTGCGCTTTATTAATTGACACTCGGCGGCGCGTGCACTCTCGGTCGTCGTTGAGTTAAAAAAAAAACATACACGGAAATAGGAAGTTCGGAATGTCGAAAATGTTGGATTAGATTTCCGCGAAAACACACGTCCGAGCGCGTTTTTCTGTAATCGGCGATTTATATAAAAAAAAAAACCTCATACCTACCTTTTCGTTTTAAAACCGGTTATTAAATTATATTATTACTAGCAAGATTTCGATAAGTGTGGCGCCAAAAAATTATGGTGGTTTTGGATGGAGTTCATCGATCCGAGAAAAGAACACACCAAAGAAAATCTATATTTCTAATAGTTTTCGAGATATCGATATCTCGAAATCGCCAAAATCTCAAACACTCGAAACACATTATATTTCGCCAATTTATAACAACGACATTAATGATGCATTTGATTTTATCCTGTGTTCCATCCAACGTAGCTTTCTACAATAAATCAGGGTTATTTTCGATTAAAATTTTCCGAGTTAGCTCATCGAAATACACTTCGTTTGAACGTTTATAACTCTAAAACTAAGCCAGATAGACTTATTTTGAATTCAATAAAAAAAATACTTTGTATGGGTTCCGTCACTTGTTGGCCTCCCTCTTCTTATTATTCGCAATTATATTGTACATACAATTATAACATATGCTTATTATGCTATTCTGACACATATTGTAGTTATTCTTTTAAAGTAAAAAAACTTTGTTCTCAAAATATCAATAACTACAAATGATTATAATAAAAAACAATACATATTTTTGATATCATTTTGGATTATTTCCTAACGATCAAATTTTTAAAGATGTCGATATTGAAATATTTATACCTCGAAAACTATTTGAAATATCAACTTTTCTTTTCGAACCGATGAAATCTATCCAAAACTACCACATTATTGGTGTCACACTTATCGTGCCTTATCATTGATTATTGATAATACCTATCAGATAAACCTGCCGGTCTATGATCGTCATATTATCACCGAAAAACCGAGGTCTGCAGAGGACGTCTGCAGGACGTCGATCACCTATCTACATCATATAAACTTTTTACAGTTAATTTGTATGGACATCCAGTTGAGGTGGCGAATTAAAGAAGATAATTATATTTTTGAAATTAAATTTTAATTGGCAGTTCTCGTTAGGTACTGCGCAAATCACCTATTACAATTATTTACCGGGATAATTATTTGATTGAGAAACCGCGTTTAAGTTCCTAAAACCGGGTTTGGTAAATAAAATAACACCTCGTTTTTTACCGTTAGGCTTTTGATTTTTAACTGGAGGTTTTTTCGCAATCGAGTTAACTGTTGCCATTAATTTGTCCGCTTTTGTTAAAATAATATTATATTATTATTATTATTATTATATACCAACCGGATTGTAGAATGATACCCCGGCCTCTTGTAAGTACGGTATGGCGATGTCTTTGCGCCACGTGGTCGGATTGCAAGAGCCGCCCAGGAACACGTCGTAGCTATGGACGTCACTTCCTGCGTTAACGAAGCAACAAAACACGAAGATTAGACGAACGATCGATAGAAATACCAGATGGACCCGTGGAAAATGAAAAAATGAATGGACCATCATTGTAATATGGTATTTCTGATAAACGCAACGTTGAGTTTGCGAAGCACGGGTGTATTGTACAGAAATAATATAATGGTACTGCCACTATGTATAATATTGTCGGTAATATATTTATATGAACAAAAAAATAAAAAAGATATCTGTATAGCGATAATAAACTAGATTACTAGGCATTTTGAGTAAGTATAAACGGTAAGTAGGTATATCTAATCTTATTCATGTCTACAAAATATGGTACAATACGACGTTTCAGCACGTAATCATAACCATCATATGACGTCTATTTTAATTTCTAACCAAAGTTTATAAAATATTAAAATCCGTTGAACAATTAAATATATTGCATTACAATCATTAGTAAAGCTTTACGTTTTGTATCTATATTAGTATTATGAGAGAGGAAACCGGCAGACTGGCGTTTCAACGCGTGGCCCAAACCACTGGGACTGAGAGACTTAATACATTTTGCACAATGATTCCTTGCACAATGTGAGCAACAGCTGACCAAGGATTTTTAACGCTGTTGACTATTGTGAATATATTATTCGCATTTTATCTACATAAATTGATAATCTATTCACCTTTTATAATATACACCCCGTATGCCATTATGGAAATGTATTAAAAGTTCGTATAAACACTATAAAAATAATTTTACTAAAATGTGCTAAGTTGAAAATAAATAATAAATAATATAATAAAGGTAAAAAATAAATAATTTAGATCTATTATGAAAGAATTACGATTTTAGTGTTTATAATTTTGTTCCATCTATATTCAAAATGGCTAGATACAATACATTATAGGTTAAAGTTAGCAATCAAGTTAATTATCTATATAATTATCTGTGGACCAGAAGATAATAGATAATACTGCAGTATAAGTAAAGATACAAGCCAGAATTCAGTGGCGTAGTGAGGGAGGGCGTTTGGGTGTTCAAACACCCCCCCCTTTTGACTATATTTAAGCCAAAAATTATATTTTAGTATTTGCAGTTATATGCATCAGATTTATACAAGATGAGTTATGTTTCGGATAGATAATTATTAAGTAAATGTTTTGTGTTCTACACGTGCACAAAAAAGTTACATATAAACACCCCCCTTAAAAAAATCCTGGCTACGCCACTGAGCCAGATTCTTTAGTAGCTTTATCCCGAGTAGATAATCTACCTATAATACCGTAATATAGGTAAAAGTTTAAAATATTAGAACAATTGGAATCGGAATAAAAAATTGTACAGAAGAACTAAAAGACACAAAACCATGTAAAACTAATCAATAATAATAAAAAATGTCAACCGTATGGAATATATTTTGTAACCAGTGCAGTATGACAACAGAAGTATCTTTGGAACGCACACAATTGATGGTCCATCCATTTATTTAATAGATTTTTACTATACCTATATTTTCTATTATAATATTATGACTATAGTATAGGTAATGTTATTTTCGTGGTTTGACTTACTCGTGTTTTTTTTTATTCCCCTGTTGTGTATTATTTCTTGATCTTTTTCCAACAGACGTGAAAATTGCAACGACCTCGGTATTCTGCAAACATTAATTACGACCATTATGTTATTATTTTATCCGTTAGGTTTTCTTATGCTATAATATTGGTTACACATTAAGTTAATATAATATAATATTATAATAAAACCGCGACTAGTGTTTCATTTGATCGTGTGTATACAACAGTCACCGGTGTCGTTGTACTTTTATATTATGTACGATTATATAGGTGCTGTAATCTGTCATTTGATCACGAATATTTATTATTAAACAATTAATCACAGTACAGTTATATATCATACATGTGTAAGTACAAAACTAGAATTTTTGCTTGTATTTCGGCATTATTTTACATAGACATTGTAAAAGTCACTCGTCTAAAATAGATAGATATTAGTCATGTAGGATATATACGTCAAATATTATTTTGTATAGTCTGTGTATGTAATCTGTATCAAACTCGTAAAAATATTCAAATGAATGTGGGCAAATCGACTTTTTTTAAACGGTACAAAATGCACGCGACTAAAACAGGACATTGCGCTGCAGCGGTCCGAACAAATAAAATAAAAAATAACTGGGAAAAATATGGGAATTATAATTATATTCAAATATAAAATGTTATTTTATATCAGTCTAGACATATTTTTATCTAATAGTCTGGAGATAACTGCCTAATATGTTTGCGATCACCCGTATCTGCTATCCTACTATCTATATATTAGTAATATAGTTTTTATCGAAAAAAGTTAATCTTTTTAAGTTTGATATCGCCTATATGGTAAAAAAAAAAAATCAGTTGATTAAAAATACAGATACGTTGTTTTTGTGAAAATATTAAACTTTGTTTTAAAAAAAAAATAAATTGAAGTAACACCTAATTGTAATGCTATTACAATGTACTTGTATGTGAGATAATATTACAATTCTATAAGTTTTTCTTAATAGACTTTTATAATTTCCAGCTGTCTACATTTGCCCGGATTTTCATAAACCAGTTTTCCTTTATGATTTGAGACTGCTCAATTATTTATCAGTATAAATATCCTTGATTTTATTTACTAGTGCCCGTTTACAAAATTTGAATTCCCGGACCATAAATTGTTGAAAATTTATGTTGCCAATTGATCTATTGATTCAGATGAAACACAGGAAGCTAGGAATAATGGTGCTGAGAATTTCACATAAAATAATGTAAGATATAGACACATCTATATTGAAAAGTTGAAAGATCCGTTCTATAAGTATAACTTGTTAGATCAGTTCTACTTATTTCGTCCATAAAAAAAATAAACAATAAAAAACCGACTCCATTATGTGCTAGAGACAAAACTTTTCAGCATGGCGAAATCGATGACTAAGTAGAAAATAGTGACTAGAAATTTATGGAGTACGAAGAAACGGACTGAAAATGGCTACCGCATGAATTGCTAAACAAAATAACTAACTCAGTATAGTAATTCATTGTCTTAAAATACGTCTAATATTTTATTTTTCAATAGAATATTTATTTTTTTATTTCATAGTATAATACAAATTATCATTAAATTACCTTATTGGACCATATCTGACGATTTAGTTGTACAAAGGTTTTTCTATACCCGGTATGTTGATAATTAATTTAAATAATATATTATTATAGGTTAATAACAATATTTACAATATATTCGTGAAATGCTTAGAGTAAAAAATAACGTAGTGATTGTATACTATACGTATATTACTGTATGGAGACAAAAATTCAACTTAAAATAGCGAAAAAACGTATATTTAAATAATGAAACAATAAGAACCTACACATTTTCCTATAGATAAAAAATAATATGCAATTGTCAAAACGCATTAAAAAAAATTAATAAAATGGTATGTAAAATGTAGATGTAGATATTTAAACTATCGATTAATCGATTCTGTCGACTTGTATGCTTATTTAAGGAACCTAAAGCAACATTTAGAAAACGCAAACTCTGGGGAACCAAAAAATAAGGGCGACATTAAATAATATAAATATAAAATTGTAGAGTAGTTTGTTTCTTAAATGTTTTAGAAAATAAATTCCGGAAAAAGTTAATACTTTCCGAGATAAAGAGTGTACCCACTTAAATGGATAAACCCGGTACAATAAAGGAATTCAAAATTAATTTGTCTTACCTATGCAACTTATGCTAAGAAGTTTAAAAATTAAGACTTTAGTCGTTATAAATATACCTATTGTCATAGAGAATTAGCGTTAATAGCATTTTCGAACGAAAGGTTAGGCATGGAAATAAAAATGGCCGTACCGATTCGGGGAGAAAATGAAAATCCGGACAACTATCCAGTCCAGCGTTAGGTATGACGGCTGTGGCTTTTACACGAGATAAAGGAGGTATCTATACTACCGCTTTAAAAAAAAAAATAACAGTAAGTACGTACATACTACACATATTATATTTTCCGCGTTTAATTTTATGGGAATTAGTCCAACTTTGCGTCGAAATAATTTCGTGTTTATATCACCATTATAAATAAACACGAGTAAATCAAGTCGGGTGTAAAGACTATTTGACTCGTGCACGACAAATGAACAATTATTTTTCAACGTATTAATAATTATGACCATTATTTATGTATATAACCTACGTATATTACCATACCCATAGAGTAATAATAATATATCATTCGAGGATCGGAATAATTATACAGTAGTTAGAGGTATTGTATTGTTGGATAGGTACTTGTGTATGCGAATTATGTATACAAAAACAAGACGTATAAATGTGTATTGTGTATGTTTATTTTAAAGCGGTTAGTCACGATACGTACGCGATGGATTTCTAAGACTGAACAGAGCGAAATTCGTATTTTATACAATACGACTTTTTCCCTCATTTTCGTTTTCTCATTTGCATTACTATACTTAAGTAATACCTGTTTATTCGATTGACAGGTAAATATTATATATAGATTTATAATAGGTATGCGTGATAATTTGTGCTTACAGAAAAAAAAAAAGGAGAGGGGTCATTTTTTCTAATGAGTAACGTCGTCGTTAGTAACGACGACATACTACATAAGAACTCGACTATTATTATTTAGTATTTTTTTCATTATTATATCACATTATAATGCGTCGCGAAAGAATCGATTTCCTTTATTCATGATAATTATTAGTTTATTACCTCTATGTACGTAATTACTTATATAGTGAAAGTGCATACAAATATCCGTCGGATAGAAAAAATCAGTATAGGAACATAACTTACTATAATAGACCGTAAAATACTTTTTAATAATTGATATATTATATAGGTACACTTTTTGCTATTTTAAATGTCATCTGTAAATAGGAATTTGCTGGAACGCTGCAGAACCGACTCGTATACTATGTTAACGCGTTTATAAAATTACTGTGTAATATAATATCAATTCTGAGTTGATCGGGTAAAAGGTGTTGAGTCTTAAAAATGCGAAAAAGCGGTCAATTACATATTTTTATCTAAAACAATTATACATTATAGCTGCAAAATAACAAACGCAGTATGAAATGTGTTTCGAATTAAAATAGTTCCCTATATAGATTAATAAAAATATAAAACAAACTATAGAAAAGCTCACTCCGCGAGTGTGAACATTCTCCGGTTTTTAAACTTATTTAAATCAATAAACCATAACTCAATACACAATTTTTTTGAAAGATTTTGGGTAATCTAGAATAAAAAAATGCTCGTGTGTAGAAAGTTTAAATATTCTTAAATATCTTAATTTGTAAACAGTTGACGGGACATTTTTGAAAATTATTGAATTAATTATATTTTAGTACGTATTTTTTTTTTTAACATTGGCTAATAAATATGACTTTAGAATTAATATTCGTGTTGTAATTAATAACCACGACAATAATAATGTCACGTGTAATGTATTGTATCCCCTTGTCAACCAAATCAACAACCGTAACTACATATTTGTAATAATAACCGTACAGACGGGCGAACGCACAACGGACATAATATAAGATGGTCCAAATTTACGTTTAGAAACCTAAAAACAATTTAATTCCAAATGTGTTTAATACAATTAAACCATGAATCGATTCGATACGCCCTTGGAAAATGTGATTTATTTCACTTTTTGTTTTTTATATGTATACAAATGGTAGGTAGATATTTGTTTTAGATTCAAAATCATTTTCTACGACTGATCTACGAGGACATATTATTATTATTATTTCGTGTTGTGCACGCGGTAAGAGGCGAAGATAAGAAACGCGATATGTAGAGCAAAAGTGTGTATGCCCTAAAAACCTATTAAAATATACGAAGCCGGTATGCAGTTACCAAAATTGCATTTCATTTATATGCAGAAAATCCTGAGCCTATTGACGACCGCCGTTCAGGTGAAACAAATTAATAGTATTCTGTTTTAAACACCGGTGGCGGTGTCGGCTCGCTTGTTCATTTTACGAGTTTGGACGATATTGTTTTGTTATATTCGTTTTGCCGAGTCTTGAAAATTATATACGAAACGTACTCTAAGCACGGACAAAATACGAGCTATTGAAATACGTTTTGGTGTAATGAAACTATGTAGCCGTTTTTTCTTTGTTCGACCAACAACCAAAAACGTGCAAAAATTCATTGTAAATATCTGCCCTGTAGTGATAATAGATTAGGGTACACATTATTTCAATCGGTTTGGCGTGTTAAAAATAAATATTTTGATTAGGCACTTATACCTATGTATGCAATAATAATTGTCGAAAAAAGTAAGTTGTATTTCTATAATATAACACGTTACACTATTGCGGCAGAAACAACAATAATTTATAACGCGTGCACACACACACACACACACACACAGAGCAGTATTATAAATAATAACAATTGTTTCTATTTCAAATAGCGTAATATTACAATATTGTATCGTGGTGCGGTTATTTACCCTCTGTCCAAGCCGTTTTTCAGTTTTTTGGCCAACAAACAGAATTCGGCGAACGTCATGCAAACGGGCGGGCCTCTATTGGCGCATTTCATCACGCACTGCATCATTTCGGCGACTGCGCGGAAAAAAAAACAGAAAAAACAAAACGTGAGAAATTCCGCCGAGAAAAACCAGGACGGCGGCGTTAAGTCGAAAAATTTTCACGCGTATAATGTAATACTACGAATGAGGCGAGTTTTGTAAGAACTGGAAAAAATCACCTTGAGCAGTGGTCGGGTACAGTCCTAGGTCGTTGAACAACGTTTGAACTCGGTGGGCCGGCGCGTTCGTGTTTTGGGAGCCCACACGCGAGTGCCACGCCAAACAAAATTCTCTAGAAAAAAAAACCATAATAAACACATTTTATTTATAACAAAAAAAAAAACCGTTTTACGTATCCCGCACGAGCATACGAATTTACCTATACGTATATAGTATACCGCGCCCGGGGTAAACAAGGGCGAAAACGAAAATCGGACCGGGAATCGCGCTCGAGTTTTTGTTGCGTTTTTCTATTTCTTTTTTTTTTTCGTTCTGTTTCGCCCCGAAGAAAATAACCGACCTATAACATCACCTCAATGTCATTACGATATCACAATATTATTATTATAACGCTGCGTTATCGCGGGTCGGGTACTCCGTACAATGTTTTTACGTATCGACGCGACTAAATTCAGAGACACACTGCAGCGGACCGCGAAACGCTCCGGCCGGCGTTATTAACGCCGTCACAATAATATCGTGTACCGTGTAAAATATTAATTAGCGACTGCAGACTAGGCATATTATTGCCTATTTTATGTATTGATATTATATTAATGCTAAACGTTTCGAAATAATTGCGGTTCGTACACGGGTACGCCAGATTAGATAGGACGGCGGCCGGCGCGTACACGTAATACCTGGCCGTGTGTGTTTCCGTTATAACGCTAATAATTAAAAATGTTTACACAATCGACCCGATCGAACCTAACCTACGGTATCGGTCGGTCGAATTACGCGTGTGTATAACATTATCGTATTGTATTATTATTATTATTATTATTGTTATTATAAACGGTGTAGGTGAATTATTATTATTTTTTTTTTACCATCTAAAATCTGTTACGGTACCGGTTCACGAATGGGGAAATTTTCACACGGTTCGATAACAACGAGATAAAAAACAAAACGGCCGATAATACTGCCGGTGGGGGTGCCGTAATACATCACCGCCGTAGGCGGGAAGTCGGGAAAACACGGGAGTACCGGCCCGCCTCGCAATACTGTAATACAATACCCTGTTGTTCCGCACGGCGCGGCGAGCGGCTTCGACCAGTTGCCTTCGGTGGCTGTTTTCGGCATTTAATAAATATACCGGTCGTCCCCGATTAAATGTACCAGCAAGAACGGATCCAAGGGGGGGGGGGCTAGTTCACTCTCCATTATACCCTCACTCTTACTCTTACTCATCAATGAGCTCGTCATAAATGCGTGACTTATATGCATTTTCAAAATCGCCCTCTTCCCATTTTCTTGTCCTGGATCCGCCCCTGTGTTACCCTCACCGTATAAAATAGCGCGTATACCTATACACAAGAGTACAAAGAGAGGAATTTCATAAACATTATATACGATCAAATTTACCGTAACATTCATACAATTTGTTTTAAACAAATAGCATTATCACAATGAGTTGACATGGACATGTCAACGCCGAAATGTATTCGACTGAATCTCCGTCTTTTTACGACATTTTTAATACTGCAGTTTGCCGTTTGAAAATTCGTTGAATTGTGAGCAGCGATAATTTTCCCAGGTAATTTCGGCGCAAACATTTAAATGTGATTAACCGACAAATATTCTATTCTATAGCATTGATCTCGAATGCTGATCGAAAATGTTTAAAAACTAAAAAAATTGTCCTCAAAGAGATATTTATATATTTGCTCCAAAACAACTGAATCTAAGTTTTGAAAATTTTATTTCTTTATAGCATCTCTTCGGAAGATTATTTTTTAGTTATCTGCACCTTAGAGCGCCTCAATGTTGCTTCATTTTCTGATTGACATTTTTTATTTTGTATTTAAAAAAATGCAAAAACCTGGAATAATTTTGTACTTTGATTCTCTACACGCGTTACGATCATCACGAAATACACAACAAAAACAGCGCGAATCCGCGCGCGATTGACGAGAGGCAGCCGGTCGGTCGTCAGATCGCGGCAGTATCAATAAAAGTAAAAGAGCGTAAAGTAAATTTAAATAAAAAAAAAAAATCTACCTAATAAAAATTATGATTTAAACGAATTAATGGCAAAACACATTTTGTTGTGTTGGAAAACGCTACTAAAAACCTATTTAATGTCTAATAAAATATCATCCCGTATAAAAAACGTTACGATTATTCGAGTGTTTTTATAATCCGATTGATATATTCGGTTATAACTTATGGGAGTGCCGGCATCACGATAAATCCAATTGATATCGAAACACTGTATAGGTACTATTATCATAATATTATTGTCGACGACATTCTGTAAAATGGAAGTTTTACTTTTAGCGTTTTGCGTTCTATCGTAAAATATTACATGAGCAAATATCACGTATAAACTTTAATGCCCGCCTGTTGAAACTAATCCAACGAAAATGCGGTTTTAAAGCCGGGATTCGATATAAACGCGTGTATACCTAGTGTAGAATTCAGTATGTTTCATTCAAATGGTAACACAAAATATTTCTGTTTAGTGACCTCAAATTGTAATGGGGTTTTCAAGAGAATATAAGCAATACTAAAATACACATTTTGCATGGATTTTCAAATTCCTTAATCTTTCAGTATGCGCATGCTCAATAAAACTTGTATTTTTTTAAACACCTTTTTCTAACACTTGATTTGGATAAGCCATTTTTTTTTTTAAGCAACTTATATAAATAAACTTTTTCCTTATCTCGAAAATTAACCGAAATACAGCTAGTTAAAGTTGAAACAAAATTTATTTATTTTTATCAAATTATTTTAATTATAAACAATTTATTCCAAAAAATACTCATCAGTCATCATTATCTTATAAATTATTCGAAGGTTTTCCATTATGTTGTAAACATGCTTCTTAACGTCGTACGACTTAATCTTGAGTAGCTGCCATGATTTGTTTGTTTATCAGTTGTGCGAATGCTTCAGTGATTTTTTTGTTTTAAATGCTGGAGACTAATCAGTGGTCAGCATAAACTACAGTCTTAAATGTCCCCAAGAAAAAAAATCTACATGCGTCTAATCAGGTGAACGCGCCAGCTAAGCTATCGGTCCATATTTCTCCATCCAACGATTTTTAAATGAGCTACATAAGTATTGTCTTACAATAATACTGTTGTTTGCGGGAACATTATCTTCCTAAAAAATACGTTTTCCCTAATATCTAATGGGATATTTTTTAACAAATAGTGGATAGAGAGAAAATCCAAAATCTCCTTCCATTTAATGTTTCATTATAAAAATAGGGGCCTATTACGGAACCTCCAATTAATCCACACTATAAATTTATTGGATTTATAGGGACATATGGACCGATAGCTTGGCCAGCGCGTTCACCTGATTTGACGCCTTTAGATTTTTTCTTTGAGGATATTTAAAAACTGTAGTTTATGCTGACCCACCGATTAGTCTCCAGCAAACAAAAAAATCACTGAAGCATGCGCACAACTGACAAACAAATTATGGCAGCTACTCAAGATGAAGTCGTACGACGTTCAAAAGCATGTTTACAACATAATGGACAAAACATCGAACAATTTATAAGAAAATGATGAATGATGAGTATTTTTTATAATAAATTGTTTAAAATTAAATTAATTTAGGTAATAATAATAAAATAATTTTGTTTCAACTTTAACTAGCTGTATTTCGGTAAATTGTCGAGATAAGGGAAAAGTTTATTTATATAAATTGCTTAAAAAAAAAACGGTTTATTTAAATCAAGTGTTGTAAATAGGTGTTTCCATTTAAAAAATTGAAAGTTTTATTGAGCATGCGCACACTGAAAGGTTAAGCAATTTGAAAATTCATGCAAAATGTGTATTTTAGTATTCCCTATCTTCTCTTGAAAAAGCCATTTCAATCTGAGGTCACTGAACAGACATATTTCGTGTTACCATTTGAGTGAAACTACACTGTACATTCAATTTCGAATGGGTATATAATATTATATAAAACGAAAAATACCGTCGTTTAAAACCGACGAGATAAATCTTATCGGAGTAATATATCCGGGCACGGTTTGTACACAGAATTACAAATCAACCGGTAGAGCACTTATAAAATATATTTTACGGAATAATTACTGCGAGTTAAAGAACCGATTAAAATAATATAAAGGTACAACTGTATACTGCAGGCTAACATATAGTGCATCTAATTCGTTTTAAACCGACACTTATAATTAATAACGACTGATAGACCAGCTGTAAGTAAGAGATATAAGTACTTTTGTTTACTATTATTAATATATATATATATATGTGTGAAAAAAACAACAAAGAGCTGATATACTGTTGATGAGTGGTGCCACTGATGTAGTTTTGAAGTTGGAAAGATAGGACACATAGATCGAGTTATTATGTAATTTATATTATCTGTACGTAAATCGTTCGCGTAGTGATAAATTATCGCCCACAAAATACCATTTTGAGCGAAGTTCATTTAAAACAATTTTGAAATGCCTTAATTTTAAAAATATTTGTTTCGAAATTTGAACTTAAAATGAGTTATAAAAATTAAACATTATACCGCTAAAATTTTTTTTTATTTCACCACTATATGGAAATTATGACAAATCTCGAGTAAAACTATTAAGCAATTTTGCTCGGGCAAAACATTTCTATCCACATAAAAACTACAAAACTCGAAAATTTGTAATGTCTTTAAATAGCTCGAAATCGTCAGAATTTTATCACGTCTAGGAAATATCAATGTTTTGTGAATAATGCACGTGTCTAAAATAACGAAACCGGTATTTGTCGTAAACTTTCTGGTTTTTCCCAGTCATAAGTAAGAAAACTAAAAGGAAAATAAAAAAGCGACCTCCCTAATGAACTATATATCCTCTATTCGATTGAATAAAGCACTCTTATCGTGTTCTGATCGGAACAAGATTTCTGGTGGACGTCATCAAATAAAAGAAAAAACGCAACTCAGTAAAACCAATGCGTTTCTCGCCGCACTCAGAATTCAAAAATATAAACAAAAAAAACACACATAAAAAAAATATAGCATTATCAATAAACGTCGTAATAAAAGTTATAAATCATAATATTAATAAAGTCTATGACGGATCGCATCGCACGCACAATAGATAGGTATACGATTATCGCATGTTTATTTTTATAGTTTCGTCTCATTTCGATGAATTAAATCTTTCTTTTGTTATACCGTTTTGGTTCGAGTGCATACGTAATATTTTTATAATTATTATAAAGTCACGCGTCTGTAAAACGATAACTATCAACACATCGTCGAGTTTTAATTTAATTTCTCTCGATTTTAATCGTTAATTACTTATAAATAGGCCACGGAACTTATTGCACTTAAAATCCATAACAAAAACTCTTTAAAAACGATCCAAAAAGCTCTGAAAAAATAATTTGAAAAATATTTAAAAAAGGGTGTAAATATTTCCACTCTAAACGACTTTAACTTATTGAATACAATTTTTTAATACTACACAAGTTATTAATCTGAAATTATTTTTTTTTTATAATACGTAAAATTTTATTTAAACAAATTAACTTTTTGTTAATCATTTGTGTCGTGTTATATTTAATAATTTAAAATCGTTATACGTTTAAACCCTTCTACCATTTGGTCTGATTATATTTGCTTGAAGTGCGTTTTTTTCAAGGCTTTTTTGATGTTTTTAAGTGCTTTTTGTGTGAATTTCAAGTCCCGAGCCCTACTTATATAAACGCATACTCTTACGCCCCTTAAACTGTTCACCTGTACTACGAAATTACGATTATATACCTATTTTCGTCTCGTTTCAATAGATACAAAATATTCTTTATGTTTTACCGTTTTTTCTTCGAATATGCACGCACAATTATAATACTACCATAATAGCAATAATTTAAAGTCAGGTGTTTAAACCTATAACCGTGAAATCAACATCACAACGCGTTATTGAGGTTTTTTTAATCGCAACTGAAGATTTCGTATTTTCCATTTTATTCCGGCAAAAATGTCATACTAATTTTCACTAATCTACGTGTAACGCGAATACGATCCGACGATCGGTGTTTATAAAAATAGTGGTATGCTCATTATTGACCTGAGCTCTATATAGCGAATTTGTCGGGTATATTTATTAAAGCCGTTAGCGAACTTACCGAATCGGGCGCAAAACCTGCTCCGCGGACCGCGACGTACTGTATCGTCTAAAAACCCGCACGACCGTTGGACGAGTGATTTCAGAGCTCGTTCGAGTCCAATAGATTCTCATATTTATATAGATAGTATGAAATTCAGTAAACTTTCAGTCGCAGCACGGTTCGACAAACATTATACAGATATTGGTCATGTTAAATTAGCACTTGTCGTGTGATACAACAATAATAATGTAATTCTATAAATGTAATTAAAATTCATTTCGAAGTAAAACAATACAATATATATATATATATTTATATGACTAATAGAACGATGAGCACTCGGGCTGTTAAAAAAAAAATAAAAAACAATAATAATTTATAGTACTGTGACGACGTACGGAACAGCGTTATAGAATAATATTCAATTTTAAAACAAATCGATTAAATTTAAAAAGAAAACCTAAAAAAAAACGAAAACGTGTACATTATCGATTGCATTCTCGTATATGCACAATCATCTTATAATATTATGCAGGTACAATAATATTATTATTCCTACTGAATGACGTATATTATAATAACCAAAAGTGCAAACATTATTATTACTCTGGTGTATATATTATTACGCGTGTATAAATAGGCGGGTACTCGTAATTTAAAATTTCGTAGTACGTCACGAATTTAACATAAATTATTATCGATGGGTATAGGTAGGTAGGTAGGTAGGTAGGTAGGTAGGTAGGTAGGTAGGTAGGCAGGCAGGTGTAGGCACACTTTAAAGATTTATTTGTATTGCTGTTGTTTTGCACGTATATTATTCTCTATACGGTTTAATCTTTTAAATCTATAAGTTGCGTTTAGAAGTTTTTTATTTATTTATTATTTTTTTTTTTTAACAACAGTTGTATCGGTATACATTCGCTTATGAATATAAAACAACTTGACTGAACCATGTCTAACCCGGTTTAGTTGTATCGAGGGGCCTCTACAACGTAGTTCGTTTTCTCCGTCCGTATCGCGCGTAACACAGCAACATAATACAGCACCGTACCGATCACGACTCCTCGGTCGAGTTTAGGTCAAAGAGACCTATTATACATTTTTTTTTTTTTTTTATGTATATTTGTTCATATATATTTAGAGTATTACGATGATTTTTTTGTCTTTAATATTTTCGTTTTTTACCGCGGAATAATGCGTGTTTTAATTTATCTTAATTTTAATCATTATAATAACTCATCAACAAACGGAAACCGTATAAAACAAATCATTCGGCAAAGGTGTAGTAAATATTCTAATTTAAAAAAAAGTATGGTATGTCATTTTACCCCAAACTCGACCTGCAGGTAACCGTTGTCATATTACGCGTTAGACCAGTGTTTCCCCAACATGGGAGGACATTTTTCACCGGAGAGGAATTTAGGTACTGCGTGGGGAGCATCATGTAGCGATGGTGAAATAATTGTAAGAACAAAATATAAAATGTACAAATTAAACGTATCTGAAATTAAAAAAAAATTATCTCGTATGTTTAAATAATAGGGGCCAGGGGAGGCATGCGATTTTCGAAAATCTACGAGGGGGAGTAGAATAGAGAAGTTGGGAAACACTGCATTAGACAGACAGAGAAAATAAATTTTGCGGTTACAGGCATCTTGAACTACTGTAACTACGACTTGTCGAATGTAATAATCGTATCAAAAACTCGCAGTGGCGGCACCACGGCATTTTATCCGAGCGGGTTTAGTGTCGAGGTCCGAGGGGCTACCTCGAGCAAAAAAAAAAAACCGTTAGAAAAAGCAGCGAAAAAGACACCGTAGTGAGCGTTTAAATTTAAATTCCCAGTCTGGCTCGGAAACGTTTGTTGCGTGTTGAAAATTAAAATAGGTAATAACAATAATGTACACCGAAACGCAGTGCCAAGATAAGCGAGGCGAGACGAGTACACAACAACGAAATCGTCATTATTCATTATTATTATATATCTAATATAAAATATATATATTTTTATTTTAGAACTATATTATTAATCATTTTTTTTTTCTACATTAATTAACTCTTTCTTTACTACTGTCGGACTGTCCATTTCTACGGACATGCTTATTAGTCGTTACTGTGGATCAATATTTCATTTAAATAATCGATTAATTTATTAAATTATGATTTTATTAAATAAACAAGTAATGAGAGGGTTATGGTTAGATAATTTAATTTCGCATTTTTTTTTTTTTTCGTAAGCAATGCTCGTTCATTAATTAAAATTGATTAACTTCGTCTTCTCGAAAGGCGTGAAATATAAACGTTAAGGAGATATAAACTGTTCAGTTATTGACTTTGAGCCCAGTGAGCAACTTATTGGTTTAACTATGGTATATGTTTTATTTTTGAAATATTTTTTTTTCGTTCGTAAACGACTTTTCTTTAAGTGTTTTTAATGTAAAAATCGGCGCATTCTAAATTTTAAAACACGTTTAAAACCGTTTTCTGTTACGCGTACAGATATAAATCAAACAACTCCTGAGCCGGATTAGGCCGGCGTGCGACCGTGCTCAGTACAAAGGGCCGTTGACTTACAGAGTTATTAATGTACGGTAGTATATTAGATTTAGAGCGTAGCGAGGAATGTTTTGGTTTTACAATGATGTTTACTTTTTTTTAATCTATGAGCAACTTTTCTACCAGAAATCTTGTTCCGACGTATCGAGTGTTGAACCTTTCTTGAAAGGAAATCTTACCCAATTGGGAACTTTAGTGAGGTCATTTTTTGATTTTCCAAACGGTTAATCATAATAATTTGGAAAACGGGAAAATATACGTACATGTATAAAAGAAACTTTGCCCCGAATCGTTTATCGTTGCGTATGTATACACATTTAATTACCTTCTATATCCTACATTCCCAACTTCTCAACTAAAACAGTTGCTCACACATCGTGCGAAGTATGTCCGACTTTTTTTCAGCAACTGAATACGTGTTATAAATCAATTGGGCGATTTTAATAATAATTCCGGAAAAACGTTGATACAACAATAACAAATTAATTATTTTACAGTGAATTAAGAATTAAAGGCGTGGTACCGAATTTTGATTTAAAACAATGTACGTCCAATTCACAGTAAATAATATTCTTAAATGCTGAATTCATTTTCTTGTGTTATGTATAAAGACGGGATTTATATTATCTTATAACAAAAGGCGCTTTAAAACATCAAAAATTCTCTGAAAAAAGGATTTACAAACATTTAAAAAAGCAAAAATGATAGAGGAATTTAAAAGTACTCTCCACTAATGGTGCTTACTTATTAAATACAATTTTCTAACACTACAAAATTGATTCAAACAAAACAATTTCTTTTGGATAAAATCGTACGCATTATATTAAAAAAAAAAAACTTTATTAATCATCTTTGTGGCTTTAGAACATTTTATTCTAAATTCGTTAGAGGGGAAAACTATTAAACCTCTGTATTATTTTTGCGCTTTTATATATTTTTAAATGATTTTTTTTCAATGCTTTTTGACGCTTTCAAGTGCTTTTTGTGGATTTTAGGAACAAACAAATCCGGTATTTTTAGCTTATGTGTTTTAAATGTCGACATAAATAATTACAATTTCAGCGACCTTATTATTAACCGCCAACTGGCGTATAAATATAATATATATCCACCGGCTTTTTATAACATTTAGTGGATTTAAATACGCAACGGGCAACACGTTTCGAGGGAAGACAGTCACACGTAAATAATAATAATTGTATATTTTAATAATAATTAATATTTTTTATGTTTCTTTTATACCTGGATAAAATCATTATATACATATAATAGGTGTATATAGCTGGAATCGCGTATGCATGTATATTATCCACTCGCATATCTACGTACAGTCGTTAAATTGCAGGTGCATGGTGATGCAACGTCGTATTTTACAGATAAAAAAATGAAAACGGCAGAAAATATCACATTATTTATCACATTATTGTTTATTGGCCCATCAGGCTCTCAAGTCACGCATCACGACCGACATACCTTTCCGACTATATCATTTTCGGATTCGTATATTTTTCAGGCGCGCTTGTCTGATGTGCGAAATCGATTGCTAATAATCAGTTCTAGTCGGGCACGAAGACAGGATTTTATTTTTTGGTACCATCTGAATTTTTGACGAGAAGCTTAAAATTCGGACTTCATGATGGACCCTCCCCTGGTTACGTGCCTAATCCTAGTAGCATTTAACCTAACCTAACATAACCTATACCCGTAAAGTCGTGAGCCGTTAATAATTGATGTCGAACGACGCGATTGGCCAACATTGCCCGATCCAGCGTCGAATAACTCATCTGATGTGCGTTCGTCTACCTCCACAAAAGTGGCACACTCTCGTCAGTGGCGTCGGTTCTTTTTTATCAGTTTCTAAATAATTGGACCCGGATATCCTATATATAGTTGGACTCCTTTCGATTTCCGTTCAATTCAATTGCGAACGTCCGCGTCCACTTACAAAATACGAGTAATATTGTTACCGTGACACGATTTCATACGGTCCGTACATGCCGAATGCGTGACAAAAAAACCAAAATGTCGGCGACCGTCTACACGGTTTTTAATGGAAATGTCGTATGAAATAATGTACTTACGTCAAAAACCGAATATTATGTTTATCGATGACGGAATAAAGCGATTTTTGAAATTAATATTGTTTATATTATAAAATAATGCGAACGACTGACGCAGATACAAGTATTTATTGCGTTCATAATTCATTTACTGTGCGTAAAGTGATGCAATTTATATATTATTATCGACTAACAGACGTGACCAAATCTCAAAAAATAATTATAATACCACGAAATTAAATAATAATTAATACTAGATGTAAAATTGGTATATTATTAGTCATATCAGCAATTAATTATAGAATATTATGTTTTACTTGTAGAATAAATGATAATAATATATTAGATTCTGAACGTAAGAATGTACAAAAATGTTTTTTTTTCCAGTGTCAGTTAACAACTATTCTTCCAGAAATTTGGTTCTGATCAAAAAACGACATGATGGCTTTTTTGTAGACTTATTTGTCTAGTCGGTACAATGAAAAAGTCGTTTTTCTTCAATAATTCAGTTAAAAACTATCCTAGAGACGCGATATTTTCATTGGACACTCGTACTATTTAGCTATTAAGCACTATAGATCTGGTACAGATTGTAAAACATCAGAACATTGGGTTGAATTTCGATCTATTTCTATAGTCGTTTCGTCAGTTTTCATTAGGTTGTAGGCAGATAAAATAGTTTTGGCTTCTTTAAAACGGTCGAAAATTCGATACAGGATACACTGGTATACGTTTTACTTTTAAAGTTCGATACATATTTTATTTTTTATTTTTTTAACGCATATCTGAAAATCGCGGTATTTCAAAAGACGTTTAATCAAACCTATCGATTTTAAATCGTTTTTTGCCATAAAAATGATTTATCGTCGCGTAAATTAAAACGCATGTACTTTATATTATATCCGACCTTCCCAACTATCCGCCTACATCGGCGGCACATCCGTCAGCAACTGGTGTAGGTTCTTTTTTTATTTTTTATTCATTTATCCCGTTATAGGTTAAGTTTCGAGCAAAAAAATTACGCACGATTTACGATTGAATAACATTATAACGACGCGCCGGATTTGTTGACCAGAATCATAACTAACGGTCATTGTTATTGGGGAGAAGGACAGAGCTGTTAGCCAAAATATATATTTTATAATTTTTTTTTTTTTTGTATATATAAAATATATAATAACACGTTAAAACGAATAATGTCTTTGTCAAAATACGCGTGTGGAAATTTAAACAATAAACTCGAATAATTTCAATGTACAAATAACACGCCGCGCGGAAGACTGCTGCAGTATACTTATATATATATATATATATATATATATAAATTTACGATGTCCGAGGACATAATTATTTACATTTTTATTAAATTCGTATTGTGTACCATATAATATTCGTAGTTTATACGAATATTAAAAGAACGGTTACTCGGTTTTATTCGTCTACGGAACATCTAAATTTGTCTTTTTTTAATATTTCATCGTCATTTAAACTCGATATAACATTATTTAAACTGTTGGAATCTTTACGCGGGTAAAACATATACACTGCTGAAATCGCACGAGAAAACTATTTGTTTGTATAAAAAAAAAAAAACGCCTATTAAAATTAATTATTGCGACACGTCGAGTTCGTTACACATATTATGCGAATCGTTTAAGCTATATGAGGGCGTCATAGTGAAAAAATTTTGCCGTCTATGACGGACGGTATAATATAGCGAAAATGTGTTTTCATATTTTCAATAGGAGCTATAATAGACCAAAAACAGAAATCATTCACTAAATCGACAGCATTTACTGTGAGCTACACGAATAGGAATTTTTTTTTCGATATCCGTTTTCCAGGTATCGTATATACTATTCAAACATTAAAAATAAAATATATTTATTTTTCAAACGAAAAATTCTATACCTTGTAGTGATCTGATCGAAAAATCCATTTTTATTTTTTTTGATCCTCAGTACTGTGGGAAGTTCGAAAACACATGGTGGCAATATTGCCCGTTAGACAGACATTGGCGGTGAATCTTATTGCGTTTGTAAATTGTAATTTGATGGCTTCAATATTTGCCGCAGAGTTCGTCCCAATGTTTATTTCAGGGGTGACTTAGGGGGGGTATTGCCCCCTCCTCTTACAGAAATGTATATCACTCCTTAAAAAATTATGACATTGCTACGTAAAAATACATGCGATATGATACACGAAATGATTTACGGGCCGATTATGAGTCATCTAATTGACAACAAAACAAATATTGTATTTGTGTTATATAAATAAACGTTTTTTTATCGACTTACAAAGAAAGTTGTCGTTAAGTGTATTTCTTTATTTTTTTTTCCACGTGTATAAATTCGTAGATCCGGTACTGCTTTTGGCATACCCCCTTGAAAATGTATGATACCCCCTCTCTTCATCGGGAATGAAAGTCTGAAATAAATACTGGTTCGTCCTATCCTATATTATCTTATATTACGTTACTGCTTTTATAATGTTCTTCGAAATGCTATTCGGGACTAAATTATGCTAATCTGGAAATTAAGACTAGTGTATATTTCGAAATTCGTTTCATTATCTCTTATATAAAAACGGTTTTCTTTTGACTGACTGACAGAGAATCAACGTAGAACCTTATCTATAATAGATGGAAAATTGAGATTTTGATATTAGGTGTCTTTCATACAGTAAAGAAATCATTTTTAAACATTATACCGCCAAACGGGTAAAAAACTGAACATAAAAGTTTGTATGAAAATCCACCGTTTTTTTTTTTTTTAAGGTAAAATTTATAATAATTAGTATTTGGCCTTTTGGCTATAAATTAAGAAACACGTTTATTGGGACTTTTGAAAATTTCACCCTTAAAGTGGTAAAATGGGGGATGGAAAGTTATTCCTATTTTTTTGTAAGAACGTTCTTTTTGTTTGTATTTTGATAGATACCTATTGTAACAATGTGGACCGATTTTCATGACATTTATCGGAGGTGTTATAGTTTTTAAAATAAATTATAAAATTTAAATGCCACGAAAATATAGTTAAAAACCTTTTTTTTTTGTAAACGGGAACATCCGATTCCAGGAAAACGAAAACGTTCAATTTTTTTTCGGAAGGAGAAGTAATCTTTTTCTAATCAGTCGGCAAATCCGTTTGCCCCCCAGTCTACGGAATATCGAAACGGCAGCGCTATTAGATTTATAAAAAATCGCAATGTTATATTTATACCATAAATTCTTTTTTTTTAATCAATTTGAAACGAAAACAAAATGTTGACAATTCAAACAATAATCACAAGAGATTTACAGTGTATTATTATGATTTCGTAAAACATACGATTATTATTATTTTTCTTCGGATAATATAATATACTTACATTAATTTATACGCGAATCGCATGCACGACGACGACGACGACAAAAAAAAAAAAACATCGAAAACAAGAAACACAATAACAGCCCTATTTTCGACGACGATGTTCAGTACGAGTATACATCACACACTGTTTTTTAGAAACGAGGAACACATATTATTATACGGATATACGGGCCTTGTAATCGAACCGACATTTCGAAAAGTAAACATAAATATTAAATATAGTACTTATGTAAATATCGTTTGTAATAACGGCCATGACGTATGCTGCAGATCGCACGCTGAACGAAAACTGTATACTTCACGCGCGCGCGCACCGTGGGCAGGTCATCGCGGTCGTGGGCGCGTGTTCTTAAGGTAAGACGTATACTGCAGTGGTTTTCAACCTTTTACGAATCGCAACCCCCTAATTTTTTTTTTTTTCATTTATGAGGGCCCCTTTAAAAATCGTTTAGCAGAACTTGAATAATACGATGTACAGTATACACATATGATATTTATGGTTTTTGGCGACCCCCTAATTATCACTCGCGACCCCCAGGTTGAAAGCCATTGGTGTACAGGACGCGATTTAGTTTGTCTATAATACCGTAAACGAAAAGCGATTCGGAGCGGAGTAGTCGGCTGGGTTGTCGGACGCGTTTACCCCGGGAAAAATCTGGATATTGTATTTCGGACGTACGTCGCGGAACCCAACCCATGTCGATATCCCATATCCTAACCGTTTTTTCTAATCGAAAAAGCGTTCTGCTGCGTCCAAAACGGTTTCAATAGTATACGAGGATTTAATAGCGGCGCGATAGGGTATTTCATGAGACAATAGCCTCATGACCAATTGGGTGGTGGTGCCCCCAGGCTAAAAATATGAATTATTGCCAACCGACACTTTATATTTAACACTTTATTGTTATTAATATAAAGTAAATATATATTTATATTAAGTTAATATATTTTAATTCACTAGTTCACTTTGACTTTTAAGTATTAAATATTCAATATTAAGGTAGCCAGCGAACATTTCAGCAAACCACAATTTTAACGAAGAAGATAAAATAAAATTGTTGATTTGTAATTTGTTAATTGTACAAATTAATTTTAAAAATAATCCCACAGACTCCTAAACTCTGTCGATTAAATGTCACATGTTTTACATGGCTCGGTATTTAGATCATTAGTCCAATGTTCTTTTGGATTGACGGATAGCGAAATCAAAAAATAGGTGTAATGTATCATCAGAATATATGAAGTGCCCAATTTTATTAATTTTTGATACTCATAAAATATAAAATCACCATGACTTAAAGCATATATTTGTGAAATGGTAAATTGGTGAAGATGGGTGGGAGGCGGTGTGAGGGGGCATCGTCCCTCATGGTTCTGTCTAATAACACTTAGGCGGTTGTGCTCAACCTCTAATATAAATGTTTGCCTTATTAAATAAGTTCACGCCGCCACTGGCGGGGGAATACCTATGCGATATTTTAAACAATTGGGTACCTATATAGTCACTGACGATACTCCTCACGTCAGTTTTAATCGTGTAGGTTTTCGTTTCAAGGATCCGGCTCCGTCACGCTGCTCGGCCATAAAAATCGATATTTATTTACACAGCGAACGCGATTTTGGCTTGTACGCGTTTCAAACTATTAATATTTCCCATAAGTTTATATTATATCGCGCAAACGCTTATTTCGCTGAGCGATCGTCCAAAATTAATCTGGTATTTGGCAATTCTATATACAATACACGCAACACGTGTGTATGTACAATATCGGACCTTGAAAATAAATCCGACAAGTATAATCAACTCGTATTATTTGGCGTATAGCTTTATCGAAAAACATTATAGGCGGTTGTAAAAAATTATCGTCTCGGGTCGTAAATCAATTAATTATTGCCATTGTGCGAAATTATAACATGTTTACATCGAAACGAAAATCATCGAATAATCATTATTTATGCGTATACATGCTATATTATATCGAGACATTTAGAATGTCTCGATTAAAACCGCGACCTAATACATGTACGTGAACGCGGGAATGAAAAATGTGTACTCACGTGAATGCACGTGAATTTAGAATCCGTGTTCACGTGTTAGCGTATTACTATGTATTCACGCGAATGCGTGGATAATAACGTTAAACACGTGAATAAATGATTGTAGGTGACAATGCCCGACAAGGTAAAAATGTCTGATGAAAAGAGGTCCGGAGGTACAAATGTCCGGTTTGTACTGCACTGTAGCTAGATAACTAACAACCAAACTGAAGGCCGGTGTCTTAAGTTTTCCAAATTATTTTCACATTCCCACCCAAATATTTGGCCATTAATTGAAAAAATGCGGTTGGAGTTGGGATTGATCGGGGCAAAATAAAAAGGAAAATATCGAATACAAATAATAAAAAAAAAATTATGAAAACTTTTTGAAATGCAATGTTCTTAAATTTAATTAATATTGTATAGTAGAGTAGAATAATACATATATATATTATTTTTTTTAATTATGATTTAATTTTTTAATTTTAATATTACATAGCTCACCTGTGCATTTAAAAAAGGAACGGTAAAAAACCCTAGTGCAGACGCCTCAGACGGAATCGTGTGTATTTATGTATTCGCGGAATTCGCGTGTACGCGTGTACATATCTTTAATGAGAAAAAAAGACGGTGAAAAAAACGATAAAAATATCGGATTTACGGACGTATAATAATCGTAATCCGCGGATTTCGTTATGTTTACGGACGCCGTTACAGAATCCCGTTTCCCGTGGAACCGTCGCCGTCGCGGTCGACGGAACGGGGTCTCCCGAGAGACCGGCGAGGGGGTTGGGGGGGGGGGTAAAGGTCGGCGCGCGGACGTTGTTTCGACGTTTCCGAGGGGATGGTGGTTTTTTTATCTGTTTTACTATCGAGGCACATCGAAATCGCGATCGTAAGAAAAACGGTCCGGATCGCCGGGACGCGCCGGGATCGAAAATAGACTATCCGTGCATAGGTGCGCAATGACTGATTTGCAGAGGAGACGGCGCGCGCGGAATGCCCGGCCGAAGAACCGGTTGTCCGAGAGGAGAGCGCGCGAATATTATTATCGTAATATACGAGCGCGCGAGTTAAATACAATATTAAAAAAAAAAAAAAAATAAATAAAATATAGTAGGACCGCCGATTATACATAGAAAAAAAAAACGACGGCGGACGAATAAATAATAATAAAAAGTCCAAACCGAAATATCGTACGATGGTATCGCGTATACAGGGCGATTGTTATTGTATCTTTTTTTTTTTTTTTAACGCAGAGATAGCGACGGTTTTCGTATTATAATCGGGAAAAACGGTAAAACGTACAAAAGAAACTTCGCTCCGAATCGTTTTTCGTAAGCAACGTCCGATATGGTTATGCCACTGTTTCGGGAGGCCTAGCACTTATCATCAGTCGTATTTCGTCGCCGAGGCGACCCGCGGGTTCAACCGGTCGGTCGGACGCCGCACGCCAATCACTGGCCAAAATCGCCCGGCGATCCGGAATTCTGCGAGAAAACCGTCGAACAAAAGAATCGCCCTGTATAATACCTACAGTACATGCCGTGCGGACTCGCGCGTATATAACACAGCGAAGTTTATCGGTGCGGGCCGATCGCCCACGGACGGCCGTGGGATTTTTTTGCAGGGGCCGCGCCGTTCGTCACGGGCTCCGTACACAGGTGTAAAATAGGTAGGGTAGGCCGGAATAATGCGACTTGCCTACACACGACGGCGTGGGCCGGACATTTCTCCGCGGGTACGGGACGCGCGCCGTTTCGCGTGGGCCCGCGCGGACGTGAATCCGGCCGCACGTCACCCACCCACCCGCTCCCTCCGTCCTCGGCGACGACGGCGGCACTGCAGACACGCCGGAACCTCGGGGTCCGTGCGTAAATATCCCGAACGTACCGCCGAGCGTTCCTTTGGGCGTTCGAAATATTATAAAAGGTTGCGTAGGCGAGTTTGAAAAGAACAGTTTTTGTTTTTGTTTGTTGTTGTTTAAAACGCGTTTTTAAATCGTAAATGAATGTGTACGTTTAAAGTATTATCTTTTTTTCAAATTCCGGGTGAAGCGAGAGATCTAATGGTTTTTTTTTCTGCGACGTGTATTTTTTAATTTTTTTTGCCTATTAAAAACTTTTCTTATAGAAATCTCGTTCCAATCAAAACACGACAAGAGACCTTTTTTTTTATTGCGTGTTGGCTCTAGTCGGTACTTTAGAAAGGTAATTTTTTGATATTCTCGTTAATATATTCCATATAATAGAAACTGATTCTTTGGGTTAAAAAAGATTAAAAAAAATGTTGTAATTGGCAATCGTTTTTTCAATTTTTTTTTTTTTTTTGTTATTTTATTAAGTTTTTATTATTTTAATATTTTTTAAGCAATCGCTGTTGTCATGAAAATTCACATTGTTGAAGAAGTAATACTATTGATCATGCTCTGCTCAGAATCGTTTTTCGTCAGCAATGAATAATGGTTAATCGTTATGTATACATATAAATCAAATCCCCTCTATATTCTACTTTTCCGATTTCCCATGTACAACAGTACAGGCCGCACTCGTCTCCAGTATCGTCATTTTTTTTTTTTTTGTAAATATCCTATTCTCTACTTTATGTAATACATTAATTATTACAATAAGAATTTTATCATAATTATTTAAGAACAAAATTAAAGAAGAAAAAAAATATTTTCTTACCCGCGAATAGCCGTCCCGCTAGGTTTTGCACGCGCACTGCTATTTCTTAAATTTGCGAAGTTCGTATTTATATTATTCTAACAGAATGATGAACATTGAAAATCCAGTTTCTATAAAAAAATTACGATTTTTTTTTGAAAGAAAATTTCTGACGGAAAAACGGGCTACCTGGACACGTAAGTAAGTATATCAGGTATTATAATATTATTACATACATTATTATTGTTGTTGACGACAGAATGACATCATTCCTAAAAAACTACAGAGCCGGCGCGGTTGTATACGTTATAATAATATATAATATATACAGGGTGATTATTATATCGTTGAACGCTCATTGTTTCGCTAAGTAAAGACTTTTATTTCGGGAAAAAAAAAAAAAAAACTGGTTCGTTAATTCAAGAAACAATCAGATCTAAAGTTTCGCCGTTATATTTCGTCGCCCTTATTTTCACGGGTATTCCACGAGATATTCCGCTTTTAAATTTGGATAGGAGGAGAGTAGGCAGGTACTATTCAAACGCCGCGCGCCGTGCTCCCGCTCAAATACAATACTCCGCTGTACTTTTTCCCCGCGCAAAAGTAAAAGTAGAATATTTCGTGAACGGATTGACGGAAATCGTTGTAGGTGTTATCACCAGAAACTTATTTAAAGTAACACTCTGTCTGTGCTATAAGCACGGAACTTTGAATGTATACAGATATTACTGTTTGAAAATCGACAGTCGGCGGTCGTTTTACCCCCCCCATCCCTCCCAAAAAATATATAAGGGTCACGAAAAATAATGACGATGTAACATTTTAGTTCCGCTTGTTTCTCAAATTGTTAAATCGTTTTTTTTTTTTCGTTGAAAAAGTCTATACTTCGCATATTAAATAACGATAGTGTTCGACGATAAAATAATCGCCCTGTATGCATTGGAAATTCAGATGGTTAATATTATACGTAATATATTTTATTATTATTACGTATATGTCTTAAAAATGACGTCAGTAGTGTATTATCAAAATTGATGAACTAATAATTATAATACGCGATTACACACGGACGATGTTATAATAATTATTGTGTACGCGCCGAATTACATTTAGCTGGTGTGCGCGGTATAAATAACGTTTTTTGTTAACTTTCTAGATAATTGTGTTAACTGTCGAATATTTTAAGGACTGCGGAGTAATGCGGCTACAATGTAGCTGACAATAGAAAAAGTATACGATTTCGTGCAGTGGCGGCGCAAATCGCGGGTTTTAATTCGTGGGACGGTACAATTTTTTTTCATTCCGTTTACCCCTACAGTGGTTCATTAATTCCTCCATCCAAAAGAGTCCGGCGGCAACTGAACAAATAACAACCGTCCAGTTTGAGGGATGCCGCAACCATTCACCCACCGGGTTTTTGTCCGGAACAGTCGCCCCGAAAAGTCTCGGTCGTGTCGCCACTGGTTTCGTATACGATGCGACGGGGGTGTAAACGACAGACGGATGGACGATAACGTTTGTGTATCTCGGAAAGTAAATTAGCTTTTTTTTTCGTAATCCGTTCTATAGAACATTTTGATAAACGAGCGGCTCTACAATTTTACTTTTATATTATTTCTCGCCGCCCTCAATTACGTCGGGCAAAACCGCTACACGGTTTGGATTTTCAAACGGCGACCCGTATTGAAAACTCCATAAACAGACGGAGCGTTATTCGAAATAAATTTCGGTGTCGACAATCCGAATTTCCGTCAGTCCGTCGACGAGATATTCCGCTTTTAAGTTATTGGATCGGGTGAGTGTGGTGGGGAGCATCATTTGTGCGGCGGCACGGCGCGCGGCGTTACGATAATTTCAAACATTTTAACACCGGAACGTATTTAAACTAATTAACTCTATCTACATACGGAACTTTCAATGCCATTTGAAAACCGAACGTACGCCTGTCATTTCAATCGCGGAAATAATAAGGCGTTGACGAAAAACAACGGTAGCGTAAAACCGTAGAGCCGCTTGTTTCTGAAATTTTCAAAAAAAAAAAAAAAAAAAAACAAACAAACGATAGCAATAATAATACAAAAATTTGGTGAGGTAGAGGGGAAGTTTAATGTATATCTATACGCAACGATTGCCCATAGCTAACGGAAAACGATTCTGAGCGGGAGTTCGGTTAATAGTGTTGTTTCGTCGTCAATATAATTGCATGTCGCATTATGGTAAAATAATTACATAATATGCGTTTCTTTAATTAATATATTTGTTTGATATTGTATTTTATTTTCTCGTTTTTTACAATTCCCATTTACTGGGAAAATTGAAAAAACGACTTCACCGGTGTACCGCCCCCGGGGAAATCCCCTGTCGAAAAAGGTGCTGTACTCGATAATTCGGAGCGAGATTTCCGGTTGTATTTTCGTACAGAGTATTGATAAAAAAAAATAATAATAAACAATAAACGCTACACACTCAGAATTCCGAAACGAGTCAATATACTTTCGGAGATGACGGACGTTTATGACGTATACGATACGGCGTTATGTTCGTTTATCGTACGCGAAAAGACCGACGGCGCGTAAGTAAACGGTAAGTTAGTAATTTTTCAAATTTTTTTTTCCGCTAAATTGTTATCGTACACACGTCGTGTACCGCATATTGCTGTACACTCCTGCGGGTCCGGTCCGGCAAGTTTTCGCTCCGGGCCGTCCGGCGGCTGCTCGAAGTCTTGCGCAAACGCGCTGTGATAACTACACGACGACCGACGATGGCGCGGAGAGCGAATTAAAAATAGGCATTCGTACGCGCGCGCACGCGCGTCGTTTGCCTTGGAGTAAGCATCTGTTGACTGTTAATTTTTTTTTCTCGTGTTTTTTTTTTTTTTCTGTTCTTTTTCTCTTTTCCCCTTACAACGCGATTGTTGACGGGCGCTTTCGGTTCGCAAGGAAACAACATCAGTTTTCTACGTAGAAAGATTTATTATTAGATTGACACAATACAATACACACGGCACAAAACATCAATGGAAATAACGAAAATTGCCTACACCTTTGAGCTAAGCCAGTTTATTACGCAACGTGCATTGTAATCATTATCGCGTATACGCTGTAATTAGAATGGTTCGGCGTAATAAAATAGTTTTGTTTTGTTTTTTTTCTAGTTTTATTACACGGGATGATCGAATTTCGACGAAATAAATCATAAATATTGAATGGAACAAAAGTTATTTCAAGTGGCAGACCATCGTGGGACACCCTGTATATGCAATAAAACAGACACGTACGTATGTTTAATTATTAATGAACATAATATAGTAATAATATTACGAGTGGCTCGACGATATCGGATGTGAACAACGGATTTTACAACTGTTACGCGCGTACACAGTAAAGAGCCATCAAAAACAAAAACGAATGCGCGTGCGCGCGGGCACCGACGAGAATTTTTACGGTTAAACACGTTCCCGGGCGATCGTTTTGACGGTTCTTCCTGTACACGGCCCCGTAGGGATTCCGATTTTCTAAACCGCGGAAATTGACAAATGCGCGTGCCGGAATATGCAGCGAAAAATAATGAGACAATCGAAACTATACGCGATTGTCAATAGCCAGACATTTCGATGAATGTTAACAAAAGCGTTTAGGAAGGGGGGGGAGGGGGAACGATGGGACAAAGTGACTCCGCGATTACCCCGCTGCCGATGCGTCGGTCAGCCCCACTATATAATATGACTATAAATTGAACCAGACCGTTTTAAAACTGATTCGGCGCCACTTAATAACGTCGTTATTACCTATACAGGTTACACTGCCCGAGCTGCACACCGATGCAGCAATGCATAATATCGACTGCACTGCCCATCAAAATCGGAATGTGCGTAAAGTTATGCCCCCTCCCCCCTCCCATCACATTAACCGTATCGTCTCGAAAATCGCGTTCTTTATTTCGCGCCTTACTTTAAAACCGGTCCCGATTGGCCTGCAGCTAAACCATTTTGTGCATGATTGAAATTAAAATTATACTTTTACAACACTGCAGTTATTTGACCGCTCTATCGTCAAGTAATCGAGTGAACAATAAAATGCGTACCGATCTGCCTGTGATATATACGAAGTATAGATATAGATAAGGAACGGGTAAATCCCGCTCGATCTCGTATCGTTATCGACCGGACCTCGTCGCGGTTATCGTTTTATTTTTGGCTCATTGAACGGCCGTCGAGCGGACGCCCGCCGTTTGTCAGTGAGGCTCACATAAGCTTCCGCGTTCCTGCAGTTATCCTACAGGTTACGTTGGACTTTTTACACGTCGGCAAGTTGGTGTTAGTTCGCCGTCAACCAGTGGCGTCATTAGGACCACGCCTATCATCATGTACAATAATTATAGGCGAGACTTTATATAAAAAAAAAAAAAATGCAGACATAACTACAAGTAAAAATGAAATAAATGGAAAAATTCTCATAAAATACACCAAAATTAATAAAAAATAAAAAGTGCATTATTGTATTCCGCGTGACAAAATCGAATTTCTACAAAGACAATGTAAGCATTGGATAAAATCTTAAAATTTTCCGAGAATCCCGAGAGATCTTATCCGTTTGATACTTTGGAGAGGGTATGTTTTTTTTTCATCAAAAATTCAAAAATTTTCCAAGCTGTTTTCATAAAGGTCGGGTAAAAAACCGCGGAAATCTATACGCACATACGAATTGTCGTTGCGCACAGATGCAAATTAAATTCTCATCTATATCCTATACCTTGCCAATTTTTCACCCACAGCAGTCCGTGTTTTTTTTTTTAATAAAACGAATACGACGCGTTTTGCATTGCCGAACGTTATATCAACGTTTTTATCAGGTCGGTTTATCGCGAATACGAGAAAATTCCATTGCCCTCCCCTCCTCTACCCCCACCCCACACAAAAACCAAAAACCTCCCCGTCAACGGTCGGACTTTCCGATCGGTACCGCGACAAACGCGTTCGTTACAACCGCAACGCCGATTCGAGCCGATTAGAAACGTTATTTGAATCGGTTTAGCGACGCCGTTCGAAGGCGCCCGAACCGTGACGCGATACCGAGGGAACCGACGGGTATACCGGAAAACGAGTAGGGGACACTATATCCGTTGCGAAAAAAAAACTCCGCGTTAACGAGTCTATATTGTCGTCGCGTTTCCGTTGCGGATTCCGGCGAAATCCGCGACCCGTCGTAAACAAACGCTGTTTCGCAATCGTATTTTCAATATTCGTAACGATTTCGTGACGCGTTGTGCACGGAGGCGATGTCGGATTTTTTGTCGCCGGGTCGCGCGGCCGTTATTCCCCGTTATTTCGCTATGGGGTGGGGAGGTGGTTTTAGTTTTTGTTCACGTTAGTATCGCGTTTACAACTACACCATTAAAATAAGTAGGTGAAAATCTGTGTGTGTGTGTGTGTGTGTGTACGCATAAAAAAAAAAAACCGTAATACTTTTATAACACTGTTGAATATTTTGTACGCATTTCGAGAGTTAACCTTATAAAGTTGTAACTGCGAATAATATATGTAGCACGAATGAAAATGTAAAGAATAATAATAATAATAAAAAAAAAAAAAGTATATTTTTAGATACCGATAATTTTACATGATATTTTTCATGGTTTATGTTAATAATATGTATTATGCATACAAAAAATAATAATAACAGTTACTTAATCAGGGTTAAAAAACAAAATTATAAAATTAAGTCCGTCCTGTTTTGAAGGTGAAACACATTTTGAAACTATTTTGTCTGGGTCTACTGGTACGCCATTATATGGATTGATAGATGAGCTAATCCTATGAGTCGGTTCTCAGCACCGGCAGTTGATCTCAATAAACTATGTTATTATGCGTCGTAAACTTGAAAAAGGTCGTTGTGCTGTCGCAGTTGATATACTGGAAGAGTAATTAAGATTTCAAGCATTTTTAGATTTAGAATTAGAAATGAGAATCAGAACTACCAATTATAATTTAGAAATCTATCGTCGTAAATGTTTATTATTTCACGCGAAAAATAAGGATAACAATTAAGAAAGTCCATTTGGGGATGATTCGAACCCCCAAAACCACTCCCTGGGCACGCTCCAGTTCGCGGGCGTTTAAAACAATTAAATTTCTACCGCGTTCGGAGCATGTAATTCTTCGTTATTTTCAATTTTATTTAAGTCTAAACGTAAAATATTTCGCACACGCAACGCAAAATGCAGGAAACCACGTAGTTGCCGAATAACGCTTATATATTTTGATTATTCGTCGCAAACAATTCGTTATCGTTGTATTTATATACAATATAAATTATACATTAGATAATAATCATTATCGATGGATTCGGTAATACGCCATCTCAAACAGCAATAGGTAATTTATTAAACTCGATCAAGATAATATAAGCAATAAATATTATATTTTTGACGACTATATGATTGAATTTTCAGATTACTACGGATTTGGCAACAATGGCAACGTTTAAGCGTGGAATTATAAAAACTGAGCGTTCTCAATCGTGTAAAAGTCAAAAAGGTCTGAAAAAAAAAAAAAAAAAAAAAAAAAAAGGTATTGACGATAATGATCGCGGAGCTATTGAATTGGCCCCCGAAATTCGGGTAATCGACGTTTTTAAACATTGAATCGGCTCCGAGATTTATGTACCGAGTCGGCTCCCTTTATTTTATAAATCCATTGACAAATAAAAATTGTTCGAAATAATAATTCAGTTATATAAAATAATAATTTAAAATATTACATTTTATAGATCATCAAGTATTGTTAAAATGTAGTACATTTGAACAAGAGTGCCCGCAGAAATATAAACCGGGGGGAGGGGGGCAAAGTCAGAAGTATTAGACTCTTTTTACAATTTATAAGTAATCACGGCTTAAATATTTGAGCCATGCGAGTAATAAAACAGTTATTATTTAATATTAATTTAAATAGCCGTGGGGTGGGGGGGCATGGTCATCAAAAAGAATCCCTTTTAACTACTGATTTTTTCGACCGAATTAGTTTTATATATAACTGCTATAGAGCGTACGAACTGCGACGAATGGTGACGAATTGCCAGTACACACTGCGTTTAACGATGCCAGTGAAATTATCAGTTAAATTATTATACAATTACGATGGTTGTGACTGTTTAACGCGTTATCGGATTTAAGATTAGATAATTCCAAGCAGTTATTTGACACTGTCACGTCACTAAAAATATTAAAGTCTCGTACGTTTTCCACTTCGATATTTATTGAACCATTTTATATTTTAAGGACCATTCGGTCGAAATCGTATTGGGAAACAGTTCGGTGTTTAGTTTCTCGGGTGCCGATTCGAATGTTCGATGAAGTACTACGCCTAATACCTGGGAGCCAATTCAATGGTCGCCAATGGCCGTCGACTCAATCGTATTCCCGTCCAATATTCGGCTAGCCCAACCATTTTGCAAATGGGAACCGATTCGGATAAATATCGGTAATAGATTTCACGGGCCCCCGACACGAGCTTATTCAGCGGGGCCCGTTATCTTTTCTTTTCGTAAAAATGAATAAAAAAAAAAACAGTACAAAAGGATAAACCGGCGACCGGGTGACCGCGGGCGACGGCGGTGCGGTTTCTTTTGACCGAAAACCCCAAAAACCGTTTCGACGGCACGTGCGGTGCGTTTTTGTTCTGCGGCACAATGGACGCACACGAATCGCCTCCCATCTGACCCTCGAATCGCCTACCGCGTATTGTTTTTTTTCAAAAGGTTACTCGAATCGCCTCCCGATTTCAAAAGTATCATTCACTTGAATCACATCCTATTTCAAACCTTCTTATATCGAAAAGCTATACGTATTAAGTACACGATATTGGTACACATGTCATTGGTAGACATTAGTACACGATATTCGGTAATAAGTCGGTGTCAAAAAAGCAAATAGATATATGTATTGTAACGAAATTTCACGTATTAAAAATCAATAAAAAAAAAATAATAATTTCGACGAAAAAGCATTCTGTTTTACTGTACCAATACAACAGTAATGAGCAACAATAAAAAATAGTAAACAATCAATAAATAAATATCATTATGTTTTATAGTCTAAAATTTAAATTTAAACTAGTTACGTAGCATGTTTTCGAGATTTAAATCTGTTTGCGAATACTTTTAAATATTGAAATTTTGAAATTGCATTTTTGTTTAGTTTATCAATTAGGTTTTATTTTTGAACATCACTGAAATCAATGTAATAATCTACAATACGCGTCTACTATCGGTATACGAACTAATGATCGAGTTATGCTATGGGAGGCAATCCGAGTGGACGGTTTGAGTACACTCGAATCGCTTCCGGGTGTTTTTGAAGGCGATTCGAGTGAAAAAAGGTCACCTGCCTGAATTCGGGAGGCAATTCGAGAGTACCCGGCACAATAGCGTCGCCTTACAAGTCAATCGGCCATCTGATCGTTAACGTACGCGAAGATTTCATTTTTTTTCCTCGACAGTTTCGAACCGCGATCCATAACCAACGGTTTAATCGTCAGTTGTGGACCGTCACGTTTCTGATCCGTCGTCGCCCGCTAACACGACACGCACTGTCCTCTCGGTCGTCAACGCGCAAAACAGATCGGAAACCGGGACATTTCTATTGGGAGGAGGAGGCGACGATTTTGGGCCCTCGTATCATTTTCCGCGATTCGTTTCCGTAATGAATAGCTCGCGGGTGCTTCTCATCACTCGCACTCCTCGTCTGCAAGCGTGTACCGAGAATCTGCAGGCTAATTGAAATTTTACCTTCGGGGCGGTTGGTTGAAAACGTTTTCGTACCGAGTACGCCGACTCTGGTGTTACGAAACACGGATGGTATCTAAAATTTACAAGAAAAAAAAAAAATTCCACAACTTCACTATCGGGATCAATTTTTCATGCCGTGAAAAATAGATTTATTCAGAACGTAATCGACGAGAACTGATTAAACATCGATTTGATTTTCCGGCTTTTAAACCATTAAGAAAAATTAATTTAAAATTAAAAATTATACATAGACCGTACTTATGTTACGGTAAATGTTGTGACATTAATATATTAATCTGTGTTGTGCCGTTAATTTTTATGTTAGAGTATATTGACTTTTTATCAAACTCAAAGGTGCGAATATTGTTTGTGTTTATACGTCGATTGGTTTTCGATATTTTCATTTTCAAGCGAGATAGGACGGTTTTAAAACTGTTACATATCCGTAACTCATTTGAAAATGAAAATGTCGAAAAAGAAAAACCAGCGTACGAACGCAGACAATGTTCTTAGCTTTCGGTTTCGTAAATGACAAATACACAACCTAATGTCAAAACTAACAGCGCACGATCGGTTTTCGTACGCGAAAAGTGTAAGCGCAACGACATTAACCGATTGTACATCATAATTTATACCTCGTAGGTTTGAAAAAAAAAAATAAAAAAAAAAATGAATTTTGATATCCGAAATCGGATCTGTCGGAATCCGAATTCCGAAATCCGGTTTTATGCGGCATCCGCTTTTGATTCGTTCGAATCAAATTTATTCGTCGATTGGTTTTAAACAACGGGCGAACAACAAACGTTTCCATCGAGCACAACGTAATATCGCGGCCATTCGACGATAATGCTCGATGCGCAGTATCGAGAAATACTTTTCGTTTCGGCATTTTTACATCGCGCATCAAGTACAGCGACAAATTCGCCCGCGAAATTCCGCGCGTGACGGTATCTCGTACGCTCGGAATACCGGAGCCGGGTACGGGACCGTAACCCGGGTCGTCCGTATACCTATATAGTCAGTGTTACCTATCGCGGCAGCAGTAGGGGGCGCTTACGTCTTAAAGTATAGGTACCTGTAAACCCTCGACGACCACTTGGCGGTCAGCGAATGCTGTCGGGACGGAGGCCACGCGCCGGCCACCATCATCTCTCTCTCGGTCACCGCGGAACAGCTTCTCCTGGCCGGCGTGGCGACGCGCCTGCTCTTCCCGGCGCCGGACTGTTGTTGCTGTAACACCGCTGCCGCCGCCGCCGCCGTCGTCGTCGTCATCGTCGTCCCTGTCGCGGACAATCGTCGCCGCTGTAATCGCGGTTGCGGTTGCTGTTGCGGTTGTTGTTGTTGTTGTTGTTGGTCGTCCATAGAACGCGCGATCAGCGTGATCACTGGCGCGTTTCGCGTGCGGCCTCCGTCACCGTCGTTGTGGGCGTAGCAACAACGCCGCCGCCGCCGGTGGAGTTACGTAATAATAATAATTCTTGTCCGTACGATCGGCTGCCACCATCGCCGCGACCCCCTGCAACGCACCGCCGCCGCCGCCGCCGCGACAGTTGGAAGAACGGGTACGCTGAAATATCGCACAATAACTACACGGTACATTGTGTATAATTTTATACGGGTTTTTTTTTTTTTAAATTTTACACAGGTAGGCACCGGCGTCGTCCGTCGGGCCGGAAGGTTTCCGTTGAAAACTCGACGACGACGACGACACGGACAGAAGAGTATTGTTGTCGTGTCCGTTCGCACGCGCGCGCACGCGTGTGTGTTTGTGTGTATGTGTGTGCGTGCGCGCGTGTGTGTGCGCGCGTGTATCGCGTTGACCGGTTTCTGCGATAATAATATTGTTATAATAATAACCGCGCGACGACAACGACGACGACGACGTGTCACGCGCCTCGTGACCGTTTTGTGTAGCGTACAGCGTAGTCGGCCGATCCCGGTCATCGCCGAGCGCAGACGCCGTGGCGCGGCGGCCGGTCCACCGCCGCGATTCGACGCGACGGCGAACTTAAGACGGAGAGGGGGTTGCGCGCGGGCTCCGGGACGCGGAGTCGGTTTTCTAAAACCGCGCGACGTTTACGGCCGTTCGCACCAAACATATTCTACTGCATTGTACTTATCATATTCGAGTCACGCTTCCGACACTGTCTGAATAACTCGTCTTAAAACGTCTTAAACCGCCTGGCGTCACTATCGAGTCGAGTGGAAGTCAACCGCAGCGACTCGGGTGGCGTTTCGAGTCGGACTTATAACCATCGGGTTTTGTCGTCGATACTGTCATTTCGTATCAAACCGGTAGGCCCGGGCCCGTCCACTTTTCCCCGGAAATCAACAATGATTTTAAAATTAAAAATTTGTTTTGTTTTGGTAGTTTTTCTCATTCAAAAACGTGTATTATTTCTTATCTGACCTCCCTAGAAAAATATTTCTAGTTCTGTGTTTTGAAATGGAAATGGAAATCGCCTTTACGGAAGATGATGTCGTTTTACTTGGTTTTTTGTTTTACGGAATCGATGAAGTAATTTTAGCAGAAGAAACACCCGAGTTCTTCAATAAACATTTTGATTGGCCTTCTCCGAAGAACCGAATCCCCGGCACCGATTCTCCGACTACGCGATTTACAGTCAGTATGGTATGGGCGAGCAGACGGTCAAATAATTTTTATAACAAAGCTCTACACACAAACGAATCATAATATACACGATTGATCATTAACAACATTTACACGATCGTCAGACACGAATAATTATTATGGAAGTTATCTCCTATTTCGCAAGATTTGGAAAACGTCGGGTTCCAGGGCCGTGTTTCATTGGCGACGCCCGAGGGCACTATTCGGGACCATTTCGATCTGCCTGCCGCCTGAAATTTCGGAATGTTTTTTATTTTTTGATTTGTTTTTTTTTTTTTGACCCTAACTTTGTTACGCTTGTTTGAGCATTCGAACGTCCCCTTCCTTTGGGCCAGGAATTTAGGTAAGAGTAAGTGGTTTAATCCCTTCCATTCCGAAATGACTACAGGAATTCAATTGTTTTATCAACTCCCGATAAGCTCCTAATATGAATTACAATAATTGATAGTCAGAACACCTCCGATCACTCGCCCACTCCCCCCATAAATAATCTGTATATACGCTTCTGTTTTACCCCATTTGCCCCTTCTTAGCCCGGGGTCTGGCGGGTTCTCGGATATCTTTTCCTGTTTTGCGATTACGGCCAGTACCTATACATACGCACGACTTCTCCCTGCGACAAATCAACTGCGGTTGGACTAATTGTGCTCAACATTAACTCCTAAACTGTCCATCTCTCTCGCACCATAGAACTCAATTAACGCTCCTTTTTTTCTTCCCCTGGTGTCAAATTTTCCCTTATGAATACTCTTTCGGCGAATAATACAGGTATAATATTTGGCGTATTCTTTATTTTGTGTTTCAATCGGGTCTTAAAATCTACAATTGTATGAGCTTTATCTATTTATCTTCCTACCCTTGTCGATTTTAATATTCGAGATATTCTAATAAATTATGTTGAAATTGCAATAGTAAAAATATCGCTTATTTTTACGAATACCGCAGTCGCTGACTTCCGGCCGGTCAGTTTCCGGTGCCAACGAACGCGATCCCACGCGAGTTATTTTACGCACGTCTTTAGCGCAATCGACTTTTAAATTAGAGAAAAAAAAACATAACGAACGGATATACCTCGGTGTAGAAAACCATGACCGGGGCCGGATTCGATGGTGAGTCCGGAAGATCGTCACCCGCTCTGAGCCCCGCGGTATTTCTGTCGTCAGTATGCTACGGAGCGGTTAAAAATATTGCCGAGAAAATTGAAAAAAAAAAAAACAAAATCGTATACGGATCGTGTTAGTCCCGCGAGGACATTCTCGATTTCAGTCGAATCTGTTGTGCGCGCGGTGCGCAGTATAGTTATACGTCTAAACAAGCGAAGTACGTTTGGGCCAGAATTTAGCGAAGCCGTTTGGACCAACGCGTTTAAATTCCTATAAAGGCTCGCAAAATAAACGTTCAGTTAAACTACGAAAACTAATTTTTAAATTAAGTAATAAGTAAATTATTTAGATTTACGGATACAATTTCTGTGTATCAAATCAGTTAGAAAAACTGTCGGAAATCGAGAAAAACGTTTTGTGTCGCCGGGTGGAAAACGTATGGAACTCGAGACTAAAACTCGCACGTATAGTTACACCGAAATTCCGTCGAATTTTTCTCCGGTCGGCTTCGGACGGAAATAAACCGAACAGCGCGAGAAAATAACTCCCCGCGCTCAAGTCTCTTCGGTTAGTACCCTAAGAAAAATACCCTGCAGTGGAGTTGCACTGTACCCGCAGTGGCGTAATTAAGAATTCGTTCCGGAGCGGGGTATAATAATTTTTTTAAACTAAGCGCCACCGGAGGGGCGGGCGTGTAAAATTATACGTAGAACGTCATTTTTTTTTCTAGCTACGACTATGTGAACTGTACACAAGTTTATCAATGAAACTTAAATCGTATTTTTATGCTGAAAATATTACGAAGCGATGAAAATATCGCGGACTTATTGAAAGAAAAAAAAAATGACCCCGGCCGCTGGGAATGGAGCCGGCAAAGGATATCTATTCCCCCTCATATTCCACCTCTCCTCAAAAATAAATTGCTTTACCGCGGGCAACCCGCAGGAAAGTTTGACTCTAGCAAAGTCACGCTAATACAGCGCGGCGACCGACGACGGGGAAATGGGAAAAAATCACTATAGAAGACGTTGCTCCCTCTTCCCCGCCACCCATACCATCATACGCTCTGCCCGTCCCCTGGATCTCGCCATTGTCCTCCCCCTCCGAGCGGCCAGAGGCGATACGCGATCGGACAGAGAACATTGACGTTCGTTTGTTTTTCTTATCGCGACTCGGTCGTCGCCGCGCGCAAATATCACGTAGACACGCGGTCGAAAACGAAAACAACACCCGTCAAGGCGAAGCGCGGACGGAGCGGGGAACCCGAACAACGCGATTATACGATTATGCCGCGCGAACGTCGTCGTCGTCGTCGTAGTCGTCGTTACTACGTATCATAATTATTGTAACTATAATCGGTATTGTTAATTATTATTATCGTTAATTATCACTCACCTCGAGTACAATAGCCATGAATGAAACGAACGCCGCGCGTACTATGGACGGGAAAAAAAACACGCCAATAATACCATCCGAGTGCGTGTGCGTGTGCGTGTACGCCGCCGCCGCGCGTACCCGCGTTCGGGACAGTGAAACGAGCGCCGCCGGGAACGGTGGTCGTCGGCGTCGCGGCCAGCACTCGCGCGCGATATTTCTACGCGCACGGACGGCCGGCGATAGCGGAAAACGCGCGCGCCAACGTGCGATCGTTCAACGCTTCGAATAATAACGACCGTTGGCTATTATTATTGTTATTGTTACACACTGCGATCCCGATTGCACGCGAAACGTCGACGGTTTTTTTTTCCTTCTCTTTTCTTCGGTTTTTCGTTCGCTGTATCCCGGATTTATTATCGAAACAAAGCGACCGCGGATCTCGACGAAAGTCGCTCACGGTCGTACCTACGCACGATGACTATGATCCGATGTCGGCGGCGGCACGTAGGTAGACGGGTCGGTGTGCCGTTTTGAACGCCGGGTGCCGTTTCGCGAATTATATTTGTAACCGGTCGCGGTCGCGGTCGTCGTCGTCGGTGCGGGTCTCAGGCAGGTGCCCGGGTAATATTATCCGATGCTAAAACGACAATGTTATTATCGCCCCGATTGTTACCAAGCGCGCGCGCGCGCGCGTGATAATATTCCGTTGGACACGAATGAGGTGCGGCGCGCACGACTGTTGGCGGACGGCTGTTCGCTGTAGTTTTGTACGCGCCGTTCGACGGCCGCGGCGCCGCGACGACGACGACGGCGGCGGCGGCGGTCGATGAATCTTTTTGCCGCGGGCCGGTTTGAGCACACGCCGCCGCCGCCGCCGCCGCTATAGAAGGACGGGCGGTCGGGCGGAGCGCGCGCGCACACGCAGACGCAGCATCGCGCGTTGCGGCGGTTGTGCAACATTTTTTTTTTCTCCGTTCAATCGCCCGCTCTCTCTCGTTCGCTCTCGACCCCGCGTCGCCGCCGGTTCCCAAAATAATCGCCTCGGCGGCGCGGCGTAGGCGTCCGCGATCGAACAATCGTTGTTACCGGAAATTTGTTCGCGATTGCCTACCGTGATTGTGACGCGCGCGGCCGTTTCCCCATCTACAGTGGTAATATTCCTTCCGTTCTTCATTTTCATTTTTCCGCGCGTTCTTTTATCCCGTCTTCCCGTCTCCATTTCGGGCCACCCAATGGTCTTTTCCCTCGACGCGCGTTTTCCGGTACCTTTCCCGGCAGCGAACCTTTCCCGTGCGCGTCCCTGATAATGTCCACGAGCCTTGACACTCGGGCCTTCAAGTTCCTCGTTCCTTATTTTTTGTTTTCCAGCATTTAAGTCTTTATACGTGTACCGCGCATTTTTTTCCGATTGCGCACGGCAAAGATTAAGGGGGTCGCGCTCGGTTTTCCAAATGTTGTACAGCAATTCGTGAACCGCGAAGGGATATTGGCGCAACAAGTCGAGTCCGAAACGAATTTTGCGAGTAATTACAATTTTACTGCGGAAATCCGGTGCGTCAAGTATGCATCAAGGGACTCGTCCGGTTCAATCGAATTCCGGACGACTACGACATAAGTCCCAAGCACATGGACGGTCGGTTTTCTTTCTCCAAAACGATTTCGAAATGTGGACCTGTCTCGTTGTTACAGCGCTTCGATTTTTTTTTTCGAACTCTTCACGACCGTCCTAATGATATGTACCAAATCAATAATATACTATATCGCTATACCTATTCCAATCAGCGTACAACTTAGAATCGTCTTTTGATCGCACCGATGCTTTTAACGTGTAAACCTAATTTCCCTATATCTCCTTTAAAGGCGCATTCCGAACTTCTCCGAACAACAGCGGCATATCCATCACGGCGCGAAGAGATCTGCCGACGCGTACGTCTCGATTTCGCGTTGTACAAGACGATTTTATACGCTTTTTGTCGACCAATCGTTTTCGAGGATTTTTAATACGATTCGTGCGGCTATGAGCTTTTAGCGTGGTTAGCGTTTTAGGCGCTGAGAAAACGCGACGGTTGACAGCTGTATTGAATTTGTTTGGAACAATGAAAAACTAAAACGGTTGTACATATTCTACGACATTGTAGAGCGAAAAAAAACAAAGCCGCAAAAATAATCTCCTCTTTCAGTTTCGCTATCTGCAGCGATCGAGTTCTAAATTTCCACCTACTCGTCACGGTTTAAATTCCAAGTAAATATATTGTAATTCTGCTACGTCGCCCGTTAGTTAGGTGTATAGAGTTAGACCGAGACGTTCTCTCGACCGTAATCAGAGGCGAGATAAAAAAAAAATTATTTACTGTGCGATTATACAAATATTATCAAATACCTATTCAAAGTCGAAGTTTATGATAAAAAAAAAGCAAGGCCACTAGGTACACACCGGAGTTGGGCCGGTCCGAAACTAAGACCAAGCTAACTTCGGCTTTGAACATTTAATAATTTTATAATTCTATAAAATTCATCAATCCGAGTATGCGATTTACCATTAACCGTGAATAATAAACGAAACGGACGAAACGGTTGAAAAATAATTATTTTATTACGTTATTACACACGAACACACGGGACACAACAATAATTGTCGATTATATGTCTTTAGAACCCCTCGTGATCGCAGTGACTGGATCGTCTGGATCGCACGATCAAACGTTTTTTTAAATTTTTTTTTTTGCCGTTTTGCGAGCCATTGCATTCTTCGCAGTCACTCGTAATAGAAAAAAAAAAACAAATAAAACATACTTATTCGTACGACGGGTGGGCCACTGTTGTAAGTGAGAATTTAGGAAGGTAGAAGGGAAGTTTAATGTATATTATCTGTAACGCAGCGATTAACCATTGCTAACGAAAAACGATTCTGAGCGGAGTTCGGTTGATCGGTGTTGCTTTGTCAACAATATATTTGTCATATTATGGTAAAATAATTGCATGTAAATTATGTATTTTATATTCGTTTGTCATTGTACCTAGCTATTTTCCCGTTTTTCCTACGTTTTTTCCCGGTTTTCTCCACTTATTATGAAAACTTTTGAGAAAATCGAAAAATTACCCCCTGAAGTACCATCCCAGTCAGATTTCCTTTCAGAAAACGTGCTGTAATAGAAAATCGGAGCGAATTTGCTTGTATAGAAAAGTCGTGCGCAAAAAAAAAAATAAACGTCATTGTAAAACCGATTTACGTTCAGAATGAAAAAACGACTAAAACCGCTGACGCGAGCGCCAGTTCCCCGCCGTCTCACATCGGGGAGCATTGTCCTACAGTCGTTCCATTTGTCCTGCGTCCAGCAAGATCGTCCTGAAACACATTACTTAGGAAAGTCCTTGTTTTTTTTTTTTTTTAGTCCTACATTTTACCCTTCAATGTTGGCAACTCCGCTGAATTTGTCATATGTTTTTGGTGGATAGTCCTATTATAGGATAATATCATAGTTTCGTTATGTATTTATTTATTATTAGCTGTAATATTATAGTTTCGTCTCTAAGCCCCGAGCGTCTAAGAGTCTGCGTTATAGATTTTTGTTTTGTTTTATTTTTTTAACGAATATACAATTATGCAATATTATTATGATTTCACACGGTCGAAGACGCTCAGTCGCCCGCGCACGTACCGTATACGCTCGCCTGTATAAATTATAATACCATCGTGATCTGTCACCTCGGTATTTATTTATTTTTTCGGTTTCTTATGATACCGAACTCTTCCGTTATACGGCCGACTGTGAATCGAAATGATTTCATAAATATGTATGTCGTCAAGGTGCGAAAGGTCATACAGTACGTTATCCCATGTACGTCAAGTCCGACATTTACCTCGAGGGTATGAGACTATAAATTGTTGTTTTTTTCACTCCCTGCCCCTCACCCGCTATCTATCTATTATTATTATTATTATGTACGACGTCAGGTTCTCGAAATGTTTCTCCGTCTGTATCTATTATTGTTGCGACGACTCGTCGTCGGCGAGTACGGGGCAATCGTTGGGAAATGTTTGAAAAATCCGCCGGAAAACTCGTGAATTCGGACGGTTATTTTTGTATGAGACTCTCTAAGCTTTTTATTGATATTATTATTATTTCCTGCGTACCGCCAAGGTAAGTCAACGAAAATAATTCGACAATTGACGGTCAGGTCACATGTTTTCATTATACAACAACAGCAAATTGACGATACAATTAATAATAAAGGTCTGTGTAAAAGGAAATTTGTGGAAAATCTACCGGAAAAGTCGGAAATTCGGACGGTATTCAAGGTTCGGCGTCGTCAATAAAATATCAATCCATATATATGTATACATACATATAGATTCACAATCGGATCGTTGGTTTTATATTAATATAAATTGTCGGCGCATAAAGGGATAAAAGAAACGGCGCGCCGTGCCGTCTGCGAGTACTGTTAAAGTAAATGAAAACGGTTGCCAGTGACAATATTGTTTTAGATTCTGAGCGGAGCGAGGAGTGTATTGGTTTTACAATTATATTTATTTTTAATTTTAATTTTTTTTTTTCTGTTGACAATTTTCCTACCAGCAATTTTGCTCCGATTTTTACTCATAGCACTTGTCTGAAAGCATATGTGACTGACAGTGGTACTTTCGTAATGTATTATTTTCAAATCGCAAATATTACTTTTAAAAAACCGCTCAATACGCCATTCCGTTTAATACGTGGATTTTTTTCCGGTCTCGGGTATCTGTAGATCTTTTAACATTGGAAAAAAAAAACGCTTAATAAGCCTAATATACGTAATTCCGCGCTCTCTTTTCCGGCCTCCCGTGCCTTTTAACATTGAAAAATCCCGTTCAATACGTCGATAAAAAAAAAAAAACCGATGCGCGTTCGCTGACGACCAATTTATTACGGGCGAGATTCTCGATCTTCAAGAAGTAATTATCAACCGGGCTGTACAGCCAACGATGAACCAGATGGTCCAGAGGACGACGGATTAACGGACGAATACTGTCCACCGCCGCCTTCACTCGCGAGCACTGTGCAATCAATATCGTCATTGAGACAGGCACTTATCACAACTTATCACAACTCTGTTGTAAATGCGCACGAAGTTAACATTAATTGAAATTTGTATTTTGATGGTTTTTATTTGATTTGCGCTGTTATATAAATAAACAACACGTAACGCTATGAAATCTTTTCACAGTTTATTCCGCCTGTGGTATTCCGTTTAAAACACTTTTAGCCAGGATGCCGCCTATCACGCAATCACGCGAAACGCGGGTTTAAGATTGCCTGTTTTTACGATCGTTTTGACGAGATTTCGCCGTACTTGGATTACTCGTTTTATTTCGCCGTCGCGCGATACGGGGCTTTTTTTTTCTTTAGGCCGTTCACGCGTTATTAATCGAAAATATCGAACGATATTTGTTTTTAACAACCGTGTATCCCTAGCGACTAGGTCAGTTAGATAGATAGGGCCGGATGGGTTTTGTTTTAGCGAGCCAATCCGTGGCGCGCAGTATGTCCGGCTATTTCGGAATTCTGTTTCACACAATTGTCAACTTCCCCGAGCAAATGGGATTTTTTTCTGTACGCGCTTCGCCTCGGGTTTCGTTCACGCGGAATACCGCGACATTTTCGTAACATATCGCTATTATTATATGCACCGATGAAATGTCGACTCGCCCCTCAACTCTCTTATTCGATCGCTTATAATTAATCATATTTTAGCATCTTTTCCGTCGTTTTCGTTAACTGTTTGCTTGTTGTTATTACTTTCGTATTTCTTTACTTCTCTATACACGTTTATACATCCTTTCCCGGATAACAGTGTAATTCCAATGTCAATATCTGTTGTTTACTCGTAAAGGCCCGCGGCCTCTATGTTCGTAATAAAATAAAATTACGGTAAAGCGATGTTATTTTGTTCCGTATCATAGGATAATTTGTTCACTTTTGGGACATTTCATCCTTCTCTGGGTATATTTTTATCATTTTTTTTTTTTTTTAAATATTTTCACGAAAATGATAAAAAAGATAAAAGATAATATGTATATATTATTCGGTTCGTTTCGCTTAAAATCAATACCAAAACTGAAACGGAAGGAAACAATGTCCGAGTGGGTATATAGGTATACGATTTTCTCGTACGAATATTTTTTATTCGTTTTTTTTTTTTTTTTGTTGTTGTCAGTTTTTATTTTTGTCCGCACGTGTTTTTCGTGCCCCGGACACGGACGAAAAACTACGGATACACGCACGCACACACACACACACACGCGCGCGCGCGCGCGCGCCCACAAACACACATGCAAACAAATGATGATAATAATATATGCTAATACGATAATATTATTATAATTCCGAGAGCGTGTCGCGTACGGCGGCGACGGCGTGCGAACTGAAATACTAATAATAAAATAGTGTGCCGGACGTTCGGACGTGGATCCAAGAAAAAAAAAAAAAGCAAGAAAAACAACGTTTTAAAAATACCACCCGTACATCACCGGATGCGCAAAATTATTATTATCGTTCGCGGTGGCGGGTCCCATTCGCCAATATCATCATCGTAATAACCGTTACATGTGCGTGTCTTGATGGGGTTTTCGAGTTTCGACGACGACCACCGCCGGCGTTTGTTATCGGCTCGGACATCCGTACGTTCGAACGGTTTGAAAAAAAAATAAAAATAAAAATAAAAGATCGACACACTTCGCACGACGGGCGGGCCACTGTTGTGGACGAGAAGTCGGGAAGTTATAGGGATATATATATATATATATATATAGGGGAGGATATAATGTACATCCGCGTTCAACGATCAATATCTTTGGTAACGAAAAAAATAAAATAATTCTGAACGGAGTTCGGTTATTATACATCGTGTGTTTTGAAAAGCCGTAATACGAGGTCTGGCTATTAAATAACGAGACTGCTTATGAAAAATCGTTTTATTTTAAAAATTATTCCACAACCAAATGTTCCCCTTCAATATACTCTCCTCCCCTCTTCACACACCGTTTCATTCGTTTCTTTCATTGCTCGAGGCAGTACTGGAAGTCTGTTTTCGTAAGACCATTCAGGAGTTCCGCCGATTTTTGTTTCACCTCTTCCATCGACTCAAACCGGATTCCTTTTAGGGCACACTTTATCATCGGAAACAAGTAAAAGTCGCAGGGTGCCAAGTCGGGTGAGTAAGACGCGTGTTCGAGTACTGGAGTGCCTTAAGCGGCCAAATAACGCTTCACAGACAGCGCGTTATGGGCAGGTGCGTTATCCTGGTGCAAGATCCACGACTTATTTTTCCACAATATCGACTGTTTCTTACGAACTCATTCGCGCAATGTTGCCAAAACTGTCAAATAGTAATGTTGATTCACAGTTTGACCCTCTGGAACCCATTCAGTCATCACGATGCCGTTGATATCGAAGAAAACGATCAGCATGGTTTTGAATTTGAATTACGACTGAATTGGATTCCGGTGCACTCTCGACTTCAGAAAATAATTTATACCACTCAAAAACACGCGCCCGAGATAGGAAATCCTCACTATAGGCCTCTTTTAACAACTTATAGCACTCAGTTGTAGTTTTTTTTTAGTTTAACGAGAAAATTTTACGTTTATCCGTTGCTCATGTTTTTCGTCACACATCGTTTTCGGCAAGAGAAAAAAACATGTTCGTTTCTAAACGCTTCAGAAAAAATACTAATGCACCAACAAAAACCCAATTTTGTACTGGCATAATAGACACTTCCAGCTAACCAGCGCTGTATTCGGTTTTCCTCTAACCTTTTTGGAACGCTCTCTGCGCGCGCAGTCTCGTTATTTAATATCTAAATCTCGTATTGACGATTTTCGTCATAATTTGATACTAAAAATTCTTAGGAAAAAATAAATTCTACATTACACTCAATTTTTTTTTTTACCACCGATTATACTACTTATAATGAACTTATACTGTTCAGTTTTCAAGCATTTCCGTTTGGTCAAACAGTTTTATCCGTAGAATACTAGCTACCGAATAAAAAATACGTAAAAAAAACTGGCAAAGTTAAAATGTTTATAGGTAGCTCAAAAACGGCATAAATGTTTTGAAAATTATAACACGCATATAGAAAAGGAAAATGTATGTTTTATATCCGAATATAAAATTTCTACGAATTTGTTTAACCGAATTACAATCAAAATTGAAAATAATATATTTCGTAAATTTTCCGTTTGTCCTACGTTTTTTCCAATTTTTCCCAATTGAATGGCCAGTGAAAACGGATTGAAAAATAAAAAAAATGACTTCCTCAAAGTACCAACCACATAAACATTTTTTCAGAAAGAGTACAACACTTGAAAATTGGAGTAAGATTTCTCGTAGAAAAGTCGTTTAAAGATAAAAATAAATAAATATCATCGTAAAACCAATAAATTCCTCGCTCCGCTCAAAATCCAAAATATGAACTCGTTGGTCCTTCTGAAGTTCAAACAAAACATGAATTAAGTTCATAATTTATGTTAATTGACTTTATTAATAAAAAAATTAAGGTCTTGTTTTCATTATACTTGAACTTACTATAATTTGATCAACGTCGACATTAAAGTAATTAATTAAGTTTTACATTGACAATTTAGGTAAAAAATATAGTTAATTTTCGCTGTCAATCCACTACAATTAAAATTCTAAGTAGATACCGCAATTTTGCTTTATTGTTCGAAAGAAACATGTCAAATTCTACTATGACGACCTCTTGAGAGTATTTAAATATTATCGACTTACTATTCATACATCGTACATAATATTAATTCTGTAACTGGAAAATAAATTCGGTAAGGGGGGGGTTATAAATAAAAAAATGTTCGATGTTCTAATTTTATTATACTATTGTATAGGTTATTGAACCGAACCTCCAAAACTTCCTCAGGTACAGCCTTGTATAATTTATATGATATTTAATCAAATCATCGAGACTACGTGCTTAATGCTAAACAAAAATTCAATAGTAAAATTAACTTACAATAAACTAAAGTTCATTTACAAATGAACTTGTAATAAGCGAGTTCATTAAATAAAAAGTAACTAGGCAGTTCATTAATGAGCTTATATTTAAAATGAATTGTTTTTTTCCCAAACAATAGAGTTCAAGTAATAAGTAGTTTTCGGGTTTATTGTAGCATTTGCTTTTTTCGACTTGATATTAAATATAGTAAAATATATTATGTAAATGTATGTTTTGTTACGAGTTCAGATATGAAATTTGAAAATTATTTTTTTTTATTTTTCGATAGTTAAAAAAAAAATTGTATACTAGTTTTTCTACTTTTTTTGGATAAGCAATATGTTTTTCTTTGTGATCCTACGTAAGCCACTAACTAAAACAATTTCGTTTTCATTATCCAACTGATATTTATTTGTTTTTATTGTCTTATTTGCTTGTTGCGTCTGTTGCCGTTGGGGATATTTGGTAATAAATAAAAATCCACGGTCAGGCCCGCGCGCAGGTTTCATCATGCCTCCACTCTTATGAAAAAACATACGAAAAAGATACATTTATACTAATAATAAATAAATCAAATAATTTGTAAGATCAATAGTCTAAAATATAAACTATAATTTTTTACCACACATTATATTTCAAAAGTATCGTAGAAGCAAAATTGTTTGGTGCGCAAAAAACATACATTTAAGTGGTTCGAACTCCCAAAACACTACTAAAAACGATTAAAGTGATAATTTTTTTTAAGACAATTGTAAGTACGTATAATCAAAACAATTACTGCGTGTTAATCATTGCTATAATGTTGTGAAATTGTATTTTTAAGTGTTAACGTGTTAGAGCCTTTAGAGTAAAGAACTTTTAAAACCTATCTACCATTTTCGTTTTTTCAAATATTAGATTCTGAGTGAAACGAGAAATGTATTGATGGACAACTTTTCTATCAGCAATTCTGTTCCGATTTACAACAATCACATTTATTCTGAAATGAAATCTTACCGGGGTGGTACTTTAGGAAGGTTATTTTTCGATTTTCCAAGAAATTTTCCCAATAGTCGTATTTTCGTTAGCAACGGTTAATCGTTGCGTACAGACATACATCAAATTTCTCCTCCACTACCTGCCCAATTTCTTACCTACAACAGTGGCACACCCACGTGCGGAGTATGTCCGTCTTTTTTTGTAGTGCTTTTTCACGCTTTAAAGCTTCGCAAATCTACCAATGAAACGTCGAAATCCCATCGCCCTGACGCACGTTTTTACCGCTGAAAATCGTCAATGGTTTTTTTTTTTATTTTTCTTCACGATGTTATTCGCATTAATATTGGTTCCTTCGTTTGCGTGTCGTCGCGCAACACCGTGGAGTCGGAAGTACGTGTTCTAATACTAATAATAATAACAATAAAAATAATAATATGATAAACGTATTGGCGCGTTGAGTTTAATAATAATTTTATTCAACACCACTACACACCGTCGCCGGACAGTGGAAAAAAGACCATGAGAAAAGATTTATTACGCATGTTTTCGTTTGCTACTATAATTATACGCTAGTAATTTTATTACTTTTACTCGGCCAATCCGGCTGCAATCAATACGTACCGTACGCGTACTCTATAATGTTGTTCGTTACGAACAAACCCTGCGAGAAAAAAAAACACCTCGAATTGTGAAATTGTAGGCAAAAAAAAAAACAAACAAACAAAATAAGGATTGTTTTGGAGGTCAACGTTGCTAATCGTAAAACAGAATTTATTTTAAGTGCAATTAAACATAAACATATTTTTCAAATACATAATATAATTATGTTTTGTATACAAAATAAATGGTATAGGAAAATAAAAATAAAATTAAAACATTAAAAATACGGATACACTTCGCGCCACAAGTAGGCCACTCCTGTCGGTAAAGTATTCGGAAGGTATGTTGGCTACAAGGTGATATTTAGTTTATAAAAGTTATTCATTGCAATCAAACAATGATTCTGAGCGGGGCTCGATTAATCGATAGGATGAGACATTTATATATGGGTCGTTTTTTTTTTTACCTTGTACTCAAGGTAATCCGCAGATCAACAATCAAGTGGGGAATGTAGAAAATTGTGTCCTTTCTTTAGATTTACACCATGTTGGCGATTTGAAGTATTTGTCACTACCTAACCGAGAATATTATCAGATGAAAAAAAAAATAACATTTTTTAGAAAGTACATCGAAACATTTCCCTAACCTAGCAACTTTATTAAGTATTGGGAAGTCGTACCTATCAAATTGAAAATTCGACTTTTTCAAAGTACTGTATTGGAGAAATCAGTGAATTATCAGTGAACTTATAATGCAAACAATTCAAACAAAATAGTTTCTTTTTGATTCGGAGTGTAGCGAGAGATGTGTTGATTTTACTATAAGATTTGTGTTTTTTTTTTCTGTCTGTAAACAACTGTTCGAAACGAAATCTTGCTCCGATGTACTGAGTTCAGTACTTTTTCTGAAAGAAAATTTTATCTATTTGGTGCATCAAAGAGGTCATGTTTTGATGTTCAAAGTAGTTTTCATGAAAATTGTGAAAAACCAAACATTTTAAATTCAATAATAATTACGTCTACGTCTCGGTTTAATTATTTTAATTTTTGCAACTTATTTTTCCACCATTGCTCCATTAGACAAACGATAATTGATCTTTTTTGTTGAACATTAAATCTAGTTTGTGAGAACTAATTTTTTTTTTTATTTTCTCTGTAGTTTTATTAATAATTGAGCAAAATCGAAAAATACGTAGAAAGTATGGAAAAATTTACGAAAATAATTCTTTTATTATTTTAATAATTTTTTTTTCAAAAGTAATTTAGTTTAAAATATTCGTAGAGACTTGAAAATCGAACAAAAAAACTTATGTGTTCTTTTTCTAGTCGTGGTAAAATTTTTAAAACAACATTTGAACCATTTGAGAGTTATGTATAGTTTTATTCATTTTGCAAATTTTATATGTAATTTTTATTTGTTAGGTACTATTATCTGAGGAGAAAATTCTTAGACTAAACAGTAATAGTTATCAATTTGACAGAACGTACATTATAAGCCGTAATTAGTGGTCAAAAAAATATATCGAGTATAATAATGCTGTAGTTTTTGTTTTTATAAGAATTTAAAAATCAAATTTTTTACGAAATCATAGGTCTTTCAAAACACGTATAAACATAATGTGTACTTGTGCGCAAACTTCGCTCCGAATCATTTTTCGTTAGCAATAGTTTATCGTTGATTACAGGTATAAATTAAATAGTTTTATGTATCCCATCTTCCCAATCGCCCAACTAAAACAGCGGTTGCACGCCCGTCCCCAGTATCAGCTCTTCCTTCAGATGTTTTCACATTTTCTACGCTTTATGATGACGGCATCTATTTATAACTAACTCTTAGAAAGTTTACAAAACCAAAAATCTTGTATTATTATTATGATTTCCCTATACGTGCATTTTAATCACCGCACGAATATTATAATATTTTATAAATGGCCAATGAGTCAAAAAGTATTATTATAAAATGGTTTTTTTTTTTTATTTTTAAATTATTTTTAGTTAAACACTTACGGCGTACCTATACACATAACTTAACTGCGATCATTATTCGATGATGCTACGAAAGACTATATTAAAACGCAGGAATAACATACTTATATAAGTATATATTAGTTTGATATTTAAAATTATATATTTTAAAATGTATAAACATAAATTATAAATATAAATAATGATTATAAATTATAATAATAATATACAATATTACATGGTATGATTATAATACACAATCCTCGTTTAACTGGTATGTATAGTGCACGTGCCCTTTCCAATATACGAGTACCCATGTATAAAATATATTATCTGTGGCTTGGTGCAAGAATGGGCCAATTTCAATTTTTCGAAATAAAAACAAGAAAAAACATACATTTTTTATTTTCTAAAACTGTATCTTGTAAAAATTGAAATTTACACGATCATTGACATTTAATAGAATACACAGAACCTCATGGGGAATTAAAATGTCCAACCTATTTCCCGATAGTCACAAAATGTGTTCTTGCACCCCGCCACAGAATTATTTACGATAGATTTACTAAATACGCAGTGGAGTCCGGACAATTCGAATTTGACGTGGCAAGAACGGCGCTCGCGGTAGGTTAGGTCAGGTTGGGTTATTGTAAAATTAACGTTATAACGTGGTGATTACGTGATCTAACCAAAAAGAAAAAAATAATCATTTTCACATTGGTGTTGTTGTTATCGTGACGCTTTTGTTTGAATCGTTTCCGTTAGTCCACAACGTTAAGTTAAAAATAATAATAATAATAATAATAAATATATTTTATTTGTGCATAATTCTCGATTATTTAATATTTTGTAATATTACCCTCGCCGTTTCATTCTTAAAATAATCAAATGGGTTACCTATCTGTGTAAATAGAATTTTTTTTTCACACAAACAGATAACAATACAATACGAGTGTAATACAGTAATAATATGCCTGTAGATACGCGCTGTGCGAACACATGAATAACAAGAGATTTATCAATTTAAATATTTTGTTATATTTATTTGTGTGGCTCACAGTAGGACAATAATATGCGCAGATCTGTACTAGTTTTATCTCAATAAAAAAAAAGCAAAAAAAAAAAAAAAAAATATGCCGGAGTCGAGCGATATTGCGGCCAACACATGCTCCCTGAATAGTAAATATCGTAAACACGACCACGTGCGTATAAAACATTGCGAAAACAACAACAATAATAATAATAATATTAAATTATATTATCGGACACTGATAGTAGTATTCTGTGCAAACGATTACACGTCCTAGAACCACCTGTCGACTGTTATTTAACGCATTGATTATAGCGTCAGTCCATTATCAAATATCAATATGTATTACTCATTCGTCATATTATTCTTCAGCGTACTCTTCAAAACAAAATAATAATAACGTATCTGATGTCCGACCATTTTTTGTTTTTAGAGAATTTCCACCGCGTGTCTACTGTGCTCCCTGTCTATTAAAAAAAAAAGAGCTCCACCAGCAGACAGACCAAGAGCCTCCCCGTTTATTTTTGGTTCATTCTCCAGTATCCCTCCCCCACCAGTGAGAATATTTCCTATAACATAAAATATAATATTTTGGTACGGACAAATAACGTACTAATTCAATCGTTCACCGTTTAATTTTTAGCGAACACAACTCTAAACGTAATCTTATTCTACTGCGGAATATCTAACGGATTTAACCGTGTGTCCATTCGACACAGATAACCTTCTTAAAAAAAAAATACCTTTAAATAGTGATATGTAATATCGTATTAAAAATAGAAACCGAACAGAAAAAAAAAGATTACGTCAATATATTAAGACGTTTAGAAGGTATATTGCGTCGTTTTAAAACCGACCAACAACTTCTTTATAAAATCATCCGCCAAAATTCAACGGTTCAGATTATTATGATAAAAAAAATAAAATAATAAATATATATATATATATATATATATATATATATATAAAAGAGAGCTGAAACTGGGGACGGATGCAGCCACTGTTGTAGGTGGGAAATCGAGAAGGTAGGATACATAAGGTTGTTTCATTTATATCTGTAAGCAACGATAAACCGTTGCTGACGATAGACGATTCCGAGCGCAGTTCGGTAGTACATAATTTGAAGTGCCGTAAATTGTTTGCGATTTTCATTTAAATTTGATTTTAAAACGCTTATAAAAAAAAAAATTAAGTCGTCCGATAATTTTGGAAATTTTTGCGCGTCTAGGTAAATTCAATATAAGTATTATATCCAAGTTTCAAGTCTCTACGTGTATTTATAACCAAATTACAGCAAACAATTAGCAAAAATTAAAATTCCTTAAATGCTCAAAAGTTTTGGTGATGATATCGTAAGAAAGTAAATCAAAAAGGCAATAAAAAAGATATTTTGTGATTTTTCGAATAAATCATTTTTTTGGTAAAAAACGTCGTCTGTGTTTTTATAAAATAATGAAATCGAGAAATTGTACGCTTTCCTACGTTTTTTCCCACTTAAGTGCTTTTATTTAAAAAATAGCTTCGAAAATCAAAATTGACTTTTTTAAAGCACCATCTAGATAACTTGATGTTTCAGAAAATTTGCGGTTCGTAATAATCGAAGCAAGTTTACTATGAAAAACGTGTCCACAGACTAGAACAATGAAAAAAATTAAACAGCATTGTAAAACCACTAGCTCTCTCGCTACACTCGGAATCCAAAATGTATAAAAATAAATTTACCACAAGTTCATCGGTCATAAAAATTATTATCCGGTGGACATTCTAGTGTTAACAATTTTTGTCTTTTGGCGAGTAATATGATATTTTATAGTTTTCGTTAATGGAATTACTATTATGCATTGTAAAACGTTTTAGTTATTATCATTGCCATACCGCTAACAGGCTATTAACATTATATTATGTTGATTACATTTGTCCTTTTTTATAATATTGCCGACAGTGGCGTAACATTAGATTATATATGCCTGTACGATCCACAGCTGCTGCGAACGAAAATAACAAGGAAAATTATCCGTCATATCTCTTAACCGAAAAAGGTCGCTGTTATTTTTGTAAGTTCAAACCTTAATGCACATCCTCGACAACAATTATTATATTTATGTATGCACACATTTTTACCGTGTTACCAACTTTTACGAGTGTAAAGTTATTTAAAATCCAAAAAACATGATCTTAGAGAACGTTGAAAATGGAAAACACCAAAAAGTATATCCAATATTGTATTTAAACCGTGCATACACAACATTTTGTTTCTCTGGCTTCATTTGGAGAGTCTACAGGGGCGTACAAGGCTAAAGAACACCCTCATTCTCCAACAACAAGGTGGAGCTTATATTGAAATTCGACCGAAATTTGATCACTTCAATCCGCCTTTACAATAAACTGTAATTCCCGTTTTTGAGTTTGACCTCTTTTTGACCTCTAAAGAGCACCGCCAAAAGTATCCGAATGTACCGGGAAAAGATACACAATTATATAATAGACACGCAATACAGTGCAATAATAGTCTCTATATATATATAAAAAAAAAAAATTATTTATATTTATTCATATTCGTACGGAAAACATAATCAATTTCAATTAAATACGGTAGGTATATTCGTTTGAAAATAAATTTACTAAATAATAACCGATATTACAATGTTATTGAACAAGTCACCTCACAGCTTTGCTATTATACGATATTTTACTACCTATATTGTATTATTATAATGACCGACCGACCAACCGGGCGACCTTCAAAATTACTGCGTGTGTTAACATATAATAATAATATTATTACGATATAATTATTGTGTTGCGTATTTAGCATAGGTATACAGGACTTGGACCGTACGACGATAAAATGTTTTTAAAAAAAACTCACCCATAATAATATAATCAAATACCTATATACTGTTGATTCATGTTCAATTTCTGTATAATATATTGTACCTAATAGTAACTTATAAATTATAGTGATGAGTACTTGTAAAGATATAGATACAATTCGCTACACCGGAGAATACCTTTGATATTGAACAATAATGTACCTGGTAGAAACGTTGCAAACGGACGAAATAAAAAAAAGCAGACGTTATAGTAACATCTGCAACACCGCCATCCGTCATATACTCAAAATCGAAAAAAAAAACCACCTATCTTACAAAATATATTACATCGTACAAATGATTTTCATTATAGTACAGTGGCGTGCCCGGGGGTAGGAAAGGGGCTTCAGCCGCCGTCGTATGCCGTGTTAAACGCGAATAAAAAAAAAAAAATCAAACTGTTGAGCATTGAAAAATTATCTAAAAGTATAATATGTACGTATATTAAATCAAGTTCCATTTATGTTGAATTTGTATACGAATCCACAATTTTATTTCGATCAGGATTAAGAGTGGATTAAATGGAAAATCTCTATGTTTCTAGACTTTTTATCGCCTCCATTCAACCACTAAAGAGTGACTGACGTTTTTAGTGTTTTTAATCGAAAATTGACCTTTTTTAGTATCAATTTATAGGTTGGCGACACACATGTATAAAAAAAAAAAATCTCTAACAGTCCACTCCCAAACAATCATTATAAATTAATCAACGTTTAAACGAATCACTAAATATGTTGGAACGATTTATTCTTGTTTACTAAATATTTTGTCATTTAAGTTGCAGGTATTCGAATTATTATTGCGATAATCATATTGCATTGTTTTTTCGTATGCCCGCGTAAATATTGTTGTTCTATTGCATATATGTGTAAAAAAGACAAAAAACTGTTTATTTTAATTGAACAAGTTTATCAATAGTTAACGTATAACCATGATATAATTTAAGAACAAACATAAAAAATAATTAGCATTTCTGATTAAAAAAGCGAATTATTATTATCACGGTACATGCGAATAATTATTTACCAACAATTTACCGATTAGGGATCGTATGTGCAATATTTTAATTTTCCATTAATTTGTATACATTTGCACACACTATATTATTTTATATCGTCACACATTATACTATATCTTTGGTTCCGATCAATTGCTGGCATTTTTTTTTTTACAATTTAGTTACAATATAGTTTTTTCCCTTTATTGTTTGATCTAAATGGTATACATGTATGCGTATTCTAACACATGGTATTGGACAAAAAATCTAAAAAAAATCCCTACTATGTATACTTATATTTTTGGCGAATAAGGCATAAATAAGGTTATAGCATTATATGCTAATGCTATAATGCTAATTATATGCCACTTAAAACGGTGTTATTAAGATAGGCCGTTTTTAGAAATTTAGCAATTTTCAAAATTCAATTTACTTGTATTGAAAACTATTCAAAATTGACTCAAGCATTGTCTTCCCCGAGACCAAAGATAATCTTATTGCCTACATAATTAAACATATATTTAGACTAATTCGAAATAATAATACGTTTTGTAAACGCGAAATATAAAATGTGGCATTTAAGCAATTTTAATTTTAAAACTAATTTTTTTTACAAAATTCGCTAAATCAATAATTCTATAAATGTATACTCTTACTTACTTATCCTGATGAAGTGTATCTGCAAAAGTATTGGGCTTCAAATCCCTAAAAAAAAAACAACAAAAACCGTTGTAAAAATTTTTGTTTATCGCCAGATAAAAGCCGAAAATTACATAGATTATGTAAAGAAATTATTCTTACTTACATAACCAATCGATGTGAATCGATAATTCCAAAGTTCTTATCTATATTAGAATAAACGACACAAATACGCGATATTATAAACCTAATATAATATTATATTGCATTACACGCGTCATACTATACATCATAGTGTAAGTTCGCGTCGTCCGTAGACGAAAAAACATTGAAAATATCGATTGGTCGGCCAGTACAGCCAACTCTTTTCGCCACGAAAAAAAAACAAATATAAATATATGTGTATACCTATGTTTTCAGCCCCAAAACGCAATATTTTCTATTTAACATTTATTACCATACATAATATACTCGCGGAGTAAATATAGACGTAGAAGCATAGAATAATTATTCAACCTAAATCGTGATTATTGCTCTTGGTACTCACGTATAAGTACTTTATATTGATTTGTCTGATGCATAAAACTTACGTCATATTTATAAAAAAAAAAAATTGTCAATAATCGTTGGCGTTACACGTTAAAAAGCCGTCACAGTAGCATTTGTCCTCTCTGTCTTTATAACGGTCAATATAGCGAACAAATTTTTGTTCACGTGCTACAAACGAATTGGCCTTTAAAATAAGTTTTAGAGACCAAACACCTATTGTAAAAATGCGTAGGTTACGATGACGGTACTCGAAGACAACCGGGTTGACGTTTTTACTTTTTTCGAAACATCAGTTACTAAACAAATCACAATAGTCTGTGAAAAAATGTGTAAAATACGATATTTCGTACCATCGATACACAAGACGAATGTTTAGATTATTGTGAAATGCCGACTAGGTGGTCTTCAAAATGCTATCATTGATCATCATATAAATGACAACCTGTTGTCGATCTGTAAGCAACGGTTAATCATTGTTAATGAAAAATGATTTTGTGCAAAGTTCGGTGAGACATGTTTTGTTAATAATTTTGAAAATTATATTAATTTGTAACTACGAAATTAATACTGCAATTGTCCGTGTTTTTTCGTCTCAAATTGTTGAACGTTTGTATGGAGACAAATAAGTTTCATACGGAAATAGATAGTACGTGAAATGCCTTGATTTTGACGATTTCCATCAATATTTAAATTTTATACTCTACACAAGAAAACAAAAATCGTGACTACGGATTTTCGATATTTTTATAGTACCATAGGAGAACGACCACGACGATGGGACTTGATCCAATATTGTTCGACTATTTTCGAAAAGTCAAACAAATTTTTTCCACAAAAAAAACCTAACCTAACCTTAAAAATGAATAAAAACTCTTAAATTTCAATAAATCATCCCGAAAACGTAAAAATGTTTTGAAAACAGTTTTATGTTGATAAAAAATGCTATTACAGGTATTAGGTGACAATTTCGGGTCATTACTATAATTATTTTCAACTGGATACCAATAAGCAAAATCGAAAATAACTAGGGGAGTCTAACTTTTGTACGTGTACTACATTAATAAATGCTAAAAACACATGAACGCGAATTGGTGTTATACTCACGTGAATAATAAATTTGAATTAGTATCAACAGAGAATTTGTATTATTTATTATTTATATCAAATTACGAAAACCGGAAAATCAAAAAAATGACCTCTCTAATGTATCACCCGCATAAAATTTTCTTTCGGAAAAGGTGCTGCATTTAAAAATCGAAGCGAAATTTCTGGTAGAAAAGTTATTGAAACGTTTTTAAATCGCATTTATTTTTAGTGTGCATATTTTATAATATGTTTATTTCGAAAAAACTACGATGAAAAAAAAAAATGAACAATCACGATAAATCATGTAACCCTTCGACGGTTCCACTATGCGAGCTGTGATGCGCCAAACGGACGAACGTTTTTGAGATATTTTATCGTTGTTATTTGAAGGTTATCAGAACAAAAAAAAAAAACACCGGAAGCGCTTTTTTTCGTCGGCACACCCTGGTCGCCGAACGATGGTCAACGATTGCCAAAGCATCGGAAATCTCGGGAGCACGACAGAATCGCGCGACAGTGAAGGTTCTTTTCGGGACGAAACGATATATTATTTTCATTATTATAATACGTGAAACGGACGGCGTAAACAGCCGCGCTGTACACGCGGCTAGAGTGGCGCGAATACGGAGTCGTGAGTAGTCGTTTAAAAATAAAATGATCTTATTATAATATGACTGACTCGATCGTTGGCACGAATTATTAAAAAAAAAAAATCGCTCTAAAAGAAAGGTCATTGTATATACGCTTATATACTCGTACTCGTCGAGCCAAACGATTTTTGAAAGACATGAAATAATAATAATATAATAACGATAATATATTCAGTCTATATGACGAGTTTTTCACGTGTATTTTATAGGAGAGGCCGGCGTCGAATCGAAATCGAAATTTGTAAGAATTATTTTTTAATTTTATGAGTTATTTTGTTTCTAGAACTGGAAAGAAGAATATATGAGTTATTTGATGAGATTTATTATGAAGAATTATTATTAAACCGGTATAATATATTATATCGTTTTTTTACATTTTTTTAGACTTGTCGTGATTTGATATTGAGAATTAATTCATGAGGGCTGTTATAGAGATTCACTATTGAAGTTTTTATTTGCGAATCAAATGGTATTAATAAATTTGAATAATAATAAATCTAGGGTTTGGTTTTTGACCGGTCAAAATTTTACATGGACAATTGACCACATTTTGACAAGTCAAAATTGTCAAAATCTTTTTTTTATGTCTCAAGTTAGCATGTTTTATTTCAATGGAAAAAAAGAATGAGAACCGTAAAATTCTAAAAATTACTTATTAAATAATAATTTTTAAGTCGTAAGTAAAATATATTTAACACTAAATAATAAATATTGTAGAAAAAAAATCTGATTATTTGTATAGAGTTTTATATAGAAACCAGGAACATAAGTTTTCTGTTTCTATTTGTCCAAACAAAAACAAATACGAAAGAATTTGTATCACAAATCACACATGATAATCGTGAATTTTGATAATTGTGTGATATATTCATATATCATTTAAAAAGATAAATGTTCAACAAATATGATAAAAAAAAACGATGTTTGGTATATATCACTATTCACTATAGTTTTTTTTTGACCGGTCAACATTTTAGTGGTCAATTGACATTGTGCTAACCCCAATATAACCAATTAATCAATACTGAATGAAAATAAATGGTTCCGGAATCATACTTTTTATACTATTATAAATATTTTACTGGAAAAATATGACCAAGTCCAACGATATTTCATTAAATATAACAAATTTGAATGACAAACAAGTTTATTTCGGACAGTAGAGTAAATTTAAAAAAAATTGCATACAAACTATACCATTTATTTTGGTAAAAGTAATAAACTCATAAAATAGATAATTACCTTCTAATATAGCTGGACAACAATTTGGAGTTAAACATTTTTCTTTGTTTGATAACAATTTATATGTATACAATATACATCACATATATACATCATATTATTGTATTTATATGATATATTACTAACATAATTAGATTAAATAAATAATATTAAAAAAAAAATGTAAAATAAAAAGATAAGTTTATTATACATATAATATATCACTAACTTATATTTTTATTGTGACAACTTTGTACGAGTGTTATACAGCTCGATGCTATTAAGATTTATGTTTCCCTTAAGGAAAACTTAACCTTTTTTTTTTTTTCGGAGGAAGGTGTTACGTTCGGTATATATTCTTACCTATGAAATACCTACACATGTATTTTACGCGTGTACCTAGGTACCAATACCTATCGATAATAATATTGTAAATCGATGTTATTATAACAATTGTATATAAAATTATGGAATTACAATAGTTTTACAAGGTTTTTAATAAGTCATTTATTGAAAAAATAAGTAGTTCATAGAAAATTTGTCTATATACATAAAATATTTAATTTTAAGCCCTGGTGGTGGCGTGAATGAGTATTCTTTAAAGCAGCTGCTTCATGATAGGTGTGCGAAGGTAGGTGGCTGTACTTTTTCACTAAATATATCAACGAGAAAGGTGTAGTATAGGAAAGTCTAGTAACCTTGTTAGCCGGAGCATGTGGTTTTGCTGGACGTGGTTTGTATGAGGTTTTTTTTATTCAATTATATATTTAAACCGCTTTATAGAAAAAATACTTCGTACTGTCACTCTATTATGACATAATTGATGATTATATTATAGTCTATGGGCTATGAGCTTACGTACATATTTGATAAATCAAAACGATATAATGGTAATCAGACGGATTAAGAAAGAAAAAACGGCTTTTGTCTTCGTGATATAATGTAAGCAGTGACGCTGCAAGGGATTTTTAAAAGATGGAGACGTATTCAATAATAATAACTGTGAATCCAATAAATCGAGCTTTTCCTTGCAACTTGGTCCGAAACATATTATATTCGTTTCGAAATAAAATTACTAAATACATATTCATTTATAGTTGTTGCCATGTACGGTGAAGGCATGTGTCCCTCCCTGAGAACGTCACTGAATAAACGAGAAATAAATTAAATGTTTTGATAATCGAGTATCTTATATTCGGAATTCATATAATATGATGTGATTGGACGTGATTCATTTAAACACGAAAATACTGTACCCCTGCCCCCCTTCATATGTCAGTGCAACTGCGTTGCGCGTGCTGTTCGACATCAACTGTTCATACATAAATATAATTGCCTACCCAGTGGCTTTAGAAGGTATCTACTTAAATAATTTAAAATTAACCGAATATTGGTTTTATTTTTTTGAATTTTGAACACGTTCGGCGTAGGCCAAATAAATAAAATCTAATCGTAAATTTGAAACGCACGAGTAGCTGATTATCGATAAACATAAGTATAAAACTGGTTTTAAAATCGTATGTAAATGGGAAGTATAAGCGCTTAACACTATATGTATATGTATAATTTATATATTGTACAAATTATATATTATTAAGTAATCAAATAAACCTAAATATTTAATTAATATACTCCAATAGAATATCGGAATTATAAGAAATTTAAAATCATCGCTATTTTACTAACTAACAAAAAACCGTTAAATGTATAATATTTGGTAATAATTATCATTTTATTATAATGCTTAATAAATAATCATAATTTTAATTTAAAAATAATTATCATGATTTATACCCATACGTAGAAATTGCGTTAAAAATTATTCATTCCTGCCTAATTTTTATCTATTCTTCAAAAAGGTGTTTTTCGGTCCTAAAAGAATGAAGACTTATTCGAGATCAAAAACTACTGATGAAAGATTAAATACTTTAGTTGTTTTAACCAAAGAGTCAGACGTGACAAAGAAATTAAATTACGATGATATCATTGACACATTTTCCAATGAAAAAACTCTAAGTAAATATTAATTTGATTGCAATTTCCGTCATTCAAATGTAATTATTATACATTGTAATTAATTAATAGCATTTGCGTGTATCAAAGTATTTTTTTTTTTTTAATTTTAAATGTACCGAAGGATGAAACGATTTTAACATAATGTGTTTTTTTTTTACAAATATGTATATTGCTGAAGAAATTTAGGATGGGGTTGGACCCCCACGCCCCCTCCGCATGTTTTTCTTATCTGGGGTGCAAAATACCTAAATACGTCTCTGGAATGGTTAGGTAAACTTAATAGATCTCTTAATCAGTGTCGGAATGACTTCAAAGTATCTCATCAGGAATTTCTATACAGGCACCACCTCAAAAATCTGGTTTTAGTTTAAATCAATGAATGACTGAATCAAAAACCAAACAAAGGTTTTAAATACATTTTTATTCAGGAACACTTATTCTAATTTATGCCCAAAACTTCAAAATCAAAACATATTGTTTTATAAACAATATTTTATTTCAATAACGCATTTTTAATTACCTGCCAATTATAATTATAATTTTATACTTATTTTAAAATAATATTCTAGATCATTCTGTTGAACTTTTACTTTTTAGCCATTTTATTGGTGACTGTATTATGACTGTATACAACAAAAATTATGAAGACTTGCGGACTTGCGGTCCAGACAAGTCCTAAATATGATTTTGGGTCCAGTGAACGCTCTCGATTTTGGGATATCAACAAAAATATTTTCCATTCTTGCATTTATAAATAAATCGAATTTGAATTCGACGTCGATACGTCATAATAATTTACGTGAATACGCGTGTTCTATAAATGGGTAAATAATAATCATAATTGTTTTTTTATTGAAGTTGAAGTATACATAATGTTTTGTATTATTTTCGTAATAGTTTTATTTTTTTTGTTTTTCGTTCTACTAAAATTTGAAAGTTCAGTAGGTAGGTGAAGAAATGACGTGAACGTATTAATAGAAAGTCAACAATTCTATAGGCGTAGGGTTTCATCGATTTGAAAAATGACTTCCTCCTATCTACTCGCTTTTCGCGTATTTATACCAGTCAACATTAAATCATAATAATATATAGGTAACCTAGTTAATTTTGAAATATGCCAGATGCAAATTTTATTTTCAAAAGAAACAATACAATCCTCTATAATATAATAATCGTTATTTAAAATAATGTTATTCTCGTATTCTTCCCTTACTTAACAGCTCTTCAAGAGCATTAATTGATTGCATATCTTTATTTCAGTGAAAATTACATTAGAACCATTGATGCATACATCGAAAAGTAGTACGCATCTTATGTACATAAGGTGATCAACATAACGTAAGATACTTCATTATCTCAGAAATGATTACTTTTTAGTTGAGATTCGGTTTTTTTGTAACATTTAAAAAAATAAATAGCTCTAAATTGTTACATTACCTTTATTTTGTTGTCGTGCTCATTTTAAGAGGTGAAACCATCACGTACTTTTAATTTTCATTCTAAAAATATTCCATACTTAGACGAAGTTTTAGTTTAAATAATTTTGGTGTAAAAATTTTTAATTTCCGTCGACCAGTTAACGAGATATTTAATTACTTAAGTTTGGGTAGTATTAGAATAATGGTACCACGCGTGGAGTTTGAATAACATCACACTACTCTCCCCCACACCCGATTTTGTTTTAGTTATTATCTTTTAAATTTCCAATTGATAATAATATTATTATTAGTATATGAAGTTTGTGCAATAGGCCAGTAATGTATTTACAGGGTATAATAAAGGTACAGATACATCACTTTTCAGAATCTATTTTTTTTTAGATATCATCTTCATTTTAGATTCTGAGCGTACCGAGGTAATTTTTTTTTTCAAGTGGTTTTCATAACAATTGAGAAAAACTGGATAAAACGTAGGAATAATGGGAACATTTTCGTACATATATAAAAGAAACTTATCTCAGAATCGTTTTTCATTATAAATGGTTTATCGTTGCGTACAGATGATATAAATTAAATTCCTACCTTCACAACTTCTCACCTAAAACAGTGGGCCACCAATCGTGCAAAGTCTGTCCATCTTTTTCTCATACACAGGTTCTTAAAAGAATCTATAGCTTCAAGCGCCTGGCATCCCCCATTATTAGATGAAAGTGAATCAAGTGGATTAAGGGTTGCACCTACATAGCATCATAATATTAATTCAATACTAAATTAATATTGGAAATTCAATCTCAAACTTTAAATTAATGTTAACATATGATCAATTATAGTATGATTTAACATTTATTGAAGACTGGATAAAAATGAAAAGCCGCAAAATTAAATTCTAGTAACCTAATTTCTTGGCTTTTTTTATTAAGAAAAAAATGCAAAAAAACAGAATCTTGTACACTGCCAAAGTCGGGTCATGAACCCGAGACCCTGTCTACTCTAACCTAATGCCCTATCAACTAGACTACCTACCTAATTTTTGAGCAGTTGATTTTCAAACACCAGCACATCGCCACCAACGTTTCGCCGCCAATGTTTTTTTTTCGTTTGAAACCTAGCGCTGTATCTTGATTATTTTTCTACGTACACTAGTGTAATCTTCACTATTGCACATACGGCTATTAAGGGCACTTCATAGTAAAAGTTCCCCCCCTTTCTTATTTTTGAATCGAGTATATCTCGACGGGATTTAGTGATAGGAGTGTGGTGTTAATGCCAAAACGTTAATGAGTTCATTACGCCAGAATGGTTTAGAAGTTAGGTTATGTCTTATATAATTCAGTATATAATCAAACAGTAATTGTGCTAAACTAAAGTATTGCCTGCATTTTTCATCGTTGTAATGTAGATGGAGACGCACTAAAATTTGAAACGCACCCTCCGTAGCAAGATAACGGCCATAAAGGCGCTCATCGCACAACGAATCTCTTAGGACACCGCTCTCTTAGGAAACCTAGCAAATAATATTTGGGGGATTAAATATAAATCCGAATAATTTGTCTTAGAGCCCGAAATGTACAGCTCGAAATACCAGAGCTTTGTAAAAAAAAAAATGTGTTTTTACGAATGGTCGCTAAAAGCCTAAAGATGGGCAAAATATTTTGAACTCCCTTTTACAATACAGTATTGTTATTATATTTAGAGAACAAATAAATACGTAATAAGTAAAATTAATTTATTTCCGTACATTATACTATATGCCCGTAGCAAATAAGACAGAACACATGTGGCGTCACAATAATATTGTACACTGCGGTTATACAAGAAAAATAAACACGAAAATACGCAGGGTACATAATAATATTTTGTAATCCGACATTTGAATCAATAATAACATTTCGATATGTAAACAGTTTTTTTTTGTTTTGCTTTTGGTGTATTATTATTACTAAGCTTCTTTTTTTAGAAAATGATATAAGTAAATGTGATATACTCGGTTACATAGAGGGAAATATTAGTAATTATTCGGAAATAAATATATGGGATCGATGTCGAAATATTTATTTTTATTGTTGCGATAATAGATCAAATACAATTTTTTAAAAAAAAACCACACAAAAAAATTGTTTGAACTGTTTCACTAATATTTAAAGTGTACTTGTTATTCCGATAGTATACCGCTCCCCCTCACTGTATATGTAACTGATATCTCTAGAACGCGACCGAAAAAAAAACAAATAAGATTTATAGGCTATACAGTATACTATTACGAGTATTACGACTATTACGTAATTATTTTTATACACCTATTTGAAATTCAAACAGTGGTTTTCTTCTTCTTTTTTACGGGATACTACTGTTACTTACTGCTACAAGAGAAAACATTGACAAACCATTGACACACCCGAAATGGATACCCTTCTATCTGATAGCGTTTTTAAATTTTTTTTCGGGGGATGGGAGGGGGGCCAATAGTTTATAACAGTCTGAAACCTAATACCAGCGGATATGATATATTATAATAAATGCTCATAAGTCGTGACGAGCATAACAAAGTGCGAAGCATTTTTTTTTTTTATCCCCGTGTCTGATTATAACATGGCGGTTACCGCGGACTGCCACTGCCGGGTAAATAAGATGGGTAGGGGATACCTGGTCGAAAATTATAAGAAAAAAAACGATAAGGATAAATAATAACGGTACGTAATTTCTATACCTGAAATTAAATTTATAGTATTTGAATACTAATTACTACTTTATTTGATTTAAAATTGCTTCGTTTAGACTCCAGAGGAAGCGAAGCAAATGAACGAAGGACAAAAATCGAAATGGAGTCTGTAATCCTCGTCCTAAACTTCCACTTGACCCGACTTCACACTTCACACACGTTGGCTGTCCTTGAGTGTCCTCATGTTATTTTCAATTGCATCCACCATTCCAACTAACTCATTTTAAATCTTCTTTTCTCCTCTTTCCGCCTCTGTTTATTTTTATGTGATGACCGTGGTTAATAATATTAACAATTATTTGATTAATTTTACCTATAATAAAATTAATACAAATATTGGTTAATATAACCTAAATTGCCTAGTAATATCAATAAATACGAGTAGTTTTTGACCGTAAATTAACAGTTTGTAGATTCAACCTATCTTTTATTAAACAATACTTAGATATTTCTCTGGAATATCGCATAAAACACGTGACGCTTTTCTTTACTTTATCTTATCATATACACAAACACAACATCACACACATATTATAATTTTAATATATATTGTAATATTATATATATTTTAAAACACTTTTCTAAATTTGTTTAGTGGGAGAGGGTTCCAACATCCTAAACTCTTCTTATTTACACCCATGTATCAAGCAAAAATGTATTAAGCCTTTTCTCCCCTCCAGGATTTTAACCAAAATCCTGGCTAAACTACAGATAATATTATATAAAGGTAAGTTCTCTTCTTATTTAAAGTAAAATGATCAGTAAATCTTTATTACCTATTATAGATTTTATACGTAACTATACTGTGCTTTACTTTATTTTTTACTTAGCAGGCATAGGATATGCATAGGATAATATTTGAAGGGAGGGAGGCAGTTCGTTTTTAAACCTTATTAGTATAACATTTTTATGAACAAATTCGGGTGAGAGAAAAACTTTTTGAAAGTTTTGTCTCCATAATAGATTTTTTAAAAGTTTAATCAGGTTTATTTCTCGGGGACGCTCTTTAATTTTTGGCAAATCCTTCGTACGTCCCTTCGAGATTTTTCTCGTTTTAATTAAAGCTGTAGGTAAGTTACAACAATAAAAAAAAATACAAATTTTTGTAATTAATCGAACTCGCAGTGTCTGACATGTCATTTTTTTATCCAACTAGCCTGCTGTTCCGTACGGCTTAACCTGAGTGCAGTGTTGAACAAAAATTAAACACAATATATTGTTTCCCCATTTCCACTCCCGTCTCTATCATAGTTTAACGTTTATTTCCCGGTAATTTTTTTTTTTTAATAAGTACTTCCTTGCCGATGACAACCGAATCAACTATAGTACTAACTGTTTTTTCCAACCGTGTGTCACCAAGATGACCAATAAAATAAAACGATTAACATTTTTTCCGGGACAGTTTTATATACAATTTAATAAAACGCTATGAAATATCATTTTAATGATATAATTATATTTATTAAAATAAGAGTTATGAAACATAAACTGAATCAATTTATTAAAATCACTTTTGTTCGTAAATGATTTTTTTTTTATTAAGTGAAATTTATTAAACGTTTACTATTCGATAATGTTAACTTTTGTCCATACATTCTAGAGTAATTTGAATGTTATAATATTAGTAATATTATTAACTATTCAACTATTGTTCTTTTGCATTGTTTCGTTCAACGACACGAGTCGACAACAAAATATAGCGTACATAGTATTATATAGCAAAATATAGCATTAATGCGAATAAGAATATTTATTACATCATTATTAATAAAAAAAAAAATTGGTTAAGGAAACAACAAAAAATGTTTGGTAAAAAATAAGTAAAACGTTGGTCTTAATCTAAAAAAAAATTAATTAAATAAATTATAAAAATAAAACGGTTATTGTATTATACAGATATATAAGGACTCAAACGCGGATTGTAGGGTTAGTACCTGAAAAACATGGCAATCATACTATCTACTTGTGAAGGAAACGGAAGATCTTTGCCCAGTTTCTTCCAATGCCATGCATTATAACTGTCGGGATCTACAATAGAAAAATATTCGAATGTGCATATATTCGTAGGCGTGAATAGAGTTTAAAAAAAACATAGAGTTAAATAGATTTTAGAGTATATGCAATAAGAATACATCCATTTAAATATTATTGGTATGGCTTGAAATGGCTCAGGGAGGGTTAAGCCCTTCCATTCCTATTTTCGTTTATGATAATATTACATTGAAATATGTTATACGTTGTTAGCGTGTAATAATGACAATGATTACGTGTAGACGTATGTTCACGAAATTTGAACGGTCCGGGAAACAAACAAGGGAATAGTCACTGATTTTAAATTCGAGAATACTAAATAGGTATATTAATTAAAACTATTGTTTCCAAAATCCAAATTCAATACCTACCCGAAATTATCCGGATAGACCATAGGCCTACTCCATAGTACTGTAGGGACAATAAGGTAAAGTTTAGGTAGAGTTCTCCAAACTTGTTCTTCGGCAGACCTCTTAGATATAGTAAAAATGATCGTGTACCCCTAATGCCCCAATCCTTTATACCCTTTTATAGATCAGTAAAAATAATTAATAGGTAAATAAATAAATAATAAAGTAGGTAATAATAAATACTGATAATATAATTTGCTATCCCCTCTGCAGAAAATTATTATCAACAAAACTTCTCCCGAAAAAAAATCCCGCGCGCGGTACTAGGCGACCGGACGGTACCGATGGTTGAGATATGTACGCATAGTACGAGTGGTATTTGTAAAAAAATATAGCCATGAAAAATAGTACTACGAATTATGTAACATGATCTGTGTATTATTTTTTTAATATTGTCCGAGTATTTTTAAACCATATCGGCGTCACCTGGCTATTAGTTTTCGTATATAGAATAATCGCGCGCGTATACTTACCGGATATGATAATTATTGTTGTCGGTACATCCGTACCGATTGAAATTCGAATGTCAATCGGTTTAGAATGTTAGCGCGGTGAATTCAAAGCCCGTGAATAAAATCGCCCGGTTTCGTAATGCGGGTTCCCTTCCCGTCTCGTTCGGGATGTCGCCGTCGGCATGCGTGCATATTTTATTGTGTATAATAATAGCGGGTCGGTTGTACAGGATGTAGTCCCACGAAAGTATACCCATTGTTATATCTCCGGAGATAACACGGATAATCAAATTCTTTGTTTTTGTTTATACTACTCACTAAGATAAGGACCGCAAATATTTATATTGCAATAAATTGTTGATGCTTTGATAGCAAATTTAATAAAATAACTTTTTTTATTTTGTTATTTTTGAAAAATTTAAAGATAGCCATTTTATAGAGTTTATTCTTCTGAAAATGTTTACGTATCAACTTTTTACTGTCGTTAAATTCATGATTTTTAGTAATATTGTTTAAAGTTCAGAGAAAAGAAGTGTACATACAGTAAATTAATCGTAATAATAATAATACATTTTTTCTCGGAACTTTAAAAAATTATTAAAAATCACGAATTCAATGACAATAAAATGTTGATATATACAAATTTTCAGAAAAATAAATTCTATAAAATTACTATACATTTTTCAAAAAATATAAAATAAAAAGTTGTTGTTTTAAGTTTTTATCAAAGCGTAAAAAATTAATGACAATACAAATATTTGTAGTCCTTATGAGTCCCTATGACCAATAAAAAAAAAAAAAAAAACCAGAATTTGTTTATCTTTATTACCTCCGGAGATAATATTACAATGGGTATATATTCGAGAGACACTCTGTATTATGTATCGTATGATAATTATTATCTACTTGTACGTATCACCCCAGTGCATAAAGTTTTATTAATAATAACATTATTTTATGGTATTTTGTCTAGATGACGTTTGTAAATTCATATGTAGGGACAAGATGTGATACGTGGTAAAATTTGCAAAATACGCTCGCTGTTATGCGTGGGAAAAAAAATATCAAAAATGTGAGTAAAAAATTGAGATTTATGTAAAATTGATTTATTTAAAAAATTAAGTATTTATTGTATACAATATACATCGCACGTAATTATTTATTGTAAAACACACGTAAATTCAATCGAACTTTATTCAAACAATAATTTATTCCTTAAATCTCAGTACTATACCGAAAACAAAAACAAAATATATATTTTATACTGAACGTATTTTTAAACAGGCTTTTTTTTTCACGCGATGATAAATTATTGCTGCGTCGTTTTTTTTTTTTTTTTTAAATTGTCTACATTGAATGTTCGCCGATATTGTGTTCTTGAACCGAGAAAAACTTGTTACCGGGCATATCGCGTATTTATAGAATATTAAATCATCTCTAGATTTTCAGATGTATCTACTCTTTTAAATCGTTTTAACATCTTTAATATTACATCGAATACACATTTTTTTTTTTTTACATTTATATCACTGAAATTCGCGAAATATGTATAAAATTTTTAATTACGCGTTTTTGTTGAAACTCGTCTGAATATGCGAAAAAAAAATTCGAATTTTAATTTTACGTGTTACGAGTTTATAACCTAAACCAGCGTTTCCCAAACTGTGGAAATTGACGGTTCGTCGGCGACGGTCCATCAACACGAGACAGATTCTGAGTGTCGCTATCGTAGCCGTGGGGACGCGGTGAAAACTCCGAAAATTCGGTTAAACGCGCACATGCCTCTAAACCGAAATGGCTATGTTACGACATTAAAGGCGGACTTAGGAAAAGTAAGTTTTTCGTTTAGGCACATTATTATAGCGTTTTTCGTTTGCGATAAATAATATTGTTATTATTATAGACGTGCAGAACTATTGAAAATATAATTTTTTTTTTTTTCACAAATTGTTTAGTCAACTATATACAGTTTTCATATTGCGTTGTTTTAGCTTTGTCAGAATTAAGGGCCCGAAAACCGTCGTAAAAATCCCTCGCACGGGTCCTGCGTGTCGTACGGTTGGAAGTATATTAATATTCCGGGCGGCTTGAGGAAAAAGTAAGTTTCTCGCGTACATAATGGGTGTGCCGGCCTAGGCATTCGTGATATTATTAAAACACTCGTTCGTTAATTTATTCAGCTCACCGTAAAGGTAATTACAAATATTATTATTATACGCAGGTTTAACAGGACTACGAAAATCCATCGGCCTCAATCGGATTACACACGATTATCAGACAGTAGCTGCAGTGTCGAAAAATCCGTTAAAGTGATCCGTCTTTGACCAAGCCCGACGACGAATCATCGTTTTACCTTATTCGGAGCGATTTGTCTTCTGAATCGGGTGGAAACAAACCGGAAACACCCTGAAAAACTTCTTGTCCAGAACCAGAATTTGATACCTGCAACAATGATGCGTCAAAATCGTCGTGCGAATAGTCTAAAATATGAATTATTGCTAATAATGAAGCGAAAAGGAAATCGCGTGATCACTGCCAATGCATATCTAAACAAAGTTTAAATCGACGTAAACAGTTTAAAATTGTCGAAATTTTATACGATTAATTTCAAATTTTCACAACTGTATTTTTCAGGGCTACTCGGTATGACGTCGACCTTACTGTTACTACTTAAGATAATGGTTAAATGTCAAAAGCCATCTATCGAGTTGGTGCAATCGTTAACCACTGCGTTATTGGAAAAGTTTTTGACTCTGTCACATTTTGAAATTTTTTGTTACTTTTTTTTGTTTGCTTAGTGTTTACATTATACTTACTACAATAACAATTATACGTTTTCATGTTCATCACACATGAATGATTTATATTTTTACTGTTGTTAATAAAATTTTTTAAATGTAAATTTCTCCTTATATTTTGGAGTAAACTCACGTACTTGTAGTTGGGGCTCGGATTTCAATACACTTTGTTTTCCAAAGCCTGTTGCGCGTATTACTACAAATTCGTTTTATGATGTACTTTTGAATTAGAATAAACATTTAATTTTGAATTGGTTGAACATTGTTTATATCACTTTTTTAGAGCATTTTAGGATTTTAATGTGCGTAAAAAAGTGGAGGTAAGAAGAGCTAAGGGGCTAGGAGAGGTATAATTCGAAAATATCAATTGTGTATAAATAGCTCAAATATCGCCTAAATGTAGTTTTTCTTTAAGTTTTTTCTCTTAATTTATCCAGTTACTTATAGACACATCGCGAAGAAGATTATATCATAATACCTAACCTAACCCAAGTGGCACGATGCATCAACTATAGGCAGCATTTTCTACGGAACATTTCCTTTGAAGTTGTCGATTGAAACCAGTATTGAAACCTAGTCCAAAACTTGTTCGTTGTAGAAAGAAAAAATTACATATCAAAATAAAACCTATACCGATAGACTAGGTACAACACAATTTACCGTTTTCTAAAAGTCTCTAGGTAGGTGTGTAAACCACGACAGGAAAAATAATATTACCTATATAAACTGGGATAGTACCGATAAGGTAAGTACCTAATAGGTTCTAACTGCGACAATTTGTTCAACCTCGAAACTCAAAACTTACAAGTTACTTTTGTATTATATTTGTATTGACACTGCAGACACGTTTCTTCTACGAATTTCTAACATCAAAGTTATCGATATTTAAAGCTGATACTTAATCATAATAATTTAAAATCGGCGACAGTTACGAATTTACGGCTTTTGATTATAGATTCTCTATAATCAAAGTCTAGATTATCGGTACTCGTCATAATATTATAGTTATACTACAGACGGCCCGTTGTTTGTAGTGAAATGTCTGTTAATGTTATAAAATGCTTACTCAGGAATTAAAAAAAATTGTCATTAAGTAACTACTTAAAAAACCAAACCAACATAGATAATATATACATGGATGGATAGGACATGAGGTTGTTTGACGTGTGCCTGAAGTGAAAAATATATGTTATCACAATGATTATATCCGATTATGGCTTTTGGTAACATAAATAGTGATAAGTGATAAGTTATTAGTGATTACAGAGCAATTTAAAAAGTAAAAATACATTAATTGTTTTCTATTAGTAAAATTATATTAAATAAAAATAAAATAAATAATAGTTAATAATTATTTCATAAGTCATTTAGAAAAACATTACTGGTTTTTACAAACAAATATTATTGTTGTGAATTTTGATCTAATTTTTAATTGTTCATTTTTTTTTCTGATTTCATGGAACATTCTTATACCTAAATATTTAAAAATTATTAAATTAGTTAATTGAATAATTTATCACGGTGAGTATCATATCAAAGCAGAAACATTTTCTTTACAACCATCAACACTTGTCATAATATTTATTTTTATAAATATCGTTTTTCACTTTATTCCAGAGGAACGTGGAATGTTTTTTTCTAAATTAAAGTTTATATAGGATGACTTCTAAACACTCTTTCAGGTAGTAGCAAAAAGGTTGAAAACCACTGACCTATAACTCTATAAGAAAATGCATTATATCTAATATTAATGTTTTCGTGAAACATAATATGTATACTAATCTAGGTAGTAAACAATATGATTTTTAATGAATTTTAGATCATTTTATGAGTTAGTCATAAATCTGCACATTACAAGGACCAATCATCAATCTTTAATTTTCCGCCTATATAAAAGAAAGGTAAAATCTATTTATCTAATAATTGTTTATTGATTTGTTTAATGTTTCAAAGTTAAATTAGATTGTTGTAGGAGATAATATAAATAACAAAGACTACCAAATTCAAAACAACAGCCTTTCCGACCCAGTCAAAGATAATACAATATCATAATAAAGCATCATGTAGGTTTTTACCTAGTGCTAATAAAAATAGCAAAGATAAATAATGGATACTAGTTTACTATAGTTTTTTATAGTTAAGATTTTTATGACTTTAAATTAAACATACTTATTGTATAATAAACTATACGTCAATGTTCTTTATTTATATTATATACTGTATTATAAATAATATCAAAAGTATGTATTGAAACATACCTATGATAATAATCAAACTGAAAATAAACCTAATAGCAGTGATCATCAAATAATTGATGAAGGTATTAAGGTTTAAATAATTAAACTGTATAAACTTTAAAATGTTGAAAAATATTTGTAGAAATCAGAAATAGGTAATAGTCATAGTAGTAGTAACGTAGATGATTCTGATAAAACATGTACCATGTACAAGAAAACATAATTCATCAGATTTATTGTTGAGTACCTATATATATATTATATTTTTATTAAATTAATTATTTATTAAATAATAATTAAAATTATTTTTTAAATTTTAGGACCTGTTGATAGTGATCCTCATTTCAATTAAAAAATAATAATCAATGATATGGCACATAATAACGATTTTGATGAAACACCTTCTACTACTGGTAGCAGGAAAAGACTAGAATGTAATTATAGTTAAACAACAATAATTGTCTCACTAATGTTAGGATGTTTTAATTAAATAATTTTTACAGATTCTTTTGAAGGATAAAGCCAACAGAAAAAAAAAATAAATTGTCCAAGTCAAAGCAAATAAGTTCAACAGAAGATAATTCTAATTAATAATTGTATTTAGTTACGAGTTGTAAAAACAAAGTCTCTTGTTCTCTCTGAAATTAACTCAAAGTGGCTAAAGATAAAACATCTGTATAATAATGTATGTCTTACTTAGTATAGCTAAGTATAGAAGGCAACTTTATGGGAAAGTAAGAGTTTTAGCTAAATAAAAAGAATATAAATACATTTGGGTAAGTATTACCAATATTCTAGTCCGGAAGATGATAAATCAATGATTAAAAAAATTTGTTCTAAAGCTGATATCTTGTCTTTATAATTATTCAAATAGGTAAGTATTTAAATTAATATAAACTTTTTCTTTATGCAATTTTGTTTATTATATTTTCTCTAGATAAATTTTATGAACAATGATATTAATTTTTGTGTAATGGACATTAATCAGGTTAATTAATTTGCATCATTAAAAATTAATGATTTAAATACTCTTAATATTGCTAATAATAATTTATCCATATTTTCTATGAATATAAATGGTATTAAGTGCCATTTTGATGAATTGTTGGTATTATTAAGTACTACAATGATTAATTTTGATGTTATTGTTTTACATAATTTTGTCTTTTAGATGATGCGAATTGTATTATTAATGGTTATCAATCCTTCAATTCACTTGGTGTAAATAATAAGACAGATGGTGTTACTATTTTCGTTAAGAACAGGAATCAAGTTACAAATATTTTTTCTAATTTCATGTCTAAGTTTATTTCCATTGAGGTAATTTTTGATATTAATGGTATTAAGTATATTATTGCTGGCTGTTATATATTGCCCTTAATGCTCTTTTATCTTCTTTAAATAATTATTTAACACAATGTTCAAATTGTAAACATCATATTATTTGTGGTGATTTAAATATTGATATCTTAAACAGTAGTAATCTAAAAGTTATTAATTATTTAAATATTTTTGTTGGATTTGGATTTTATTTGTGTATTAATGCCGTCAATTCGTCGGCACTAAATTCGTACAGACTTCAAATTTTATTAGTCTGTACTGTTTTTTTTTTTTGGAGGTTATGTTTGATATCATCACCCGGGAAGAAGTAAGTGTATCCCTTAAAACATAACTGAAATTCTTATAGAATCGCGTTAGCACGTGTTAAATTTTTACAGAATATAACGATTTCGAATATGAAATTTAGAAGTGCTCGTGTTCATTGATTTCGATCGATTATTTTTACACATTTTTCTCTCAGTTTGAACGATAGCGTTAAATTAGAAAACAAATTATTTCGTCTTTGTATGATTTTAATTATACCTATAAAGGATTTGTTTTGTTTTTTGGTTTTATTAAACACGAGAGACGTTACTGCGTATACGTCGTATCATTAAGTTTATCTTTTTAGTTTCGGGGCATAGCTGGGGAACTATGGGTTTTACTATGTTGTGTGTGTTTTTTACATTTGTATTTTTTGTGTCTATGAAAAACTTTTTATTTACCAGACAACTTGCTCCGAACTATAGACTATATCATTTTTTTCTGAAAGGCAATTTTCTCTCGCGTGTGCATTGGGGAGGTCATTTTGATTAAAATCATAATTATTACAGCTTTTCAATACTTGTGTAACATGTGTCGAATCGTTTTTCGTTATCCATAGATAACGATGGTTATTGTTGATCACAGGTATAAATTTAAAAAATGTATGTATTCCACTTTCCCCACTACCCATCTACAATAATGGCCACATCCATCCCCAGTATCAGTATTAAGTTTTATTTGATTCATAAAAATATTATTTTAAGTAGGTAGGAAATTGAGATTAAAAAAAAATATATATATGAAAAACTACAACATCATATTATTTATACGTCAATTTACATATCAATGACATTCATCGTTACGTTCAAATATATTAGTAAAATTTAATTTATTTGTCAGGATACGTATCATTATTCGTGTGAAAATATATTATGATAAATAGAATATTAGAAAAATATACGTATTAAGACAGTAAAACAAATTTTAATATCCGTGTTAGGCCGAAAAAAACAGTTGTTATTTATTATTATGACAATATTCGGTCGTTAAGGTAATTTTTTTCCACGTACCGAATAAACACATAATATATTTCACTAAATATCGATGGTCCTTTCGCGCATAAGTATTTGTTGGTATTTTAATTCGTGTGTTCTTGATTCTCTTCATTAAACAATATGGATACAAATACAACCGTAGTTTACTCGGTCACCGTAAGGTGTACCACGAGAGCCAATAGCAGTTCTATTGATAATTCAACTGAAAAAAAAAGGCAACGGTCGCCGTCGCCGACGGATAACGTGCCTTCAAAGCAATCCAAAAAAAGTCCGAAGCGTGACGGAGAACTGCAACCACGTAAGTTTCTGTACTTCTTTATTATGATATTTTTTTTGTTCGCTGTTGTACACGACGGACGCAGTGTTACTAAATACTGTTTTCACAAGTGTATACATTTGAAATATTGCATAATTGTAGTTTTTGAATTAATAATACTTAAAAACACGTTTTGTAACTGTGTAATGAAATGTGCAGAATTAGCGGTATCTCCATCGCGAAGTCCAACTTCTGCGACCTACAGATCGGCGTCACCGTCGTAAGTACCTTTGATAGTATTATAACTTGTAAGTATCGGTGTAAATAATATGATTATTCACATAGGTACAGCCAAAACGCGTCACATTCGTACAATGATACGGACGCGAGTTCAATACATAGTTCGTACAACGAACAGATATTGATTAACTGTGATCCGGCAAATGATGTCGGTTATGAAGCCGATGATGAAACCGACGACGAAACAGTTAGTCTGATGTCACCGTCGTAAGTATCTTTGACCGAATCGTAACTAATATTGTTTTATATTAAAAAAACAAAAATTAATATTATTCGCACAGCCTTCGTTATGCGTCACCGCCACCGGATCTGAGTACTGGACGTTCGTTATACGAACTACTCATGTCAGCTAGCGATCTGACAGACGGCGATTTCGACGACGACAGTGCTTACAGTAGTTCGTCATCACCGCTGTAAGTACGAGTATCTTTGACCATATCGTAACTAATATTGTTTGACATTTTTAAAGAAAAAAAAAATCGGTGTAGACTGTGTAAATTTTGTGATCTTTCTGATTTGGTCTTAACCAGTTTTGCATTAACATAATTGAAAACTAATATGTAAATATTATTAAATATTATTTAGCTTGTACCCGACAAGCGAAAGACATCTGGAGAATCCTATAAATGTTCCGGGCCCCCAAAGTACAGGCTTTAATGCGCCATCTTTGTATAATAGTATGTTGCCAAGTTCGTACAGTATGGCATATTGGCCGTACGACTTAGCATCTTCATCATACACCCCAATGTCACCAACGTGAGTACTGAATATCTTTGATAGTATCAAAACTAATAATGATGTTTGATTTTTAAAAAACTGTTAAAAAAAAAAAAAAAAACAGTCAAAAACTTTACCAAATGTATAATTACCTATATTTTTGAAAAGTTAGTTAAATATTTTGTACCGTAGGTAAGTATGAAATTAAACAATTAAACGTTTGNTGATTTCCAGTGACGACGACCACATATTGATTTCCAGTGACGACGACCACATATTGATTTCCAGTGACGACGACCACATATTGATTTCCAGTGGCGACGAAGGCGATGTATACCCTTATGATGTTTGACCCACCGGGCTGTGTTTTTTTTTTTTAATTTTGTTATATACCTTTCACCTCATTGAAGGAATTAATTTTTTTCTTTTTTAGAACTATTATGTTACTTTTTGTTTGATTTAATAAACGATAAATCTTTACTATTGTGTTTCTATATTGTTCAACTATTATACAGCCGTTTCAAATAATTAATACGAATTATATATTTATGAGTAGATGATATTTTTCAAATAACATTACTCATAGTTTAAAAATATTAGAAATATTAAATTCCTTATAAGACAACAACAGAAAAATTAAACTACTTACAAAAATATACAATTAGCCATAGACATTTGATAATCATAATTACCTAGGGCTCGGGACTCTATGCACAAAAAAAACGATATTTCCCTCAGTTTGAACGATAACACTAAATTAGAAAAAAAATTATTTCGTCTTTGTATTATTTTATCTATATCATTTAATACTTACAAATCTTTTTTTTTAGATTCTGAGTGAAGCGAAGAAGCTTATGGTTTTATAAAGATGTATTTTTTTCTTTTTTTGTGTAAAACTTTTCTACTAGCAATTTCGCTCCAATTTATAATGATGGCAATTTTTCTAAAAATAAATCCGATTGAAGAAGTACTTTAGAGAGGTTTTTTTGATATTCCAGGAGTTTTTACATCAAATTGGAACAATCGAATAAAAAAACTGTGGAAAAGCGGAAAAAAAATTTAGTTTAAATTAAATTCTTTCTAGCTGAACGTTTCCTATTAGCATCATTTGAAGAACGTCCAAGATTAGATCTTTTTTTTTGGCATTTTAAGATTGAGCACTAAAACAAAAACGGTCACACTTCGCACGACGTATGTAACTAGACAATCTAATACTTCTGCTTCGTGCATAGATTAATTTTTCGTTAAGAGAATCTTACCAAATAATATTCATTCATGTTTTTCTTTCTTCAATTACAGATCATTTTAGTATATTCTTATATATTAACTTAAATATTATTTTCAGTCTAGAAATACTAGTAATAATGATAATATTAGTAAAGTTATACCTACCTGTTATTGATTTTGATAAATTAAATCTAAGTATTAATATTTTATATTGGAATATTGTATTAAGTAATAATGATGTTACAAATTTTTTAAATTTAATTGATTTATGTATAATTAAGTTTACTAAAAAAATTTTTAAAAAATTCAACTGTTATAACCATAAATTAAAACCATGGGTAACAAAAGGAATTATTTTTTCTATTAGATATAGGGAAAAAAAGTATGCTCAAAAAATTAAAATAATATTACATTAATTTAAAAATATAACAAATACAGAAATTTATTTAATATTTTAATTAAAAAAGCTAAACATATTTATTATCAAAATAAAATATGTAATAATAAAAACAATGTTAAAAAGCTTTGGAGAACAATTAAATATATCACTAATTACACATCAAATAATTCTAAAAATGTAGTACATTCATTAATAAACAATGGGGGTACTAAGACTACTGATAATAAACTTATTCCTAATATTTTTAATGATTCTTTTTCCACAGTAGGGAACAATATCTCTGATCATTTTTCAAATAAAAATTATTTAAAGAAAAATTTCAGCATCTTATTAAGGAATGTTCTGTTGATGAAAGTATATATTTTACTCCTATTACATTTAATGAAATTGCAAAATGTATTTTTAAAATTATGGATCATCCTCCTTTTATGAAAACAATTTATCAAATAGGTATCAAAAATGACTTTTTCCTCTATTTCAAAACTATTGGCAATTACATTTAATAAAGCTATTAAGTTAGATATTTTCACATATGCATTCAAAAAATCAGTAGTTGTTCCTTTATTTAAATTATTTACTTAATTTATCACAAATTTATAATTATATAAAATTTTCAATTATGTTTGATTAAAGCATTTATATTATATGACAAAAAATGCATCCTGTTTATTTAAAAAAAATCCACAATTGTATTTCAATTCTATAAAATAGTCTTAATTTAGTATTTACTATAGTATATATTATAACTTAATATGTATAGTATATAGTTTTTAATAGTATACATGTAAATTTCAATTTACTTTCAATTAATATTTTGGAGAATTTCCAGTCTTTATATTATGTTTAATTTTTTTTATGAGTGTAGTGTGATTAATTGTTATATAACTCATAAACAGTTAATTATTATTAATTAATAAACAGTGATAATCTAAAAAAAAAAAATAGTTTTATTATATTGTAATGTATGTGTATGTATGTATGTATTCCAGCTCGTATCATATATTTTGGAAGATATACCTATTTAAAATATATTTACATGTATTTATTTAGGATGTACAAAAATATATGGAAAACATTATTAAAATATACACAAAATATTTATTAAATGATTTTAAAAGGTTGTAAAATGCATTTAAAGTATATTTTTAAGATATATCTAAATATTTTAAAAATATCTTGTACATATTTTGTAGGCCTGAAAAAATGGCTAAAATATATATGGTTGATATTGATGAAATATATTTTGAAAATTAAGAAAATTAATAATATATTTAATATTTTTAAAACTTATAGAAAATATTAATGTGCTGCGAGGGGACTTACTTTTCATACATTTTCTCATTTTTCCTCTGTTTTTTCCAGGCTTTTCACATTTTCTAAGAAAATCAAAAAATGACCACTTCAAAATACATCTCCAGTCCGATTCTCTTTCAGAAAAGGTGCTACACTTAAAATCAGAGCAATATTTCTGGTAGAAAACTTGACACAGATAAAAAAAAAAAAAAATAACAAACATCTTTGTAAAACCATAAGATTCTTTGCTCCACTCAATCTACAACCAATAATTTAATATGTCGGTACATATATAAATCTACTGTTTATTCCTGAAATGAGTATGTACTTTAAATTTGCAAATAGCAATTCCTCCCCAGTTGGGTACCGATAGGGTGGCATAACGGGCAACGAGCCACGGGCCTATGATATTTGCGGACCTCAAATAAGAGCCTAAGACATCATTTTGAGTGGATGGACAGATAAAAAAAAAACAGGCAATGTCCTTTTTTTTCTCTTTAGGTAGTTTGAATAAATTGGTCTCAATTCAGATTTTGCATTTGCCCTTCCCCCCCATTTAATTGTTTTGCCATGGGCATTATAAATTCTAGTTACGCCTGTACTCCTTCCCCCTATCTTGAGCACAGATTTAAATAGAAGATATTTTGATAAGCATAACACTTATATCGAAAAATTTAAATTGGAAGGGTAATACATTTTATATAAATTTTCAGATTATAAAAATCCTGGTTTTTCTTGAATTATTTGGAAAATAATAGAAAAAACAAAAAAAGATTTTCATACATCTAAACGTTTGGAAGAAAACTCGTTATTCACTTTTAGGATGTTGTTTATTGAATCAGACAAGGATGACGTTGACGACGATGACCCGTGAAGTGTGATTTATGGATACGATCCCGTTAAGTAACATGGTAAAAGGGTGAAATGATTTCATTCTGAGTAGGTGTCTAAATCGGGACGTTTGCATTTTAGATGTCTGCGGATCGCTGTGACGGTTTTAAAGATCGTTTATTTAAAATTTTTTTTTTTTCTTTTGACGGACGTACGTGCATTATTGAATAGAGTATATTATATAGCACCAAGTATATTTGTATAATATGTATTCGTTGCCAAAACAAAAACTCATATACCGCATTGCAATTATTTCAATCTCTGAGACGTGAACAGATTATAAGAACCGGGCGGCAAACTAAAAAATTACAATTGCCGCTTGGTTTGTTAGTAATAATATTTCATATTTACGGTTACTCGTTGTATACTGTTTTTTTTTTTTTTAGCGTATATACTTATAGATTAATGGTAAACCTAAAGCTCTATAGCAGGGATGGCCAAACTTAATTTGGTATAGAAATCTACTACAAGAATATATTTTTCCTTGGTGGACCGACTCTCTTACAAAAATTTTTAACTATAAATATTATTACCTAATTGGTATTAATAACAAACATACACGTGCAAAATAATAAAACTAAAATTTATTGTTGAATAATGCTTTTTATCGCACTATATTATTAATTCTAATATAATATTATCGTAAATACAATGCTGCAAAAACTCTGTTGAATTGCATTACTTAAAAAAATTACAACAAAATAAAGATAATATATTAAGATAAAAATGATCAGCAATTGTTATTTGTCTACTATAGTTACATAAAAATAAATTCTAACAAAATGGAGATCGACACGTAAGTTATCCGCGATCTACCGTTTGGCCATCACTGCTACATGGTATAAGTTAATGCGGGAAAATTCCGGAATTTTCCGAATCCGGATTTCCGGAATCCGATATAGCAATATATTCGCATGATGTGTGCGTGTTTTTTTTTTTTTTGTGTGTGTCTGTAAACAAATTTTTTACCACAAACTTTACTGTGATTTTCAAGTGAAACATGTCTCCTGAAAGCAAATTGTATTTACTTAACGCAAGTAGTTTTCATAATAATTAGGAAAAACGAAAACTAATACGTAAAAGAAAAACGGACAAATGTACATTGACAAAAGTTTAGGTATCAATTCAGCGCTCGAATTGGAAGAACTAAAGAATAGAAGACCCTAGAAGTCTTAAATAAGATTGTATATAATGAGAAAATAATAAATTTAATATCAAATTTTGACAAAAATCATAAATATTACGGCCGTTTAAAACATGTATAACCGAACTCCGTTCAGAATCGTTTTCCGTTAGCAATGATTAATCGTGCGAAATTAACCTAACTTAACCTCAAAGATATACATTAAATTCCCCTCTATATCCTACTTTTCAAACTTTTTACCTACAACAGTGGCTCACCGAAGTACGTCTGTCTTATTTTTTTATATAAAATCGATTCTTATGATTTTCGTAAAATCAGTGGCGTACCTACCGATTGGATGGCGTAACGGACAATGAGCCACGACTCCATTAAGTAATATCGCGAAACTTAAATTCAAATCTTTTAAATTATACATGTTAAAACCATTATTTATTACATTATCAACAGATTTAGAACTTTTAAACGAAGCTACGAAGTTGTTAAACAATTACAATAAAGAATTAAAAAATTAAAAAATAGCATAGTTGTTATTTTAATAAATAATCTCAACTTACCAATACTAATTTAGTTATATTGTTAAAATTTAAGTTATTTCTACAAATTTATATAGGTAGCAGTTTTTGTGAAAAACAAAACCGTTTACGCATGTTTAAACATCATTATCACATAAAAAGACGGCCATGTGTTTTCATGTAGTAATAAAAAAAAAAAAAAAAAAATACTAATAATACTCATTTTTTTTAGAAAAAATATAAAAGTAAAGATCTGATTTGATCGGTTTCACGACACATCGCGCTTCTACTTACAAATTAGGATAGGAGAAGAGTACAATTGTTTTTACATTTTACAAAATTGAAGACGATTATTTGGACAACAGTTTCTGATCCCCTTTACATGATTCATAAAAATATTATTTTAAGTATGCAGGAAATCGAATAGAATAATATGGAAAACCACGACATCATAGTAAACCCAATAACACTCATTGCGCTACACGCTTAGTAAAATTTAATTTCTTCGTCAGTATACGTACAAAATATAAGAAACAGAATCAGAAAAATATTCGTATTATAACGCTGCCAACAAATTGTCTTGTCCGTGGTAGGCCGAAAAAAACGATTGTTATTTAATTATACGAGACCATTAGGTTGTTAGGGTGATTTTTTTTCTGCGTAACAAATAAACGTGTAAAATATTTCACAAAATATCATTTCTCTTTTCGCGTACAAGTAGTGTTTTGTGTTTAACGTACGTATTTTTGATCTAAGCAATAAAATATGGACACGATTGAAAACAAGACTTCCGTCAGTGAACTGTTGATAATGAACGTTAACCATTCGATTAGAAAGAAAAGACGATTATCACAGTCACCGACGGATCACACGAATTCGAAGAGACTTCCAGACAGTTCTCCGAAGTGCGACGAAAATCTTCAACCGCGTAAGTTTTTCCATTTTTTTATTACAATATTATTTTCGTTCGCTGTTGTACACAACGATTGCAGTGTATTACTAAATACTATTTTCCTAAGTTTATAGGCATTATTGTAGTTTTTAAATGAATAATTTCAAAACTCAAAGCATCAGCCGACTTGTTCGGGTTCTCAGTACCAAATAATTATACGGGTACCTTGCATTATAGGTAACTGAGTCATTTTTCAATTCAATGTAGAAAGTACACTTATGGTGTATTACCTAAAACAGTATTCTCGAAATGGAGTTCTAAAATTTACTACTTAAAAATTTGTCTTGCAACTATCTGTATAATGTATTTTCTGAAATGTGCAGGATCAGGAGTTGTATCTCCTTCGCGCAGTCCGACTTCTGCGTCCTCACCGTCCTACAATCTGGCTTCCCCTTCATATAGCCCGGCGTCACCTTCATATAGCCCGGCGTCACATTCTTACAGCTCGGCGTCACATTCTTACAGCCCGGCGTCACCTTCATACAGTCCGGTGTCACCTTCATACAGCCCGGCGGCACCTTCATACAGTTCGGCGTCACCTTCATACAGCCCGGCGTCACATTCATATAGCCCGGAATCATCTGGGTGAGTATCTTAAATAATGATGTTCGATATTCTTTAAAAAAAATTGCACAAAAAAAAAACGGTGTCGAAAAATCGTGACTTCATCATAATATGATGTATAATTACTTATATTTTTGATAATTTAGTTAAATATTTTGTACCGTAGGTAAGTATGAAATTAAATAATAATACGTTTGTTCGCATATTATCCAGGTATAGCCCCACGGCACCACCAATGTATAACGGCATACACACACATAGTTTCGAATGCTATGATGAGCCCATATACATTTCAAGTGGCGATGATGAGCCCATATACATTTCAAGTGGCGATGATGAGCCCATATACATTTCTAGTGACAACGATGGCGATGAATATGAATGATTTTTTTTTTTCAATTATGTTACCTTTCGCCTCATTGATGAGGTTCAACCCACGGAGTTGTATTTTTTCCTTTTTCTTTTTTTTTGTTGAAATATATTACCATTTGCCTATTTATAGACATGAATAAATAACGATAAAACATCACGATTGTGTTTTTATATCATTGTGCAACTATTAAACGACTGTTTAAAATAATTAATACAAATTATATTTGTGGGAGTAGATGATATTTTTTAAATAATATTAATCATAGTTCATCTCTGTTGTCTTATATACAAATTATTAAACTGATGCTTTAATTTATAACAAGCTAAATGACCCGGCTTTGAGCGTGTTCGATTTCGAACCACCAAATTGTACTATCCATTAAACCTACCTAATTTTGTTTACGAAAATCTTTTACATCAATATACTTATCATGTTTATTAAACATGTATAAAATTATCACATTTGTTTCAATGTACACAATTTCATTTTTATTACTTTTGTAATAGTTTTTTAAATTAAAATCCTTAAATAATATTTATGTAATTTGCCAAAGGCATTCGATAATTTTTCAGTTTTTGTTATTATAAATTATAAGACATTCGATAATTATAATTTATAATAACAAAAACTGATAGAATCGTTTGTGCAAATTCAATTCAATGCTTCTTTGTAAACAAAATTGACACTCGCTAGACATCAAACTCAAATCTACTGAATCATCAATATAATCGATATAGGGATCGTAATGAGAAGCAGGATTCTCTTTTCTTTTATCCATTTAGTTTGAACTAAATTATTTCTGGCTAAAAGTTTCCTATTAGCATCATTTGAAAAACGACCCAGATTACATCTTCCTTTTGGCATTTAAAAATTGAATGCTAAAAAAATACGGACGTACTTCGCACGGCGGGCGGGCTACTGTAATAGGTGAAAAGTTGAGACGGTAGAATATAGAGGGGAATGTAATGTGTAACTTTTAATACGTAACGATTAATCATTGCTACCGAAAGCCGAATCTGAGCGGGAAATCGCAGGAAATAACGGTTCGATATTTTTTTCCTTACGTTTTTTTCTACGCATATTTATAACGTCCAGTTGTAAATGCCGAAACAGAACTTTTGAGAAAATGTTTGACGGTGAGCAATAGGTGAACGGTTCACCGTAAATACACCACTGAGTGAACCTAATAATGATCACAATATTATTGTAATATTATCCGTCACTGGCGCGCGTTAAGTTGCGTATACGTTAATTTTACGGGGCTTATTTTTTTTTATACGCCGATGACGCGGAAGTTGACAAAAACTTAATGTTATTATCATTCCCAAAAGGCGAGTTTTCGTGACGATTCATTTTTCTTCCTTTGTCCTCGGCCAAAATCAATAAACAAGGCAGTCTTCTTACGAACTGTCAATTTAAATCTAATACAATCAATTAATCGTGTAAGAATATAATTAATGTTGACGTTTGAATGCGAATTTTTCGCACGTGAAACCAGTTATTTTTGTGTTGTAATTTGTCGGCAATCGCCATCTCGCTCCAATAAAAAAAATTACAAGAATATGTTTATTTTTTTTTGTGAAATTTTGCGTTTAATTGGCGCGTTGAGTAGTAATTTTTTGATTTTCCGAGCAGTTTTCATAACGACCGGTGAGACTCGACAATATACGTAAAAGAAAAACCAACAATCTTGTGACGTTAACGATTTCATTTTTTTAAAAATATGTACTCGATTCGGGTTGTCTATCAGACATCATGTTGTGAATTTCGTGTGTAGCATTTCCGAAAGAAAATTTTGCCTACTCGACGCGTAAGTAAGAATATCGTTTTTCCTTGTAGTTCTCTTAATAAAAACGATAAACAATTACTTAGCTATACGGTTTTATAGCATTAACGAATTTATAACGAGACAATGAAACAAATAGATTTTCGTGTTGTTTTTATTGAATCACCAGAGTGTGCAGTAAGTTTCGTCATACAGATATTGAGATACAGATACCTACTCATATAGGTACCTATTATAGTAAAACGTAAAAATAAATGAGAAGAAAATTGGAAAACCTACTGATAGGTATCAATAATTTATAATTCAGTGACGCCTGTATCGAAATTATCGCGTTTAATGTCGTGCGATGTTTGACTCGACACAAACAATGTCAATATAGCATTACGAATTTTTGAGATTTTCAATATTTCGCAATAATGTTTTTAATATTCCAAGGATGTCCGAAGCAACAGTGGTTACTAAGAATATTACACTGTGTTCAAAGCATTGATAAAAAGAAGTTAATTTTGTCCGTGGTCCAAAGACTATATAATCATTAATTTGACCAATGGTGGTTAGCGTCAGAGCTATTGAGCTGATAACACCAGATCATTTTTGATTTGATTATTTACGCTGTTAACGATTTTCTGTAGAATTTCCACTACTTAATATTATTTTTGTTTTGTGAGTTTTGTATTAAATGTAGACGGTGGTTATAATTGTTCATTTTTTAATTTATTTATCGTTGTTTTATTACGATCATGTTGGTCTTACAGAGCACATTGTTGTCGATGGGTATCAATGCATTTGGATTTCTAAAGTATATTGTCGAACGGTATTTGTACAGCCCCGAAATTATGGATTCTAAGGTAAAATATTATACAATAATATAATATTATAACGCATTTTTCTAACTTGATGATTGTAAATTAACAGAAAAAACAAATTACAAATAGATTATGTACATTACTGATATTTAATTAAAATGTGTACATTTTAAATGTAAAAATTCATATATGTGTTTCATAAAATTGAATATTTTTAGGGAAAAAATAGGATCCAATTCGTTAGTCAAAAAACGTGTGTGGCTATAAACGATGAATATGGTTTGAAATTTTTTCCACCGTTGTATATTCAGAGGTATATGGTCGTACAAGAAATTATTGATCATCCCATTTGGAACGGGTCGATAAAAAAAGTAAAATTATTATAGGCATTTGTTATTATTAGAGTTAGAAACTATTAGTATTTTCATATAGTTTTGGAAAGTTTAAGAAAAATAGCTGTGAAATATTTTATACTGTTTGCGATGTAAGCAATTTAAATCCTAAATTTGATTTGCATATTTAATATATTTTGTTTATAAGAGTATATTTTAGTATTGTCTTGCTTTTTAGAGCATAGGTATTTTAGTAGTATGTAGCTTTTACGTGTTGGTTTAAATAAAACATTAATATTGAGACTATTATAAGGTCATTTTTTACTCAATTGTTAACACTGGTCCTGGGTGGGTGGATATACTATAAGAGTTACTGTGTATGCTCTCAAAATTCCTCTGTGCGTCACTGCTAAGCTTAAAGTAACTGGATTTTAAAAATAAGATGTTTTATGCTCTATAATTTCATTAAAATATTTGATTGTGTATATTTCGTAAACACGTTTAAAGTACTGGAAAAAACTAATTAAAGTAATAATTTGTAAAAAATTCAAGAGTATTGAATTAAGTTTATTCTTTGAAAAGTATTATAAACTTGTTTCTTCTTTTATTTTTATATTATTAGTATCTATTATCAGTTATATAATATGCAGATAATCCATTATATTATTCAAATTTGCCAGTGGTTTTTTGGCTGTCAAGAGAGGTAAACAAAGAAAGGAGGTTACACGATTGTTTATATTTACTCTTTTTGACAGTAGATAAACTGAGCTAATTTTAATAATAAAATGACATACTCGTATTACTATATTATAAAAATGAAAGTATTATTTATTAATGGTAATTAATTATATTTTTAGGTATTACTTATATTTTATATATTAAACACTTTTTCTAGATTGTAGAATTTGGTTGTGCTGAGCTTAATTTATTTTTTTATTTAAAACCGAATCCTCAAATCACCAATGTTACGTTTGTTGATATCGATTCTAATATATTGGAACTAAATAATGGAAAGGTGATGCCGACCAATTATGATTATTTGATATCGGGGAATCGTAAACATCCATTAGAAGTAAACCTGTATGCAGGGAGTATTGCTGACTTCGATGATCGAATGTTGGACATGGATGCAGTGATATGCATTGAATTGTAAATAAACTTACTATTGTTTTACTCAATCTTTAATATTTTGGGTCTATTTAAATTGAATTATAGGATTGAACATTTATACTCGGATGTTTTGGATAAGGTACCGTTAACTGTATTCGGATTCATTAAACCAAAGGTAGCCGTGTTCACCACACCGAATGTAGAATACAACGTTTTATTCCCGGATACTACGCAAAAGTTTAGACACCCTGATCACAAATTTGAATGGAGTAGAAACGAAATGAAGGAATGGTTAGTAATTATAAAAATGCTAAGTTATGATGATTGTGTTATGTGGGATTATTTTTTGTATAGGGCTAATAGTATCATAACCACTTATCCAGACTACACTGTCGAATTTGACGGTATTGGACTAGATCCTATTGGTACAAAAGATCTTGGTTGTTGCAGTCAAGTTGCTATTTTTTACCGGAAAAATATGGAAGCATCACCTGCGAATCTTACTGTAAGATATTTGTGTAATTATTTTAAATAGGGCATGTACGTATATTCTATGTTGTGAGTAAAATAGATAATTGATAGTTGTAAGTTGTAACAGAACACTCCAATAATTAATCAAATCATTTCAATTAATTCTTTTCAAGATAAAAATTTTAATTATAGTTATAATAAATATGTACAAAAAAATAGTAATTTCTTTATTGTATTTCAATGCATACATTTGAATTGTATTTTTGTTTTTTTTTGCAGGGTTTTAAACCTTACAAATTGTTGAAAAGAATCAACTATCCATATGAGCCTCCCAACGAAAAAAACGAAATTATACTTCAGAAATTGAGATCATTTGTTATCGAAAATTCTGCTAATAAAGAGTTTGTGGTTAAAAGCACATTGAAAATACCTTTGAGTTCAATTATGCCTCTCGTTTCTGATTACTGTACGTGCATGAAAGAATTGCAGTTAGTATTTAATGTTTATTTAAAATTGTAGAGTTTATTTTATTTTTTAATAATAAATGTTTGATTGGTCACACACCAAGGTAGTGTGGCGAAAAAAAAAAAAATGGCAAGAACACCATGAGTGGTGCATAAACACATACTAATTAAGTGTGCACTGGCATATGTGGATTTCTTTGTAAAAAAGAAAAAAAAAATGTGGACTTGAAAATATTTCAAAATTACTATGACCACTTAACGTAAACACTACCAACAACCAGTTTATATAGCATATCATTTGCTGCACTACTACTGATTTATAGTGGATATTCTCGTAAGAATATGTGAAGAATATAATATTGTTTTCACTGCATGATGTGTGTAGTATTTTACAAAAACACCACCATCACCACACTTTGGAATGTATTCGGCCTTGTTTTTTTTTTTAAATATTTATATTGCTTTTATTTATACTGTTATTGTGTTAAATTTTTATTTGTATTTTTAATTTGTCCAAACAGATATATTATAAGTAAGGAATACTATACAACAACTAATAAAGCTGGAGAATGGATAATGATTACGAATTTAAATGGAACTTCTATACAAATATATAATTCCGACTCAGATTCATCGTCAGACACCAGTGAAGAAGAAAACTGGTTATTGGATAACAATGTCAAAGAAGTAGAAGAAGAAGAAGAAGAATGGAATTTACCGCTCAATGTGGGTACTAGCAATTCTCAACTTTTTTATTCTACTCCTATGGCCAAAGATAAACATTTGGATGTACAATTTTTAAATAGTTTAAACGACACCTATACAAAATCTAATAATAGTACAGCTTCTTCTAATTCAGACTTCTTCACAACAGCTATTGATAACAATGATACTAATAATGAGGACATGGATATCTCGTCCAGTTGCAATGGTAGTGTTCTTATTAAAAATTGCAATATTTATCAGGATTTTGTATCAGGTAGGAATGATTTAACAATTAAAAATGAAGATATCAGTGAAACAGATGAAGAGACATTTATTTGCAATGCGAATTATAATGATACCAACAAAGTGAATGAAGAAATAAACAAAAAAAATAGTTTTATTCAAAACAGTACTAATGTATTTTTGAAAAGTAACTGTGGTTCTGATATAGCACATGGGCTCACATCAAAAATTGTGGGTAATTTTTCCAGCGATGATATTAAAGAACCAGACTTGGTGTGCTCAAATAGGATATTGTTAGACGAAAACAATGATACTGAAAACCTGTTGTCTTCTCTGGGAAAGGAAATTCCAAGCAGAAACATTTAGTTATTTTATTAGTTTTAATTATTTATTATTTATAATAAATAAATAAAATAAATAATAATTTTAATAAATTTTAATTAAATAATATAAATTAATAATTTAAGGATTTTGTTATAGTTATGAATATGCTTATTAAATATTTCTGTTAAATTTTAATTTTTTAATCTTTATATTGAAATTTTTTTAGTCAGTCAAACATTTAAATTATTTAGTAAACTGTTAATAACCAAAAACTGAAGACTGCATATTATTTAAGTTTATAAAATAACAAACAGTTCCTTCTGTACTAAATTATTTTGTCTCGAATCAATTATATTTCAATTAGTTGTATGCATTAATGGATTTATATTGGTATAGAAGTTAAAAGAAAATGGTTTATTTATCAATTTAAGGCATGTTCTAATATCTTATTCAAAGTATGGTTAGTTTTTGTTTTTTTAATTACAATTTTAGATTATTTAATTGAAAATGTATCTAGGCATAACTCTTAAAATTAATTAATTAAGTTCTTAAGCTTTAATTAATTATTTTAAACGCTTATTAATATAATATAATTGAGAATGGTCAGTATTATATGAGCAATGAATTAATTTGGTATTTTGAAGAATAAATAAGTTTGATAATGTGTAAACGTGTTGAAAACAATAATTCTAGCTGTCCGTCAACATGTTCTTAACATGTACATAATCTTTCATTTCTACTTAAATATTTTTCTGGTTCTGTTGACTTCCCTTTCTTTATTGTCATAAATCATTATACATTTTATTGTTTAAAGGGTTTAATCCAGTTTTTCTCAATTTTGTGTTCCTCATATCTAGCTAATCACTAAAAAAACTATATGATGATGCTTAATCTATCATTTCTTTAACCTGTATGTTTTATAACTTGGGTACTTTTTTCTTTTCCTAATTATGTTTTATTTGTTTAATTTATTTAATTGTGTTAATAATTAAAAATTATGTAAAAAAAAAAAAAATAAACTGGAAATCTTTAATATCAATAATCCAAATATTAAGGGTTTTCTGAAAGTCAAGCGTCTGGAATGTGTTGGTTATATGTGGAGAGCCACCAAGGAAAGTACATTTCGGTGAATAAATTAACTGATTAGTATCCCAGAAGACGATTTCGGTAACTTAGGCAAGACAGAGTGAACGAAGACATAATAATGTCAGACGAAACAGCAAACTTTAAGAATGCAATGAAAAGAAGCTGTGAAAGGCCTTGTTGAATGGCCAGTTAAGCAAAAAAAATTAAATAATAATTATGTATTAGATTATCTACTTATTATGTTATTAATATAAATATTATGCAGTGATGTGAAGATATATACAATATATGCTGTATGGAATTCTTTTATAAAATGGTATAAACAATTTTTTAAAAAAACTTTTATTATCAGTGATAACTGTTGTTTAGTTTAATTAATAATTTGACTATTATTTATTTACCATTTTATTAACTCTTATTTTTTTTAATTTGAAGTATTATCAAAAACTTGAACATTTACTAATGCTAGTCTGTTTTAAACTAGTTAGCTGTATGAATGCGTTTTTATTTTTAAACTGTTGACTGTTTCTGTTAAGTCAACCATAATCTCAACATAGGTATCTAACATTATATATGGTTGGTTTTCTTCAAACCATTACAAATTATAATTTGTTTTTTTTTTTTAATTAAGATCTGTAAATTGTGTAATTAAAATTTTTTTTATATATTTTTAATATAATAGGTACTTACGGTATATAATATGGTATAGTAAAAAAATAAATACTACTTGAGTTAAAAACTGAATATTATACAGAATGTTATATGTATAATATGAATAGGTAGGTAAATTAAATTTAAAAATAATAATTCTATTTTGTTATTACTAATTTTATTTATTTGTGTCCTAAATGTTATTTTACACTGATTTTATCATGTCTATTCCGAATTATCACAAATTTTATATTTTTTGAGTTTTGTGTAGAGATATCATTTTGATTTCTGATAACTGCAGTTCAATGCCAATAACTGTGCAAAATCATATTATTTGTTCACTCAGCCTGGCTGTTAATGCAATTCTGTTAGTCAAATTAATGTGTAGACGCCTACTTAAAAATTATAGTTATTCAGTTAAATACATTCATTTAACATTTTATGGATACAGATATTTTACTATTTGAATTTGTTTGGTTACTATGTAGCTTACATTTAATAAACAACAGTAGGTGACATTAACTGTTAAAATATACTGAAACCAACTCTGAAGGCTGCAATACAGTATACATATAATATCACCTATGTTAATTTTTATATATTGTTGAGTGGGTCAGTTAAAAAAAATCAAAAATATTTGATTAATTATATGTTTCATCTTAATACAGTTGATATTTCAGATTCTGAGTGGAGGGAAGAAGCTTATGGTTTTACAAAGATGTTTATTTTTTTTTCATCTGTGAGTAACTTTTCAACAAGAAGACTTGCTCTCAAGAGTTTTCTCATAAAATTTATAAAACCGAAAAAATAAACAGGTAAATGCACGAAATATATTACTATTTTATTTCCTGTGCACAACTTTTTTACCAGCAATTTTACTTCAACTTTAACTGACAGCAATGTTTCTAAAAGGACATTTCACTAGGGAGGTACTTTAACAGGTCATTTTTTCTTTTTTTTTTAGAGTTTATCCAGCAAATGTGAAACATTTAATAATAAAACATGGATAAACAGGACAAATCAGTACAACATTAAACAAATATTATTAAAGAAAATATACAAAGCCTATTTAATTATTTTACTATAAAATTACTTATATATTGTTGACAGGGTATCACTATCAACTGAACTCCGCTCAGAATCGTTTTCTCGTAAGCAGTGGTTTATCGATGCTTACAGGTGTACATTAAATTAACTATAACAGTGGCTGCACCTGTCCTCATTATCCTCCTAAGACATCTTTTTTTTTCAATAAGTAATAAGTGTTTAAAGTTAAAATCTTGATGAAAATACTTATAGTAAAAATCACCGCAATTTATACAAGGGTATCTATTACCTATTATTTTCTGATTTATGTAAACAAAAGTTATCATTAAAAGTTGGGACAAAATCGCTGATAGAAAAGTTGTCCACAGAAAAAAAAAATCGTAACATTATACAAATATATTTCGGACATTTTCCCGTATTTTTCGGTTTTTCACATTTGAAAAAACAATGAGAAAATCGAAAATTGACCTCCTTAGAGTACCTCCTCACACCGATTTACTTTCAGAAAAAGTGCTTCACGTAAAAATCGGAATAAGTTTTCTGGTAGAAATGTTGTCCAAAGAAAAAAAAAATAAACATTTTGTAAAACCATAAGCTCCACTCAGAATCTAAGAAAAAATAAACATCGTTGTAAAACTATAATCTTCTTCGTTCCACTCTAAAAGTTAATTTTTTTCTACAATATTATCCATCTACTAAATTCTCTTAGTATTTTGATTTACATAATTATTATAATATCAATGATAATACCTATATATTAGATATATTAGGTATATTATCTAACAACAATTATTATTATTTCGATTATATTATTATTATCTAGAGTCATACTAGAGTCGTTTACCGTGTATTATTGCTTTATAAATCACAAATTCAAAATTATGTTTTAAAACAAAAATAATTTGAGAATATTGGGGTGAAATAGGGTTTGGGCAAAATGCGACAGCGGCGTAATTAAACAGAATACGATCGTTTCAACTTGCATTAGAAATAAAAAGGGCAATACCTATTAGTGAAAATTACAAGTATCTACAGTTATTTTTAACCGAATAACAACAAAACACCCAAAATGCTGTACACTATTACTCTTTGTCTTATTTCCTAAATGTTTCCTCAGTTTTTCGAAGTTATTAAGAAAATTGTACGGAAAATCAAACAACGACTTACTCATTCACAAACTAGACAAAATTTCCGTTGAGAAAACATATTCTTATTGAAATTTGGACAAAGATTTCTGGTAGAAAAATATAATCTTATACATTTTAAGTAATGAAATCGTAGTGCCGTAATTTGACAAAATCGTATTTTTTGTCTTTTTTGGTTTTGCCGAGTATTATGAAAACTATTTCAGACATCGAAAAACGACTTTCTTTGTCAGTGGATATATATATTAAATGGAACAAAATCGAATATTTATCATTTTTCGATCAGGGCAATATTTCTAGTAAAAATACATAGTTTACAAAAATTAAAAATAATAAAAACGTTAACACTGTAAATATTTTTTCGTTTTGCCTACAATTTTTTCTTTCCGGTTTTTCCCAATTGTTTTGAAAATCCCTTGGAAAATCAAAAAAATTATTTCAATGCATCAATTAGACAAAATTTCCTTTCGGGAAAAGTGCACTATACTCTATACATCGTAGCAATATTCCTTTTTGAAAACTTGTTTACAGACAGAAAAAGAAAAGCACACACCATAATAAAAAAAACCAATAGATCACTCGCTACACTTCGAGTCTAAAAAGTTGTAATGCGTATAGGTAGGTATATTTGTAAATAATTCTCAGTCATGCGTGTCAATGTGTATCACTAAATATCTACCGAGTATAACAAATAAATAAAAAAAACAAACTTCAAATTGCGTGGCTCTGTGCAAGGATATTGAGTAATTCGAATTAGCGTTAACCTACTAGGTATAATATATAGGCACCTCCTATAGTATAAGTAGTTTGGAAGGTACAGGATCTATACTTTCCAAGCTACCTACCAACAATAATTATAGTGGGATACACCGGCAGCAGTGTACAGTGTGTCCCACCATGTTCGACGGATCTTTTTAGCGCTGTTAATATTAAATTATTTCAATTTTTTTCTTTTTAATCCCTTAAACACAAAAACAAATTACTTTTTATTTATTCACTTTAGAATATTTTCAAAAAAGCTATTTTGTAAAAATTATCATTCAAAAATGTTTAATGTATCATACATTGATATCCGATGAATAATTTCTTAGTTCTAGCAGTTTTAATTGGGCGTGAAAACAATTAATATTCAATAAGATGACACGTTATGCGATAAGGAAGCACGTTGATTACGCTTTAGAACAAATTCTTTACTTTATATTGAATATTAATTGTTTTCACGCCTATTTTGTAGAAAATAAAACGGCTATAATTAAGAAACTATTAATCGCATAAGAATGTGTGATACATTATTATGTTTAGAATAATATCATATTATAATTCATATATACGATATATTTTTATTTTTCGTACATTTTACAAAATGGCTATTTTGAAAATTTTCCAAAGTGAATACATAAAAAGTTATTTTTGTTTTGTGTTTAGGGAATGAAAACAAAATTTAATTTTTTTTCAAATCGATGTCTTCCTCGAAGATAAATCGATTTAAAAATAAAAAAAAAAAAAAATCGAAAAAAATTCAATAATAATAGCGCTAGAAAAATCCGTCGGACATGATAGGACACGTCGTATTATGTCCGTTTTACGCGGACATAACCGGGGAGTACCCCGGTAACTTGCTTAAATATTTAAGCATCATTGACGGACATTTTCTTTAAATTTAAAAGAATACTGACGTTTTAAAACACTTTATTGCATATTAAACCCGCTCTCTGTGCTCGTAAAAATCATCTTACCTTAAACGTCACGAAAAACCTAAGTGTTATTTATTTTAGATATCTTATGCCATACGTCATGTTCGAGCAGATAATATATAATATGCATTATATTAGCGTTTTTGAATTATTATTACTTTAATGATTTCAAAAAAAATTTAGGTTGGCGAAACCAAAATCAATTCATTTAATTTTAATACCGAGATTTAAACTAAACCATTTTATTTTATAATGTTATAACCATAGTTATAAAAAAAAAAAAAAAAAAAACAAAAATACGAATATTTCTTTATAATAACAATCTAGAGACAGCAGTAACATTAAAATACATTAGACATTAAAAAAAAAAAATGTCAAATTGTATGATCTACATTCGTAGATCGATTTCTATATAAAATTTTAATAATTTTATTCGCGCGCCAACTGTATTTTAATATCGAAAGTTATTATATATCTTCTTCATCTTCATCCCAACTATTTGGGGTCGGCCATCCTCGTTCCGAACTTCCTTTAGACCCGATCTCCCGCCTCGCATACACCGGCTCTCCGTCTATGTTAAGCATTTTGATCCCTAGTCGAGAAGCCGGTGTAAGTGACTCGGTTGTCTAAAACATATAAAGAAAACTGTCGTAATTGGCAGACAGAATATTGTTTATTGTCGGCTGCAGTCGAATTAGCGGTCGTGCGATTTACGAGAGACTTCATCCGTACATAATTTAACTACAGAAACGATATTTTGCACGTCCAATATTTGGAAACTTTCGCGGTCGCGACGGGTTCGTCTCCGATAAAATCACATTCGAAACGATAACGCGCACTGTACAATATCGTGTTAAAAATTGGGCTCACCGCAGCTTTATCACACTGTTTGCGTATTACAATTCATAAATCATTCTGAAGTTAATTATAATTAAATTTATCTTGCCGTTCTACACGATTAAGAACTCTGGAGGTACGGCACGTAGGTGAGACGTAGTTGAGTTTACCAGACCCTCTCCGTACCGAAATCCGATAGGTATTTTCGGAAAACAAACCGTGTAAACAATAATTATCATAATTTCGTGATATTGTGTAGTCGGTCGTTCTTGAAGTTCTATCAGTCGTTGTTATGATGATGCATTATGCAAGGTAGGTATATAATTTCTCGTAATTATAATAATATAAACAGACCGTGTTAAAAGGGGAGGGGGCAACGAGGGCATTTACCTAACCATTTTAAAACTACGAGGCACCCGATAGCGGGGCTCAATATAAAGATCGAAAAAGAATTAACAATATCACTGTTATTATGCTAGATTATTTAGATTATTTATCTAACGAAACCACGGTTCAGGGGACGTTCTAGGATTAAGTTCTTGGTTTCTTTGATTTCTTGGAGAGTCCGGGGAACTGCTTTAGTCCCGGTCTTCCCGGTTCTTTTTTAGACGGCACAGGCTTTTTTGTGGCGTTGGATATTAGTTGAGCCGCAAGTTTATCTCGGTGCGAAGCGAACATGTCAGTTCTTGTTGGGCGGACGAGTGTCGGTAATAATGAATATCGTTTGGTTATTAGAAAAGTGTAAGCATTACTTAGTAAAATAATAATATATGAGTAATTAGTAAAAAAACGAGTAGTAAGCATTATGAATTTTATTTGATTGAGGTAAAATTTTGAAATTTTAATATGAATTTAATAAAATTGTAAAGAAAATCACAAATTTGAGGGTGTTAATAACTCTCCAAAGTATCTCTATGTATAACCTTAAGAATTGATTTTAAAAACCTTTTAAAAACCTGATGCCTGGTGCCAACTAATTTAAATTATCCACTGGATATATTTAACCTCCTTCTAAACGGTGACGGTAATATGAGGCGTCTATTTTCAAAATCAGCTGTACCTATGTAATTTTCAAAACGGCTTTTTTTTGTGTTTTTTGAAATGTCGTGGACAAATATTACGTAGTTACCTACACCCGACGTGGTTTTGTATACCAAATTGCGGGTTATTTTCGACTAAATTCTGACACGGGCTCGCGAAGGCCCCAAGCAAAAACATTATCGGAATATTTGAGTTTATGTTCAATGATTTGTTTCTTTACATACAGGCGTACAAGAGAAGAACTGAACCTATCACTAAACAAGCCTGGTTCAATCTGTGTAGGGAAAATTTCGATTGAATTAAAAAATCAGATAGCTGATCAATCTGATTTTATCGAAACAAGTTTACCCGGACTTCGCTTAGAATTGTTATTCGTTAGCAATGATTAATCGTTGCGCACCGCAGATATACAATTAATTACCATATGTATCCTACAATCCTCCTAACTTATTTTTAATAGACAAACCACGTTTTAATCGATCGTAAACTCGATAAAGTAGTCATTGATTTTCCCGTTGTAGGTAAAATTACGATATAGCGTTCGAAATCGTATGCCTATTATATAACAGGTGTTTGGTTGTTTAGAATTTATTCAATATTTCTACGGAAATTACATTACTTATTCAACAAAGTGAGGCCACAATATAAAAAAAAAACCAACCGTCACCTATTATTACGTTGTAATATATTACACGATGATGATATTGTCATTTATTTATTTATCAATATAAGCAGAATGATAAATTGCATGTGCATATTTGTATCGATTCGATGTACAGAATCAAAGATTAATTTAATAATATTTTTATGTTCTATTAATTTATCATATCTACATATGACACAGTACAATATCTATAAATAATCTGTATTTTTTTTCAATTGAAAACAATACAGGACGCCCTCAACATAATGTCCGGGTATTTCGAAGAGGAGCCGTCATTTCAAAACGAAACAAAATACAAACAAATCCATCCACTAACCCAGGGCCTAAAATAGCGTGTCGCCCGAATGTGTCTTCTTCTTCTTAAGCTTTTACAGCTCATTGCTCGATGGGCCTCGATGTTTTCATAACTTCCAGTCACCTCTCCCAATCCTCGCTCGCTTTTAGCTCCATTATTTGTACCACATTTTGCAGGCCTGCTCTCAATGAGTCAATACACTTTTACCTGAGGCGGCCTTTAGGTTTTTTTCCCGTTCTACTACCAGTACTTGTTTACAGATACCATTGTTTCTCTAAATGTGCCCAGCCCTCTCTATCCGTTTGCTTCTGACAAATGGTTTTATGTTTGGTTTTTGAAAAAGCTCGTAGATTTCCTCGTTTATTCTTATACGGTAAAATAAATTCGACGGAGTTCTTTTCTTTTAAAAACTAATAACTTTCCTTTGTTTATTTTCACTATCGCGACCACGTTTTGCAACCATGTTCTAAGACTGGGTGTAGGTAGCTTAAGTACAGGTTAATGTTTGAGCTTCTGAACAAGAGTTTTAGATTTAAATAACATTACTAGTGTGAAATACCTTTTATTGGGTTTTTTTTCTTTATCCATTATTTATTTTTTGATTAATTTATGTTTGTACCTATAGGTATTTAAAATCCTTTACTGTTTGGAATGTGCGATTTCCGACAACTAAATCCATAACATTTCTAATGCTTTGCTATTATAACGACCAAATATTTTGTTTTATCTAATTGACGTTAAGACGCATTGGTTTTGCTACTTAAATTATATCGTTAGTTTTTTTTAACTACTTCATTACGCGTATTTCCAATCAACACAATATCACTCGCATATAACAGTATAGTGTATTTTCCTAAACTTTCATCTCTTGACATTCCGGAATTGTGTTTATTGTGAACCAATAACACCATAACCAAATATAAACAGAGATTAGAGCTGTTACTGTTAATGATCATTATAGCCTTATTGATAACTTATTCTGTCTGCTTGCTTGTTTGTATCCGAGGGCTGTAAAAGTCCGGAAAGTAAAATAATGGAACATAAAACTCGGAATTTAAAAATGGAAAAATTTAGTAATCACTAATGGTTTCTAATCCAACATGTGTTCAAATTATAGGCAAAAGGAGGGGCGGTTCATTTCGTTCGCCAACTCGAGTGCGAGCTCATGTCGGACTTCTAATTGAAAATAAATCTTGATTTTATCGTGCGAAACCACGTTACGTACGGGGTAAGTAACAGGGGAAAAAAATGTGATTTGAAAACATCTACTTCACGAAGTATAACAAAACTATTTTGGAAACCAATGATTATTATCCGGATTATCACGTACTTTGATAAAACCATTCCTAAGAAAGCTGCCATAGGATAATGGGGACAGGTGTAGCTGCGATTATAGGTGGGAGGTAGGGGAGGTAGGATATAGACAGGAATTCAATGTATATCTGTAAGTATCGATTAACCATTGCTAACGAAAAAACGACTCTGGACGGAGTTCGGTTAACAGTGTTGCTTTTTCAACAATGTATTAGGTACGTCATATTATGGTAAAATAATTATATAATGTATTAAACATTTTCTATAATACTATTTGTTAAATATTGTGCCTATTTTCCCAGTTTTCATCATATATTCTTCATTTATTGGAAAAATCAAAACAAATGACCTTCTTAAAGTATCTCCTCTCCGATTTCCTTTCAGAAAAAGTGTTATCATTGAGCCAAATTGTTATCAAAATCGGAGAAAAATTTGCTTTTTGAATAGTTGTCTATAGAACAAAATAAAATAAACATCATTATAAAACTATAATAACTTCTTCGCTCCACTCAGAATCTAAAATATATTCCTACGCTTTACGTTTTCTGAACAATTTTCCCGATATCTACGCGTCCTTTTTGTATTGAGGCACAGGGTGTCTCTCTGTATTGTGCGCTGCTGTCTGCTGCGGCAAGGACAAAAAAAATAATTTGTAGTAAACATTGTTGAAATCATGTATTTTTTATTATTTTTTTCTTTGGTCATATTCTACAGACGATTATCTATCAGTTTTATTGCACACATTTTATCTGTCGTTATTCGTTAATTAGATATCTATTGGTTCTTTAAAATTGAGCCATTGTAGATTGTAATGCCCCGTGGGTTTAGAGAAGTGCCGTATTTTATTGGAATTATGCAGACATTTATTGTAATTAAATTGTTCGAAAAGATATGTATTGAAGTTACTTTACATTACTTTGGACAGACATTTTTTGGAATTATAAATTTCCGTAAAACGTTGGTTCTAAGCAATGTCTGTTTAGGAATTTGTAAATTCATTCATTTTATGTTCGAAACCGCATTATTAAGTGAAATTTCTATTCCAAGTAATGTTTTTCAACGTTTTGTTGATTCTAATCGCGGTGTAATTAAAATCGTATCATTCCGTTTAGAAAAAATGTATACATTCTCATTCTGTAAACGTATGTTCAAGCTAAAATAATTCCCAGATAATGACGTCATACCCGAAATGGTTAAGTAATGACCTACGTGTGACTTTTGACACACACATGCCCTTCAATATTAAATAATAAATATACATAAACATTATTATACTAAATAGTTACCGCCTAAACAATTTATCCATCTACTACAATTTAGTGTTTTTTTTATCCAAACTATAAACGTTGGGATACATATACCCAGAAATCTAAAATACATGTATTATTTATTGAAACAATAGTACGTATCTGTAATTATATTACTTAATACTCAATCTAGTACCAAATTAAATGTGCCATTGAGGTTTATCGAGTTTCTTGAAATCGAGGTTTCCAACAGATACCTACTGAAAGCCGTATTACTACATAGAAATTAGTATGTTCCGTTGATGGAGGAAGATAATTGTTTTGAAAAATTCATTAAATAACATTATAATACTAATAAAAATTAAATTAAATGTTATAAAGAATATACTTTGTACCGTAATGTATTATAACGATTGTGATTATTTGTTTCAAATTTACACCGATTTGTAAATTAAATTTTTTTATTTCAATTTTTTAAATACTCTTTTTTTGCTATACAATTAAAAATTGAAGCAAGATTTCTGGTAGAAAAGTTACGTACAAAATAAAAAAATTAATACAAATCTTTGTAGATCGGGGCCACTTCACTGGGAGTGAGATTCCGCACATGTTATTTTTTTTTGTATATAAATACATCACAAGTATTTATGTACACCTTTGATAATGTATTGTTAAAGATTTATTTTGATCGTTACAATAAAAGCTTTCGGGTGGTTTAAAAAAAAAAAAAAATCTTTGTAAAACCATAAGCTTCTTTGCTCCATTCAAAATCTAAAATTTAGTTTTTGGCAGTAGAGATCTTTCGTTCAATTTATTCCAGCTACTGTCATATTCTTGAGGAAATACACCTTTTTGTATTATTAAATTTAAGGAATTTGTTAGGAATATTTTCGAATAGACTTTTTGACAACGGCAATCATTTATGTTTTTTTTTTTTGTTATGTTTATTTTTTGACATAGTGTTCCTCGATTTCATACGATTCAATATAGAAAACGGTTTTTCAGTATTGAAAAGAATATTCGGAAACCTAAGTTAACACTAAAGTTATAAAATAGTATGCATATATAAATAACGTTCATTTGGAGGGGGAGGGTTATAGTTCCTTTAGCCATTCTCCTGGCTTTTGACTTGTTTGTAAAACTTAAAAAGATTATACCAGCTACGTAGGTATAGACGTGTATACGTTTATGTATAGATACGTCATCGCATCGTTTAGTTCGTGAGAATACGTTACTTTTATTTTTTATTTCTAGTAGGTGTCGTAAACACGAAATAAATAATTACGTTAAAATTAAATACAAGTACCTACAATCTACAACCACTTCTTTCAATCGCGGAAACGTTGCAGTAAAATCGAAACATTTTTAACACGCGTAAGTTTGTGGGTTAATACATTTAACGTAGGTATCACGGCCATCTAGATGGCAAATCCCCCCCCCCTCTTATACTTATATATTATACCTGTCCAAGTATAGTCAGGTTTTAATATTAACTAAAGTGTAATATAGTTTAACGGTTTAAATACCTAATGAAAAGGATTGTATACAAAACCGTACGATGTTTTTGAGCGCATAAAAATGGCACAAGACGAGTAAACCTTATAATATAAAATATATAAATACAGGGTGATTATTTTATCGCTGAACATTCATAATTTCGAAAAAGTATTGACTTTTTTCAAACAATTTTTTATTATTTTTCGATAATTTAAAAAACAAGTAGCTCCAAAGTTTTACCGAAAATGTCAACATCAAAATGTATTTAAACTAGGTAACACTCCATCTATTTACAAATTTTTCAATATAGGTTTCCATTTGAAAACAGAAAGTAAACAGTCGTCTTAGGTTCACAAAACATACTAATTGTAATTTGGTATTTTTGAGTTGCTTGTTTCTTAAATTGTCAAAACAATTTTTTCTACAAAAAGTCAATATTTTTCGAAATAATGAGCGTTCAAAGATAAACGAATCATCCTGTATATGTACAGATACTATCTCCTTCACGTTCTTTATATGTCTGTAATACTCGAATAGAAGGACAGTAAAAGGAAAAAAAAATACTACTTTACAACTTAAATCTTAAGGTACGCATTGGGTATTATATACACAATGTAGGTACGTATATATACTTAACCCAGAGTCATAAAGTTTGAGCCAATGAATTTGCGTCTATACAGCGGCGGGTTCGGCATAAGTTTATGACGAAAATTACGCGTGAGCCGCCGTTCCGTTATTAAAAACCATATAATACATTTTATAATAATACTATTCGTAAAAGTAATATATTTGAGCAACTTATACGGCGGAGACCAGCGTTTTATACACGTCTATACGAATTTCTCATATATTTCTATACGTCGTACAACTTTCTAAACTCAGTATTAAATATGAAAAAGATGAAAAGAAAAACCCGTCTCTGTAATAATATTATAATTTACAATAAAATATTTTGGTATACGTAATTGTTGTAATATTTAAGTTTGCTAAATATATTTTGCGGGGGAATAATAGTATACAAGATGATTTTTATGATGAAGCGTAACGTTTATTTTGAAAACGAAGGTTCTGGGAATGAGATCATTTGCCCCGGACGTTCGCATTTCGGAATTTGATAAGCAATACATTTTAGATTCGGACCGTAGTTGTGAGAGATCAATTGGTTTTACAATAACGCGTGTACATTATAAGTCGTACTTATTCAAAACAATAAAAAAAACAAAATAGATTGTTCATGTAGTGAATTTTTTTTTGTAAGAGTTTTAAAATCAAATTTTGACGATAATCGTGAATATTGCGGTCTTTCAAAACGTGTATAACTGAACTTCGCCCCGAATCGTTAGCGATGGTTTACCTTTATGTATAAATTAAATAACTTTATGTATCGCACCTTCCTACCTACCCACCTACAACAGTGGCCGTACCCGTCCCCATTATCAGCCTTTTTTTAAAAAAATTATTTAATTATTTTTGTAAGGAATTCGGAATTTTACTGTAATCTTTTTTCCCAAATTGTTAACGCTTACAAAAGGTCAGAAAATCAATTTTTGTTTTTCGGATGTTTGGCTTTGGAGGGGAATTTAAATTTGATAAAATTAAAAAAGGTTACAATTATTCAATACATATAATATGATATTTTGTGGTTGTAGTGCCGGTGATTTATTATCGGTTCGATCCTCGATCATAGAGTGATGTAAATTTCATGAATGGAAAATTGGTTAATTTTCAAAACTAAACTGGTTTTTTATTTTCTAATAATTATAATATTATGTTTTACCTTAATCTGTCGAAATAAAACGTCCGTTAAAACTGTGTTTTTTTATTTCAAAAAAGTTTTAGACAACTATAGTTTAAAATAAAAAAATATAAACAAGTTACCGATAAGAGATTAGAGAGAAACTTCTAATTGCTAGCTTTTAACTTTACAACTTACTATAGTTGGCGCCCAGCCTTGTCTGTTATCGTACCATCACGTTTACTCATGGAATATATTACCGACATTCGAATACCGTGGAGGGGTTGTTTTTTCAGTAGTGTCAAAAATGAGTTATGTCGTAGTGTTTCGATCTTTAATTTTCTCCTACGTCACAGGGTCGTACATCTCGACCAAATCGAGTTTCACAAAACCGACTTACGACGTGACGATGACGCATAACAACACCGCGCGTCAGTGTCCCCCGTATAAAAATCCGCTAGTGTACAGATACTGTTTCTGTGTCGTCTTCAATGACGGAAATGCGCGTTTTTTTTTTTGTTACGTGTTGGTAAAACTTTGATGAACAGATATATTTGTATAATATATACGTCGCGTTTATACTCGCGTTTAAACGTGCGTGGAAATGCTCTCGGAATTCTTAAAGATTTCGCATGCCCATTTAAGTTAAGGCTCGTTGATTATCAATTTGTTTAAATCTATCACGCCCTTGATGATTTTCCAACGTCTCCTTTGTCTTCCTTTCTTTTTTTCTGTGGGCAAATTTTATACCAGCAATTTTGCTTTAACTTTTAACGATAGCAATTTTTCTAAAAGGAAATTTTACTAAGAAGGTACTTTAAAGAGGTAATTTTTTGATTTTCTTTAGAGTTTTTCCAGCAAATGTGAAAAACTGGGATAAAACATGGGAAAACTTTGAAAAACGTAGGAATACTGGGAAAATCGGTACAACATTAAACAAATATTATTAAAGAAAATATATAAAGCCTATTTAACTATTTCACTAAACAATGACATATATATATATATTGTCGACAAAGTATCACTATCAACTGTCTTCCGTTGAGAATTGTTTTTTAACAAGCAATGGTTTATCGTTGCTTACAGGTATACATTAATTAATTATCTATAACAGTGGCTGCACCTGTCCCCATTATCCTAGGACGTCTTTTTTACCTCTTGCTTTTCCAATCTATAAGTATTAAACAATACGTACAGTGTTGAATTCAGACAAGAATTCTGGGGGTTCACTTTTTTTTTAATAATCATATATTATAGTATTATAAATAATATTTTTATTATTTATTACAAATTAAGTCGGTACATTTGACATTTGATTCATAAATTATTATATAAACATTTTATTCAAAAAAATCGTTTCTTTTGTACAAATTAAAAACATTATGATTAAAACTTTTGTTTGATTGCATCTTCAATGAACTCCCTAGGTAAGTGTTCTTCGTTTTCAATAAATGCATACACATGAAATACATGTATAATATTTCAATGTATCCATCCGATTTCGAAGTTTCAACCAAACTTGATTCATTGCACTGAGTGATCGTTCAACCGTAACAGTGGCGATCGGTGTATACAAAACTGACTCTGCTATTTGTCTTTATTGCTGATAACAATTATTAATAGATAAATAATAATAAATAATGTATAATAGTTTCATGAAGTTCAGATATTGGATTTCTATCAATTTCTTTTTCATTAATATTTACAAATTTCAAAGCATTACAATCTGAGATTATACACTCTTTATCATATTCAGATACATATTAACAACACAATTGAACAATCAGATTTTCTGATGCAGTCGATGACGTATTACAATTTTAAAATATTGAATATTCTATAATTAGTTTAATCACAGTGTCATTAAATTTACTATCCATCTCTTTTATTATTTGTTATATAAATATTAGGAAAAATAACCCAATGTATTTTATACATTATCGTTTTTGTTTAATAAATTAAGTCTATTTGAAATTTTGATAGCATTTTTAGTAACAGACAACAGTGCTATTATTGACTTCATTGTTGGTTTTAATAAATATATTTTCTTGACTGTTGTGTTTGTCAGGAGGGCGAGTGAAATACCTGAATTCAACACTGCGCGCGCATATTTATGTATATTATAATATATTGTACAAACAAAACTCGGAAACAAATATGATAATATTATGTAAAAAAAAGTTCCGTACACGACACGACTTCGTTATTGTTAGGTATGAAAAATACTACGCGCATACACATTTCACATATTTGAATTGTATTCACGCGTTACTATTATTTGTTTAAAATATATTTTTTTTTTTTTTTTTTTTTTTAAAGAACTGATGTTTTTTGAACCATCGAAAGATCTAATTTTAGAGAAAAAAAATACACTATTGTTACTCGTTTCGCATTCACAGGAGTCAAATGACATAATATTGTTTTGTTTTTTTTTTAACGTTTTTTGTCATCAATAATATATTCGTCGAGTTTATTGTGTGCTGAAATTCGTCCAAATATAGTTCCAAGACAGATGGTAAATCGCATTATTATCACCCTATAGTTAAAGGAACACATTTAAAATGAAGTCGTATCGAAAAAAGAAATAAAAACCCGCGTAAATCGAAAATGTATTTATTGTTACGAGACGCGAACAAAATACTATTAAAAAAAAAAAAAAAATAAAATAAAATAATACGTAGTATTTGTTATTTATAGTGTCGTTAATCAAATAACTGACGGGACACCGCGTCCATATCCGTCCATACATACCCGTCTACGTTTTAACCGTCGATTTTTTTTTTTTTAATTTTTTTTTGGATATTTCAATTCGATAAATCAAATTAACCATCTAATTCGACTAAAACCGTATATAGACACCGGACGATTTATGCGTATTGTTATTTTATAAATACACATCCGGTACAAATCCGGTCCGATATTATATCGTCCGTATAATATTCTTCTTATAATAATTTGTATTGTAGCCGGAATCTATTCGTGGTTCTCGTTTCTGCTTGCGGTATACAATACCGCCACGAGTATTTCATTCATAAAACGCCATGTCCCCGCGAAAATCAATTTTTCAGCTACCTAAACGAATTTGATGTTTACTGAAAAACGTTATTTTAAGCAAAAATCTAATTTATTTCTTTTTGTCCCCAAAATTACTATAATTTTCTCATATTTTCGCTCTTTATTTTTTATCTTTTGAAAGGTCCATTCTAACTGTTTAAGAAAAAAATCTTTGTCTTTCGTTTATATCTCAATTATGTTGGGTCGACCACTCTCGTCTAAAACTTCAATTTGACTCGATCTCCCACTTTGCAAAATGTGCATACACCGGCTGTTTTCATATAATTCTTAATCTCATTTAACCATCTCTATTTCGGTCTTCTTCTCCCCTATATTTTTGTTTGCGTTTATTTCCATTACAATTCTTGCTGCTTAAAAATATTCTTCTCTCCCCATGACATGACCAAAACATCTCAGTTTATTTTATCTCATTTTGTTTACTATAAAAGCCATAACTAAATTACGTTATATGTACTCATTCCTTATTCTACCTTTTCTCATCAGTCCTGTCGTATACGCAAAGTTTTCCGTTGACCGCACATGACAGTAATTATTTGAACGAACCCCAGAACCTTCGTTAATCAGCTTTACTAAGCAACAGTCAAGGGAATATTACGTCCTTGTCCGTCGCGGCGTTCCAACACAGATTACCTACTCTTGATTTTTGAACTCTGAACTAAATGACCGCGATAGCGAGTATTGTTTAGTTAAGGTGGGCTGTACTACTTTGTTGTATACGCCACGCAAAGGCTTCACGCATGCAACAGATATTTTCGGTTTTCAAAATCCCCAGACCGTCAAACGAGTAAATATCGATATCTGTTATAAAGAAATTAAACAACTCAATCTTTCGATAACCATAATAAAGAGTACTGCATAAAAGAATGGTTGATTATGAAACCCTCAGGATTTATAAGATCTAAATCTAAAGTCGCTTTACACTCGAAACAATACTGACTACGATAACGAGTGCTGGACAACACTGTCCTGTTGTCCTGAAAAAAATGGTTTATTACCACAAACGGTTAAGTAAGCCATTAAAATATTAAAATATATTAGAAGTAAAATAAACCGGGAAATCGTGTTTATGCTTGAACGCATGAAAATAATTAAACACAAACGAGTTTTCCAAAATATAACACGATACTTCAGCTGAACTGGCTGGGTTCGTTCTCAGGGCCTTCCACCCGAAGTCCCGGAGAAAAATGAATTTCACAATCAATAGCATCTTAATAATCTTTTTAATAATTTTTATAAAATAAACGCATCAGCTCGCGACAGTAGCGTGTTGCGTCTGTTACGGTCGGCGACCGCGTAACATATTTTGCTGAATATACGTACGTATTATACTTTAACATAACAATAATAAGGACGGCGACAGTGACGATCGTGTAAAACAATATTATAATATTATATTTGGGTACATTACACTACACTGATCCACCTAAATATTCTCATCTCTGTTACACTCATTCTACCTGTATGTTATATTTTTCTGTCTATCGACCAGTTGGTCAGTCTCACAACACTTTTGTAGAACTTACTTTTAAATATCATTGAAATTCTTTTGTCACATCAGAAACTTGACGCTTCTCTCCACTTTATCCAATCAAACTTAATTGTGTGTTTCACATGCTTGGCAAAACCACCGTTCTTTTATACAAAAATCTTAGGTACTTAAATCTTTCAACTTCGTCTATGACGCCATCGTTTATGTACGTCAGTTATCTTAGCCTTTTCGCCAAACTTATACTTTGTTTTACTTTTACTTATCCTTAGTCCCTTGCCTTCAATAATTGCTACATTCTATTTCTCAAGCCTAATTCTAATTTCTTCCAGTTTTAGTTCTGTTAAAACTATGCCATCTGCAGCCGTCGTATACCATGGTACCTACTCTTACTGGTTTTTTTTTTTTGTAAAATATGAATTCGGAAAAACTCATTGAAATTGTTCTTAATCTTCCAAGTCTAAACGAATCGAATGATTTTAAACATAGAAATGTGACCCATAAAGGGGTATGACATGCACGTGGTTTTAATGCTTAATCACAACTGATGAACAGTCAACATGTCTTCATGTAAACAAGCATTAACTACAGTCGACGGAGACGGACTGCCGGGCTACTTGGACGTGCGGAAAATTAATCCGAATCGACCCGGAGCAATGGGAATGAACCATTATTATGTATTTTTTACATGCATGTAAATCAGCACGTTTTGTTTTTTCGCTTTTGGAGTACCTACTTTCGACCCGGTTACCGAGACATGACCTAAAGAAACGTTTCCTCAAAACCATTTCTGTCATCATCAGCTTATACAACATTTCAGATTCTGAGAGCAACGATATTTTTTTTTTTGTATCTATAAATCATTTTTCTACCAGAAGTCTCTAGTGCCAATCTAAACCGTTTAGACACTTTCTTGTCGAAGTTTTTATCCAATTGGGGTTTTTAGGAGATCATTTCTTTATTTTACTTCTAGCTTTTGGGAAAAACTGAGAACTTTTTAAAATATTTTTTTTTGATTTCTGGATTTCCTTGGCAACAATGGGAAAAATATGTTAAATATAGGTACTGTCAGCGGAATCGTACTCCGTTTATCGTTTCTTACAGATGTCAATTAATAAATTACGCTGTACATACAAATCTCTTCCAACTTCCCTTCTAAAACTTCCTTCTCCACTTCTATCAGCAGTAAGGCCTTTCTTTTTCGTTTTGTGAATAGTGAAAAAAAAAAAATGTTGTTTTATTATTCGAGCACGCTGCCACCGCTGTGGCTGATACCGTCGTCCTACGATGCATTTTGCTTTATCTCTGTTTCGTATGATAATAACTGCGGTCCGATCCGATGAGGAATAAAGATGAAAATATCCGTATGGCTCGTCAAGTTTTTCCGAGCTTACTGAGTTCGTTACACCGCGCCTTATTGTATTTGTGTTTACTTTGAATTTTAAATCAGTCTTTTTACTGTCCAAGACGGGGTCTTTTGACCTTTATATAACGAAGGCCACTAAAAAAGGCAGTTGACGTATTATAGCCTTTATATCAGTTGGCACTTGTGTAAAAACAATAGAAAGTATTATACTTACGCCTACTAGGGCCAATATTTTTAACCGCACTGTATGCATAGGTATTATTTTGTTGTACTTACCTACGTTTTTTAATATAAACGTATTCCTGACGAATTTCATAAAAAAATCCAACTTTCAATAAGTATACCTTACTTAGAGTGATAATTTAGAGTTTATTTTTTTTTTACTCGCTGGGACGTTTTATAATATTTCCGTATTGATAATCTTAAACGAGTATTTACCTACTATACAAATCTCGGAATTCCGTGGTTAGTAATATTACCTTCTGGGAATATACGGCTTTCTGATTTTATTACATGTTTTGTCTTATAATATGAGGAGCGAGATATTTTTTTTTTTATTCTTGAACCAGCGATTTTGTTTACGAGCATTTTGAGTGAAATTGATTTTGGTTTTATCAACCATTAGGGAATCAAAAGTGATCCCAAGAGGTGATAACGGGGATAACAATATATTCTGTATATGAACTGCGTTAGTGCCAATATAAAGATGTGCCTTTTGGGAGTTGAAACTTTTAATCGCCCTGTGCTCCAACCATATTTACGTTTAAATTTCATCAAAAATATTTCAAAAAACGCACCACCGGCCCAAATTCCACGTCTTAATCAATTCCAATTTTACTAGCTACATACGAAAAAGCTGCAGCTTCGGAATCTAAAACGAAAACAAAATTCGAATAAACTATAATATCCTTATGCGTAAGAATTATATTAGTTTAACAAATAGTCCGGAAAACAAGGGGCGAGATTAATAAAACCCATTAAACGAGAAGGTCACGATTGCTACGAACAATTAATTTGTATGGTTTTTCGAAAATATAAAAAAATAAAAAATAATCTCACTTTATTTGTCGAAAATATATGTTTCGGTTTCCGAGACCTTCCCCTATAATCCTGACTCTGACCTTTTTTTTTTTATTTTTAGTATTACGTATTTTATACTGTAATACATGATGGAACAAACCCAGGAAATGATCATACAAATTATGTAGGTATACAAAATATTTGCACTGTTATCGAGTATGGCGGGCGGGTCCGAGCAACTAATTTTATTAGGCAACGGGTTTATTTTATCAGTGGCCGAAAACACCACTTTGGTATGTGCCGCCCTTAATATGTCATCTGTCTGCATCTGTATTGTCACTAGTATGCAGTTACGGTTGTCGATCTGGTCGTCAAGGTAATATATATATATATATATATATATACATTATACATGTATTAAAATAGTAATAGTAATAGTAATAGTAGTAGGAAATATCAAATTATCACAAGTTTAATATAAATGAAATATATGTTAGATATATGAATACTCAACGTAAATTGACCTCAACCCGAGGTTTTAAAAATCATTAATAATCTCTAAGATAAAACTGCAGCTGGATTTGACAAACTATCAGTTAAACATTTAAAAAAAATAGCTCCTTGTATTGTAGACCCTCTTATCTATATATTAAACGTATGCCTAAAACTAGGAGTTTTTCCAGATAAATTTAAATTCGCAAATGTCAAACCACTTTTTAAAACTGGTAATAAAGAAAATGTGACGAACTATAGATTGATATCAATGCTTTGAAATGTCTTTAAAATAATTAGAGTTAGACTAATATGATTTTTAGAAACGAATGAATTATTATCAAAAAATCAAGTTGGCTTTCAGCCTGGTAGAAGTACGGCTGGAGCGCTATACGCGACGACCAAATTTTTATACACCGAATTAGACAACAATAAAAAAGTAATTGCAGTTTTCTTAGATCTGGCAAAGTATTTGACACTGTTGATTACGATGTACATCTGAAAATGTTGCCAAGTTTTGGAATAACAAACGAAAGTTTTATGTGGTTCAAAAGTTACCTTAATAATAGAAAACAAGTAGTCTCGATAAACGGCGTTCATAGTGAAGAGGGTGTAATCAATTTCAGGGAACCTCAAGGTGGTGTTTTAGGACCATTATTATTAGTTTTATGTATAAATAACATTTGTAACTTATGTTATAGATAGCCAAATTATATCTTATGCAAATGACACCTGTTTTTTTTTCAAGTAACTCACGAGAAAATGTCCATCAGAAAACGACTGTAGGAGTAAATAACATTTTCAAAGAACTAAATTTTAACAAACTAACCTTGAATATAAGAAAACGTGTTTTCATTGCTTTTTATATTTGCTATAAGTACATACCTTTTGATGATATCGTTATTCACTCTTGTGATATACAAGACTTAAATTTAAATTTATAATTTAATATGTATATATATGTACTGCCATAGAATAAAAAAGGGTAACGAAAGTGAAATATTTAGGACTAATTATTGATTGGAATCTTAGGTGGAAAATACATATCGGTAACTTGGTTACGAGATTATTATCTATTATCCTCAAACCCTTCAAATTAAATAAACTCATATCTACGGAAATTGTGTACACTGTATGTAATGCTCTTTACAAGTCGATCTTTCAATACGGTTTATTAGTATGGGGTGGCTCTTCTGAAAGTACTTAATAATCCTTATAACTCAGAATCGTTTTTTGTGAACAACGGTTCATATTTTTGTACAGATTGTATACATTAAATTGCCTTATAATATATCTTATACGTTCCAAACTTCGTGTTTACAACACGAGTGGCACATTCATGATGGTATGTCGGCTATTTTAATTTTTTTTTTTGGCATTATGTTACCGAGATATTCGTGAAAAGCCCGTCACGTTGACGGCGGCCAAAAACTCGTGTATAGAATTATGTTATTAATGAGAACGGTTATAATACGATACTCTCCGTCGGTATAGTGTTGCAGATCCGCGGGCGTATATTATATAAAATATTTAAAAAAAACAAACATCTGAAATAATTATATGTCATTAAACAATTCATAATATCGAAAGAACAGTGATAATTAAACGCTACGTAAAAAAATTACGTTGCGTTATAAAATATTTTATATAATTTTTCGAATTTTATGAACACTAATTTTCTTTTGTTGGTAAAAAAAAAAAAAGTATTTTTACAGATTTTGCATTATATTTGCACTAGCGGCGAAGAAATCGAATTTAAAAAAAATCAAGAACTTTCAAAACCTTTCAGGAAAATATACAAGTAGGTATTTGATCATATTAATTTTAGATTCTGGGATGTGCGTGTTATTGTTTTTTTTTCTCTCGGAAATCAATTTTCGGCGGGTACAAAATGATTTGATTTTTGCACGTTTTTACCTTAAAAAATGCAGATTTTAGGCTTGATGTTACTTAGACAATTTTTCGAAATTTCCTCTACTTTTTCCAAAAATATTGTTTTTTTATGGTTTGGTTTAAAAACATTTACTTTATTTGATTAAACATGTCTTCTAAACATTTCAATAAGTAACTCATAAGCACCTTTTTCATTGTTTGATTTTTATTGATTTCTGAGTTAAATTATGGGTATAGATGCGCTACGTTTATTATTGTTATTATAACTATTATCTGCCTATTTAAGTTCAAAATGTTGAGATCAATTATCTCAAACGTATAGAATTAATACAAATGTACAACAGATAATATTATTAAAAACTAACAGCGATCGTTATTATTTCTCTAATCGCCCACTGCGCTGACATTTTCTCCTGCGCCCGTCCTCGACTGATATGTTTAATCGTGAATTATCGTAATTGTTACGATAAGTTCGATACGTACGATAACGACGCTAAAGTATTGCAATAATAATAATAATAATAATATTATTATAAGTACATTATAGTTACAAGTATATTATCTATAATATCGTACTAATGGTATACAATTATTATAATTATGCGCAGTACAATATTAAAAATAATGATAATAGTAGATTTAAGCACATATTAAAAAACCGGTGACGAATGTTTTCGTGTCATTTGAAACACACGGGTCCGACTTCAAATCCGAACGCTTGGTGCGGCAATCCGTAGTCGACTGGATAGAAGTCGGTCAGCGGCAGGCTGTTCAGCTTATTGGTGCGGATTTCGAATACGGTCTCGCTTTTCGATTTTCTCGTCTGCGGGAAAACATCAATGTATATATATATTTACGAAATAATAATAATATTAAAACAAAACGCGCCATAATATGATAAAGATTAACTTCTATTGTTGTGTACAACAATATAATATAAATATTATATTGGCTAAAAATCTGAGGGAATTTTAATAAATCGTATACTATAATAATATAGAACTACGAAAATGATTTATAATTATTGATGATTTTTTGTGAGTTTTGTCAAAATATGAAATTTAAAGTCTTCGTTAGAGAAAAAAAAAAATTGAGGGACATAATGTACAATTATTTTTTTTTCCGACCGGTAAGGACGACATTACATGCTGTTTGCGTCGAATTTTCCATAGTTTATACGCGTCGTCAAAAAATGTCATTTACACGAATCGGAAAAAGATCCCTAAAAAAGCCATGACGATTTAAAATAGTTTAAGATTTTAAATTAATTATGAAGAAAAAGTCGAAATCATTTCAGAAAAAGTGCTATCATTGTAAACCGGAACAAAATTGCTGGCAAAAAAGTTGTTCACAGGACAAAAAAAATAATAAAATAAACTAATTCTCCACTCAGAATCTAAAAGTGACGTTATCGTCAACGCAGCAATTATAATATAGTATATTATTTGAAATGTTACGATTTCAGTTAAACGGAAAAAGCTGAACAACAAAGTTCCGCGTAAACGGCTGTTATCTCTTTATTCCTAATCGGTATTAATATTATTACAGAGAGCTCGGGCCGAGTTAACGGAACTCTCGAGGGCGTAGAAATAATCCGATAACAATAGGGAAACTTGTGGGAAGAGGAAGCGCGTAGGATCGGACACACCGCGCCTTGTCGGCAAACACTGCAACTGCAGCGAATAAGATTGAAGAATCCGAGACAGACATATTACACAGGACATGATTACAGGACCGAAACGGCTGGCAGAATCAGGATAATTAATTATAGTTTATACCTACGAGTAAAGTCCTAAATATTCGTAATTCGATATCCCCACTAAATAACAAATTTTACAGTGAATTTTACTTAAATATTTCCCTCTCCCCTCATTTATTTTTAAATCACTAAGTAAATAAATATGAATCATACGTATATATTATTAAGATCGTGTGTACTGTTTCTGTCTTACAATCGCACGAAGTATACAATTTTTGTTTAGCAACATCAATTTTGTGATGTAGGTTTTGATATCGATCAGTAATAATAACCGAGCAGTATATACCAGTAAATATCTTCTACCAAACATAATATTATGTGTGTTTGTACGACGGGTTTTTTTATTGATTTAATTTTTAGTTGATATATGATTGGGGGGGAGGGGTTATAATATAATTTCAGTGGAGGTTTCAGGGGTTCTGAAAAATCATATGTATTTAAAAGGTTTCTCTATTAATAGATGCCCCTTTTTTTGATGACATTTTATTGAAACTATATCGGTGTCTGGGAGGGGGTTTAGACACCCTAGACTCCACCGTAAATCCACCACTAACTGCCACGGTACCTTTACCTACCGTAATAGGCGACAAATGTGGTTGCGTCAAGATGACGTTTTGTGTGAAATTTTGTCAAACTGGACAAGGCGTTCTAAACAAGATTTAGGCCGTTTCTGACCTACCACAAAATAGTAGGGATGAATGCGATTGAAAATGCTCAGTATCGGGCCCAGGTATTTTTAATCAGACGAAATATAATAAACAAAACCACGGTTAGTGAAGAAATTGATGTTTTCTTCTGTTATATTTACAATGAGAATTTTAAAGCCGGAATCGAAAAAGTCAACTTTTACTGCTACCGACTAGACGCGAGCACATACTGTTTGCTATTTCGTTACATTTTGATAAACCGCCTTTATAATAATGTGACTTCGAGGATGTAGGTACTAATTTTAAACGAAATTCTTATTTTATTCAGTTATAAATCTACATATATATATACATAGTTATTCTATGGGCTTTTAAATTAAATTTATTTTTGTTCAAATATTATAATTTTTAAGAAAACAACAATTACATGTTCGCCCACTAAGTGCACAAAGTAATTATTACAAATTTTCGTATCAATAAATCTTCGTACTATTTGAGCTCTTTTAAACAAAATGACGTAAGCGACATTTTGAAAATATCGTTCAGGAAAACACAGATGAAACAAAAAACCTTTTAAATATTCAATTATTCGTATATTTCCATCGGAAATACGTTATTATAGTATGCAAATCTAATTTGGTTTTAATATTAAATTTTTTATGGAGCTATTATACAAAAAATTAAATATTATTATACTAATATAAATAACTTTTAATACAGATTGTTATAAAATTGGATGTTTGATAATAAGTGGTCGGAGACTACATAATACATCATAATATTATTGATACAACATTTAAATAATATAAAAATTAGATAATAATTTTTGATATGGAGTGAACACCGATATTGTCGTTTACACATCTCAACTATAACATTTAAGATCATTATTATGGCAGAGGGCCAAAAGACTTGTAAAATTTACATATTTCTTTTACACAGTTGAAAACAATAACCAAGTAAAAAAATAAATACGGTTTGTGTTTAGACAAAGCTATATTTCTAATTTTATTTTGCATATAAATGAATATTTCAAGTTTTTTCTGTTTTTAGGGAATATTTCATTCATTTTATACATTTTGGGAAATATTCTCAATATTTTCTCGATCAATGTTTTTATTTTACGTAATGATACAACAAAAATTGTTGAATTTAAATGAACATTTAATTATTGTCACACATGGTTGTTGGTTGCTCGCGAATGCACGGTTTTTTTAGAAACGCTTCTAGAAACGACCGCTGATCAGATTAATAGAATAAACGTTTTTGTATCATAAAATTTCCAAAAGGACGATGTTCCATAAATGATAGCAAAATATTAATATTTATTAATTAATAAATTCATTATATTGTTCTATAAAATAATAAATAATAAAATAATCAATATAAATTATAATGTACCTATTAATGTAATTAAAAGTCAATAAAAAGTCATTATTTAATACCAAATTTGATTAAAAAAATTGTTAAAAAAATATTTACATATTTTTTAATTAAAGCGCTTAGCCTAATATTAAAGCATATTTTTAGTGCATATTATAGGGTTTCTAAGTGCATTAGTACTTATATATACCATATCTAGTACTTTTTTAAAGCTACAACTTATTTGTCCTAAAAATTGAAGTGACGTAAGTTTATGCTTATACTCAACCATTTCGTTTAAAACTTTATTCTGTCAACAAATTCCACTCCCGATGTTTATAGAAAAAATCGTTAGATTTCTAATGAATTAGACACAGTAATGGTTTACGCATTTTTAATCATTGATAAAACTGAACATTTTTCCCTATGCTCTGTCCTTTGCCCCTGTTGATATAAACAATTTATTATGGCCAAAAATGTCGCAGACGTTAATTTAAAATATATAAATTTTTAACATTGATGTGACTAAAAAGAAATCCACCGAATTTTAACCATGTGTGTTTGTAAGGAAATTTAAAAGTTTGTCTTTGATGCCTATAGGTCTTAGAAGTTTAAAATTTTAGACTGCTGCGTTTTATTTCGTGATTGATTCCAAAACCGGATAAATCGATGTCATTTTATTATTTTTTTTAAATTTAAGGTTAGGTTAAATGTTTCAGGTCATCTTCACAAACCGAAATAGTGATTATCGAGGCAAAAAAAATCGATTTTAGTAAATTTACAATATCAGAATCTTAAAATTGAAATTTCGGCAAGACTGTATCAGCCGTTGTACTGCACAGCATCGACAGCCTTTAAAAAAATGTTAGTTATGCATATTGTTTTGAAGAAACCTACGACGAACTTACCTTGCACCCGTCGACCAACACGTCCACCTTGGCCGATCCAGGTTCAGACGAAAACTGGACTGAGTTTTCGCCCATAAATTTCACCGCCATGTCATACGAGTTGGATTTCGCGTTAAACCACGCCGCACTGTTTATGCACGTGTAAGTGAAGTTTTGGTATCCGTTTTGGCTGAGCAACCGAAGGAAGTTCATTTGCACTGGTCCCACCGCCTCGTACGTGATCTGGAAATAAATAACGGCTTTAATTACCACTTACGTGTTAAACATTTACACTAGGTGCGGTATTATTTTCCTCTCTTTTCCCGTCTTAAACCATAATGTTTTTTTTTCTTCTTGAAAATCCTCTTATACGTTGTTATAAGATTTAATCGTGGCGTGTACATAAACCTGCACGTTCTCTGCAAATATAACTTATTTAGACCACCCTACACTTGATTGTATAGTTTCCACAATTTTTTTCGGCGGTATTTGAAAAAAAAAAGAGTATCTGATTAAATTAATTTATTGTTTTGCTTTGTTTTTTATAATTCGAATATCGAAGGATACGTGATAATTTCACAGTGCAATTTATATCCTAATAATCCATTTATTGCGCCTCGAGTGCGGAATAATCAACTTTACGTATCGGGAAGAAAAAAAATAACATTAGTCCAACTCGATAAAAATACAAGTTTGTTACAATATTGTTAATTGCTACTGGCATTGATGTACGCGCAAATGTATGGACGTTGGGAAATATTTCGCATCGCGAAATTAGTTTTGACATCGAGAAACGTAGAAAGCCGCGATATTATCATAATACTCTTATACTTGTTTATAGATTTTAAACTTTCGAGTCTCAGAGTACACAAAGTTTTTTATAAAGAATTTTTAATATTACGAAAGATAATACTTATCGCGATTTTACTTTTTGTTTTTAATAATCGCTATATTATTTTCTACGGCTCGACAAATATATAATAATGTATTATGTAATTGTAACTTATAGTTTGCAGCGTTTGCATACCCGCCATCTCGGTAAGTTTAATAATTTATGAAAACATCATAGTAAACCAAGAGATTTTTAGTGTAAAAAGGGTTCACAAATATGTTCGAATATATATTACAGAATATAATATAATTGCTTATAAGTCTTGATTAAAAAATAGGCAGTCATACTTATAGGTAAGACACTTTTTCCAGTCGGGAAAGTTGTACAGGTTTTACTTTTACAGGGTAATTTAACTGACACACATTTGAATATGTATTCAAAACGCAATGATAAATCATTGCAATTATTACACGTTTTTTGATAAACTTAAACTGGAAATCGCATTGATTTGTAATTACGAAATCAATTTACGATTTATCCGTGTTTTTTGTCTTAAATTTTTGAGTAACTTCTAAGGATCCAAACAAATTTTGCTAACCGTATGAATATGAACTTAAAACACAAATCAAAGCCACAAATGTTTAATATTTTTATAATGCCATAAGATTCATAAGAAAAATTTATGAGATCAGTTTTGAGACTGGCCAAATTTAATAAAACCAAATAAAAACATAGAAATATTACAATTTTAAAAGGCTATATCTTAATAGTTAGCTCAAAACTTTACTTTATAATTTGAAAATTTATCTACATGTATGTAGCGCTAATATAGTTATTGGGTAAACATTTTAAATTTCTGCGATAATTCTTTTCCGAGTTATTAAAACAAAAGCACAATATAGAAACTAACAAGAACCGTTATTACTTAAATATTTCCGTTTCTCCGGCGTTTTTTCCCTATTATTAAGAAAACTACGAGGAAAATACAATATTTGATTGATAAATTTATATTCAATAAGAATCTAAAATGAAATTGCATGTATGTATTTTATTTATTTAGAGAGATTGAGTGTAAAATATATACTTAAAAAAAGGCTCGTGTTTTATGATAATCTATTTTCCTCGTCCGATTCATTTTAAATTTTTTTGTCTTGAGTATAATTAAAAATTATGTGTATATATATATATATATATGTAAAATAAAAAAAAATGGAACCAATGTGGCCTATACAATTTATGGCACTTTGAACATTTTAGCAAATAAACAAATGCATTATAAATTAATTTAATTTGAACGCGATTTTACGAGGAGTAGGTAGTAGGTAATTGTTTCACACTCTCAACATTAATCTTCATTGGTTTCTTTTATATATATACAAACGTTTAGAATATCATTTTCTTTAAGTTTCCCACGAGACTCGAAAGTTAAAGAGAAACACATTTACAAGTAGCCGTGATTTATGGACGGAAGTTTAACACAAATTAAAATTACTAAGGTATGAAATTCTTTTGATTGAAAAAAAAAGATAATCTGTATGTTCCTTAATTAATCTATGATAACGTCGGTGACATCGGTATTGTTCATTATTATTGTTTTTGAAATTCCCGATGACATATCAATGATAACATTTATATTAATTTATACGTAATGACAACTGTGGCAGTTCCAGTAGCCTGCCTCAAACGTCGAAAAGTATATTCCTTTTATCTTTTATAGTGTCCTTACTGACGTCATCGCAATAAAAAAAAAATATTTGCCTACTGATATAAAGTTACTAGTCGTTATCCGTTCGTCTGTCTGCTCCTCTTTTTTGATTTACCATGATAAATTATAGATCCGTTAGCTCATTTCCAAAGCCTTTATAGCGTCTTCAAATACGCTGCTATCACTGGCTGATTTGAGAATATTGACTATTTTAACTAGGTATCAATGAAACAACAAGGTGGCGATAGAGCCTTAGTGGATTGGCTCGATGTTTACAAAGGAGGGCTATAATATGAGTATGTTGGACAATCATGAAGCTGAATATCGTTTTATGTATGTAGAGTTAAATGTATAAGAACAATCTTTGTACGGAATAATCATGACGATAGACTTTTAAAACATAAAAAAATAAAAAAAAATCCACATGTAACAAAATAATAAAATTGAATACCTTTATAAGGAATTTATATCTCAGCTTGAGTAAATAAAAGAAATTATACAAACAAAAAATTATTATTTGTAATAAAATTGTAATTTCATGAAATCGTTATGCCGTTTATCCTACGTTTTTTTCCGGTATTTTCTTATTTTTATGAAAACCGTTCTGTAAATCAAATAAATGATTGTTTTAAAGTATGAATTAGATAAAATTTCTTTTCGGGAAATGTGCTTTATTCGATTTCTAAGAGATTTCTAAGATTTAACATTTATAAGATATAAAAATAAAAAATAAACATCATTGGAAGAACAATACAATCCTCGCTAAGCTCTGAACCTATAAATGATCGGTTCAATGAACCTCTGCTTACGAAGTCTACGTGTTTATGTTCGAGCCAAACAGTTTTGGAGGAACGATGGAATTTGAATGGTATTACAATGCTAACACGATGTTTGAATAACACGGCTAACAAGACGCCATGTTTTAACTGCGCAATTGAAATCAGTCAATGGGATAAGCGTATTTCGTTACGGCGTTGGGACCATAATGGTTTTGGTAAAACAAGACCCGTCGTGTATCATTTTTGTTAATAGTTATAACAAACGTCGACGCGTTCGCTATAACAATATATCGTACGGTATTTAATATGATAAGCGGAATTGATTTACAAGGTGGTAATCTTCATGTCAGCCGTGGTGATAAATTCGCCAGCCGAGAGAATTTGGATTTTTGAAACGTGCGCCGCGTCACCCGTCGCATAATATCGTCTTAAAAAGGATTTGTTGGAATTTAATGAATACAAAAAACAAATTATCGAGAACGTAATATTTTATCCGTGAAAAATAAACTTACCGCACGACCGGAGGAAAGGTAGTGCGGCTGGTGTAGATAATGCGTTCCGCCCGTTGAAAACTGCCAGTTTTGGATAACTGTGCGGGCTATAAACTTTCACTGAAATGTGTTGTATATTTATAATCTTATATCGATATCGCTTCAAATGGATAGGACGTTATATTATTATAGAAAAATCGATGTTGATTCGTCCAAATAATCATATATATAAATCAATTAATTAACTAATTGATGCGTCACCTGAAAGAGTCACGTTTTACTCTATCGATTTTGCGATTTTACCTGACGATAAATTTTTAATTCGAAACCGGTTGTACAATACGCTCTAGACGACGCATTTATTTATTTATTTACGAGTATTAACCATTTAATAATTTTGTTTTTCCTTTTTTTTTAATTTTATTTTATCAAATAGTCAATTTTGTAAAACGGCGTTTCGTATATGCAATTTCAGTACGTCCGCGTACTCGAAGATAATGGTTAAGTATTATTCAAAAAAAAATTATTATCTTTAAATAATACATTTGTTCAATAATATTGTATTGTTATCGACGGCTAACAGTCAATTGACCGTAACCTCCACAAAAATCTAAAAGAGCCGAAGAATCATTTTTTCAAGTTTTACACGATTTCAGTTAAATTTAAACCTTGCTGGTTGAATAAATTATCGTGGACAATTCGAATAAAATTATTGTGACTTAATGAAGAAATTTAAACGCAAATGTTGAATACGTCTATATTTTTCATCACCTGGATTTTGTTCCATCAAAATACGGGGGAGGTAGGGCGAGCATTAAGCTTTTATGAAATTATAGTGCTATCGAAATATTAAAACATTATTTTTATTTTTTACAATAGGAGTTTTAAAATGTAAATTTTAAATTTAAAAAATTTACGCCGGTAGCCACTTCCATAAAAATTAAATTATCTCAATAATAAATCAATAATGAACGGTGAAGATAAAAAGGGAGGTATTTATTAAGTAGGGAAGGAGCGTGATATGCGATAGATATTGATTAGTGTTTATGGTGAAATATTGAAAAATCTAAAATCTAATTTACTCAAACAGTGTATAGATAAACGTTTTTCGTAATCAAATCACTCTGTATAATGTGTAATATGATATATATGTAACTCGAATAAAATCTTATCGCGACTTTTGAAAAACCTTCCCCGATAGACTTATTCCGAAATAAAAAAAATGTTTTATGATAAATTATTATATTATTACATCGGACGATGTAAAAACTTATTGTATGCCTTTTGCACAGTTTATCTATAAAACCAATTTGATGGGCCCGGATTTTAAGCGCAGTCACTGTTATAGATAATTCAATGTATATCCGTAAGCGATGATTTATCATCGAAAAAAAAAGAAAAAGAATGAAGTATCCAATGAAACATATAAGTACGGAGCCTGATGTTTTAAGGTAAAATCTTAAAGATTTATCATTGCTTACGTAAAAACGATTCTAAGCGGAGTTTAGTTTAAAGTGATGCTTTTTCAACAATATATGTCATTTTATAGTAACATAATTAAATAGGCTTTATATATTTTCTTTAATAATATTTGTTTAATGTTGTACCGATTTTCCCAGTTTTCCTACCTTTTTTTCTGTTTCTCATGTTATATTCCGATTTTTCAAATTTTCGGGTGAAATTCTTGAGAAAATTAAAAAATTACCTCATTAGTAATCCGTAAGTTATTAGAAATCCGTGCAAGTATTCTGGTAGAAAAGTTGTTTAAAGATAATAAAAAAAAATAAATATCTTTTTAAAACTATAAGATTCTCCGCTCCACTCAAAATCTAAAATTACCCAAAAATAAATTTAAAAATGAAAAATAGCAAAACAGGCAAAATGAAGTTTAGCGTTTATTTTCAGTTCCATTGCCGTTATTAAATGTAAGATAATGACTAGAGTGATGCTTATAACGGAAAAAAATAATGTTTTCTTTAATTATTTTGGTGGCATGCCGTTATTATGTTTTATTTAAATTTTAAAGGTTGCTTCCAAGCATTAAAATTGGATTTTGAAATATAATAATTGTATGTAAATATTTTATTATCAAGTTTAATGTATATTTTTGACATTATATGAGGTATCAATATTTTAATATAACTAAATTTTAAAAGTATTCATATTTTTATAGTATTTAAGTTGATTTTTTTCCTTTCTGGATATTTTTGCTCAAACTATTTCATGAGTAACACAAGAAACTGTTTTTATACTTCATTTGTTATATTTGTAATTTGTTATATTTCTCTATTAAGCCACTCCACGCTCTGCGACATCATTAATAACTCTTATTGACTAAACGATTTATTTAATTTTTTTATAATCTTTGTCTTTATTTCAACTGATGACGTTTTTATTTAAAAATTAATATGAAATTCCCGATATATCAAAATATCTGCGAATATAATTGGATATAAAATCTTTAAGATTTTACCTTAAAACAACATCAGGTTCCGAACTTATGTGTTTCATTGGATATTCCATTCCTTTTATTTTTTGCAACGCATCTATTATTTTTGTTACTAACGACATTACGGCACGATTGACAATCTGTATTTATCAAACCTAACCTAATCTAATTTACATGTGAAATTTCACGAAAAGTAAATTACTTGAGATAATATTTTGAATTGCCGAAATTATAGCCATCAGTTCATATATAAAGTATAAGCTTGAAACTATCGAAATTTTCGAAAAATACTAAAAAAAAAAAAAAAAAACCAAATGCCATTTCATTTTTAAAATATCTGTTACACGAATCGAACTGCATTTACTGGAAGCCAATGTCTTTTTGACCACAAAAAAAAAAAAAAAAAAAAAAAAACAACCTCACTTTTCAGTGAAATCCAAGCCTTAATTAATTAATATTATGCACTAATAATAACGGTAACGACGACGACGGTGATAACGACGCATAAAACATATATATATATAAATATATCAAATAACAAACTCACGGTGATAATATTATTAGTATTATTCTTTTTTTTTACGAACAATCGCGAGTACCAAGAAGCGCATCGATTGGGAAGGAGTTGTTTGATACAGTCACGCGTATCATTGCGGTGTCGTATAGTCAGTTAAAACAACATCGTCGAGCCAGTGTTTAATCTCGAGAAACGAACCAAGTGCAAATAACATACATAGCGACAAAATAATGGCCGATTTCGACGATATCAAGACCGACCGAAAGCTAAAATCAGCCTCCAAGAGTATGCCGGCGATTTTGAGGTCACCCTCGATGGCAATCGATCAGCAGAGGCGCAGTCATGTCGGAAACGACTTGGAAACGAAACCTGACGTCGGACAAAAATTGTACAAGACGTGCAGTAGCTTTCAAATTGGCCAACCTAGAGCCGCAGAGAACGCGTCTTGTTCTAAACCGACCCTGCCGAAATCGTCCACGGCGACTGATCGGACGCCTGACGCACGAAAATTATAATTACAGCGTGTACAATCGACGCTTGATCGTGTAATTCGTGTACCAAAAATATAGGTTCAAAAAATAAATTATCCATATACTTTTTCAAAAAAAAAAAAAAAAAAATTAAAAATCACTTGTTATTATTTTATTGTCAAAGTTTAACGTTTTGGCTGAATTAATGCGTACCTAGCAATGTACCATTGGTCCCGGGAAAGAAGGGCTTAGGTCAATTTCCTTTAGTTTTCAGTACAGGTAAATAACATTTTGTAAATACACACATTTATATACAAAATAATACATGAATATATTGAGTACGCATAATATGTAATTTAGATCAAAAATGAGGGGGACGAAATTATATTAGACAAAATTATAAAATAAAAATACCAACAATTGACTCATACTCACTCCTATGACTGTGACCGAGAACGTACAGGTTCGACCGTATAGTTTTAGAAAATAATTTATAATTAAACCATACGGACGGTTGCAGTTTTTCAGAATAAACTATATTGTACTTGTTAAAAAAACGATCCGATATACTAGACTTGTAATACTTTGCAATCTAATCAGTGTGCACGTTAAAAAATTGCTGCTCCATTGTAATTATATTGCACTTAGTACGTACGCTGCAAGTATAATAAAACGGATACTACTAAAAGGTAATGGAAAACTCATAAAGTCATCGTGGTGAATTTTATATTAAATCGTGATTGAAATATTTTATTATACTAATAAAATAACACAAACACTTTGATTGTATTTCTAAATCTATATATTTTTACAAATCTTTTCGGGATAACATAAGAAAGCGACGACGAACGTAACGGTATGTATAGGAACGCGAAAAGGGTGTTTTTTTCGAAATGCATCGGATGGTATTTTACGGCGTTTGTACTGTTTTCTATGGCGAGAGTTATGTTACGTACCGGACAATAAATTAAAAAAAAAAAAAAAAAACTTCCGTCAGAAACTTTGACGCGTCAGCTGCAGTGCTCTGGCGTTATCGTGCGGCTCAATACGAGTTGGTGGGAGGGGGGTAGTTGAGATGCGAAAAGTTTTTTTTACCGTACCTTGAAACCGCCTCTCAAATTCGAGTACCAGTCGGTCCGGTCGGCGTCCTTCCGCCACGGAATATTCGGCATCTGGCTCGAGTGTATGTCCGGGAACACGCACGTCTCGCCACCCGCGGTCATGTTGCAATACACGTACACTGCGTCGTACGGCATGCCCAGGTTCGGGTCAATCCAGTACCATCCTGTAAACGAAAATCATTAAAGAAAAATAATTACAAATAATTATTCAGCGATTTGAGCGAAAAATAAAAAAAAAATTATCCGTTTAGGTGGTTGGAAACGATTTGAAAAATTGCATAAATTTAGACCAATAAGTCGGAGTAAATTAAACATGCGTCTTTTGAAAAATTATTTTGTATCCTGTTTTTTTATGGTTTTGTAAGACAAATGGTTTTTTTTTTTAGTATAAGTTTATTTTTATAAAAAAGTTAAACTCATAATGCACTTATTAATACCTTTAATCAAATCAACTAACTAAAAAAAAACGAATAAATGTTTTGACAAGAAATCAAAGAATTTAAACATGTATTCAAATTTGAATTTGGGTGAGCGGTAGTCAGCGAATTTTACTCCAATATAAGCTTTAAAGTGTCCCTTCACTGGGCAGTTGGTTTGTGGATCAGTCTTAATAAATGTTAAAATGTGAAACACAGTTTTCAAAATTGTACAAAATGGAAAATTCAAACAACAACATGTAACCCCCTAACACAAAAGAAACAATATATTAATAATAACAAAAAAAAAAAAAATAAAAAAAAATACCTCCACGTTCTCCACTTATTTCGCAATATGGGTATATCACGAAATATTATATTCTTTGTAAAACGTTTTTACGAACCGAAAATGTATTTCCCGAGAAAAATACGATACATCTTATTATCTTAATGTCAAACCAACAGCTTCCTCTTTCTACTCGGAATCTAAATAATGTCTACGCATTTTATTCAGTCGAAATACTCGAAATAACTCGCTCACCTTCACGAGATTCCGTCGTATCCGTATTTATACATTCAACTCGTCGCCATAAATATTCTCTTATTATTATTACTATTATTATAATTTTTTTTTCGCTCTACGAGACATTTATAATATAGTTCCGGTTTATAAATTAATAAATTACTCGATTTATACAAGCGAATCCGTTTGAGGTTTCGTCGCGTCTGGATTAACGGGGTATTTTATTTTTCTTTATCATGATCCAGCGATAATACACTATGACGGTTTTCAGTACATGTAATTAATGTTTGGATTTTTTTTTAAGGATCGTTTAAAATGAATAAATAATTTCCAAATCGATTTCGAAAACGTTAATATTTTGCTAATAATTTGATCCGCATATCGCCAACGCTAGTATTGTATTTACCATTTATAAATAAAACAAATATACAATTTAGCTCAGCGGGTTAGGGGATTGTATCATTTGGAACATATTTGAAACACGCCAAATACGATCATCGCATTCGACCATATTCTATCTATAAACTCTGACCTCGGAAAATGTAGATATGTAGGTATAAAACGTGTTCGATAATAGATGCGGGGCAAAACATTTCCGAACGGTTTGTTGTAGGGGTCTTAGTGAAAAACCGCGGATTAATACGTACGCGAACGCGGAGTCCGTGTACGCGAGAATGAAAAACAATATGTACTCGCGTACACTTCATACACGTGAATTTACTCCGCCCTCGTTCACGTTTTTTCGTGAAATTAACTGAATACGTAATATATACATACGTGTAAACAGATTTATAGATTTTAATGTGAAATTCACGTGAATTATAGAGCTCTAGTTTGTTGTTGCGTTCTTGAGTACTTGTATAATGATGTAACAAATGATGTTAGGTTTATGTCTGTGTTTGCGCTCGTGTTTGTCTTTCGTAAATAAGAACGCGTATTGTTTGAAAAAAAAAAAACAAACAAACGAATATTTATATAAATAAAAACCATATTCATCTATATTGTTATTACTATTATTATGCGATTCAACGGATTACAATAGACGATATAAACGAAATCGTTTTTTTGCAGCAGCGACTCCGCTGCCACACTATTATTATTATTATTATTATTATTGTACCCGGACGCCATAAACAAACGGTAATACCATTTATTAAACCGAGGCCTATTCTTTTGAAAATTGTTCAGTGTTACGAGTCTATGCGGTTTGGCGCGGCGGCGTCGGGGGACTCGCCGGAAGCCTATCCCAACAACAGAATATATTATTCAAATACGACAAATATTGCGAAAACCAATTGTACAAACAAAAATAATAATAATTTCATGGCATAATACAAGTATACAATATATTATAATCATCTGCACACTCGTAATAATGTGCATATCGTATCCGAGTGAATCGTGAGAACACGGGGCGATTGTTTTACAATTAACCCGTTGCGATTATCTATGTACGCAGAATGATTCGTTACGCGTGTTCACCCCATTTTTTATCGTTAAATTTTGCATACAACTCAGAGCTTTAGCATTTTCAAGCGCAGTTAGAGCGTTTCGAATACACAGATTTTTCAAATTGAAAAATCGGACGATTTTTTCTGAACATTGAAAAGGACCATAAAGATCATACAATTGCCTATTCATCAACTTTATAGTTGATGATTAAAGCAACATTTCACGTCGAAAAATGGTATATACAGACGGAAAAAAAATATCTCACCATAGTGCAACTGATACATTCCTCGCTTAATCATCGTTTAAAGTGTACGATATTTATTCATAATTTGTGCACATTATTATTATACTATGCATAGTCAAATATTATTACTGCACATTTTTAGATTAATACCGATACTTTTATCAACATAAATTTACACAATGTTTTTATTATGAACGACAGTTTAATACATTTTTCTAGCAGTGTTTTATTTTGAATTTATTTTATAATAATAAACTGCAGACGTTTGAAATTGAAGGTAAATATTAGTTTTTATTTTTTTATCGCAATAAATTTATAAATATATTATTACCGTGTCGTCTACAAATGTTGTATTATAGTAAGTATTTCGTAATATTATTGGGAAAGTATTGTATTTTACTTGCAGTGACGTATTTAAGGAAGGACAGAGGGGGGGGGGGTTGAGCCTCAGGCGTTAAACATTTTATAAAATTTCGATATAATTTTATAGTTTTTTTGGCTGATAAAATAAATAAATAATGATAATAATAGTAATAATTTGTTTTGTATTCTATAATAATACCAGGCTACGGAAAAATATAATTGAGTGATTACTGGTTTAAGATATTACCACGTTCATGTACTCGTAATCACCAACATTATTATATTTTATACCACGTTTAAAATTATTATTATTCTTATCATATTTTATATAATTGTTTTGTGTTTAAACTATTTATTTTTGAATTGTATTATGAATTGTGATAATGAACCACGTTCAAACTTTCAAAGTGTATTAAACTTTGTTTATTATTCGTCTGTTCTTTATTTTTTATAAATCAACAATTTCCACAATTTTGTACTTTTTATACATTTTGTAAAATTTTATAATAAATGCACCTACTATACTTATGTATAATATATATATATTACATTATTATATCTATAAATTTATAACGTTACAATATTTATTGTAATTGCTTTTTATGTATTTTGTGTATTGTATGTAACTTATTATTAATAATTTAAGTTCGAACTCCCACTTCTCTCAATGGCTTGGAAGTGGTCAACTATTGTAATTTTATTTATAAATAAATACATATTATTATTATTGTTATTATATTGTATATCAATGAATATATTTTTATTTATACTTAATATGCCTTTTGGATTTCGAGTATAAAGAAGAATGCATTAATTTTTCGTTTACCTACGTTTCCAGAAAATAGTGCTAAAAATCTGGTGGCCGGACTAGGAATTGAACTTGAATCTCTCACTTGTCGGGCCATTTCTTTATAAACTGGACTATTTGGGGTTTAATTTCTATCACTGTTTCCACTGTAATTCACCAATCTAACGACATGGGTTTAAGAGGTTGTTGGAGTGGCTTTGTGTACGGTTAGTGACATCATACTTTACTACATCAAGGCCTCATAACAATGGAAATTTTGTAGCAGCGTACCCGTTTTTATTTCATTTTAAGATACAAAAGATATTAAACCCTAGTTTTTTAGAAAAATATAGAAATCTTATCATTTATAAGTAAAAAAATTATATATGTATATATGTAACGGCTAATGTTGAAAATTGGATAATGTCCTCGTTTTGTTCAGCAGAAACGATTTTATGCTATTAGTTTTAATGTTAGGGTAAATTGGCTTATTATCAAGGTAAGAACATTGTCTGTGTTTTGGGTTGGTTTTTTACCGATATTTAAATTTTTAAACGAGATATAAAGTTATTTAAACATTAATATTTCACATTCTCCTATTTTGTTGAAACAATTAAATATTGGGAATAAAACCACCATAAAACATATGAATTGTTTTTATCTTTGAATTTGATAAAAAGACAATTCACTAGTATTAAAACTAACAGCACAAAATCGGTTTTATTGGACAAGTTTACATTCTCCAATGTTTATTATTAACCATAAAATATTATACATTTTATTATTATTATATTATTTTCACAATAAGTGATTTCAAGTTTATAACATTGTTGAGTTGAAAACTGCGTAATATTTTCCAAAATCGTTGTTCTGATCCACACATATTTATATGAGACTATGTGCAAGAGGTGGGGGTTTATAAATGTTTTTACAGAACTTTTATTAAATTCCAGGAAAATTTAAATTAAATCTATACTACCTACTTGTTTAAGTAATCAGAGAGTAAATTTATAGCTAATATTTGAGTTTAAGCAGCTTCCGAATGTGTTTGCCAAAGGTGTGTTTTTTAATATTAATTATACAGTTTCAAAAGATTTCTGTATCACGTCGTTCGGAGAGTTTACGACGTGATTAATCGTAAAAATCATATATTTTACGTCGGTATTCCGTAAAATAGTTCTTCCATCCCACGTAAAGAGATCAGGTGCTATTGTTTCCACCCACTACATTCCTGTCCGTCATCAGAACTTCAGTTTACACTCGAGACTCGTACTAAATATCCCCATGATACATCTTTGTGTGTATAATAATCTCATTGCCTTATTTAATCACTATTTAAAGTAGATTCCCCCCCCCCTATTCCCGTTCAATCGAAGGAATCCAGAAATACAAAAACGTCCGAGTGAGAATATGAGTCTTCATATATAAATAGATATTTAACTATTTCGGCCCAAAGAAGACTTTTCGGAAAAACTGCGTTGGAAATCTATAAAACAATTTTTCAAATAAAACACCTTCTGGGCGAGAAATCCGTAATTTTTTGAAAGTGTGACATCAATATAATTCGACTAACTGAAATCGAGGTCATAGGTATAAAAAAAAAAAAAAAATAAGATTTTTAAAACCGAAATTCGAAATAACATTGAAAATTGTATTATTTACCGTCTTTGAACTGTGGGTGTCCGTAAAACAAGTCCTTGCACGTCATAACGGGGTTTTCACGGGTGCCGACGGGCTTCCTGATCCGCTCTAAGTCTTGCCTCATTCCGTAAATCGAGCTGACAATGTCCGCATATTTTGGGCCGTCAGCACCGTCCGCGGTGCTGCCCGCGTCCGATTTCCGGTCACCAGTTTCGTTGAGCTCCCGTCTCCACCGTGCTAGTGAGCTCTGCTGAAAGCCCGCCAGTTCGGGTGGTAACAACGGCAATTCACCCGGCGGTCCCGGGGGACCCGGTGGTCCCGGAGGTCCTTGTAATCCCTGCGGAGACACACAAGTCGATAATTTTATCAGTTGTAGCCATCACAAACAAACCGAGAACGGCGAAAGGTATTTTTGGTAATAAAACTACTACCCTGCCCCCCTCACGTCATCGATCCGCGATATTCATGTAATTTGGTGTTCGGTCAAAAACTTTTCAACATTTCAGAAACTGATTGAATTTTTTTATTTTTAAAACGGTATAAAAATTTAGTTCGAAACAAACCTTGTTTCCGGCCACTCCTTCGATACCTTTGGGACCCGGTACACCTTCAACGCCTGGAAGTCCAACTGGTCCGTCGTTACCTTTGGTCCCTTGTACGCCAATAGGACCCTGCAAAATAATAATAGTTCGTTACTAAACAAATTATAAACATTTTTTAAGTTTATGACAGTTGGTATGATAAAAATGATAAAATTATACCTAAATAGGTCAATCTGTTAAATTTTGTTCATAGAAACTATGGTGATAGTTGCAAATCCAACTATTTCGATATTAACTATTTCAGAAATAGCATTTCGTACGATGATATAGTAGAATGATGGTATAGAATACACGACAATACAAAAATCTCGATTGAAATGTATATAAAAATGCGGCACAACGATATTATGTATTCACGTCATAGTAATAGTTACCTACTATTAATCTAGCGATAGTAATTATGAGCTATCGCGCACGAATGTTAATGCGATAGTTGCCTTACCGATAGTCCAACTAATTATACTATCATATTGTTCACACGACTACAGCTTATGATAGTATAACAACCACGGTTGAGAATTTCACAACTTCATCTTAAGGGCTAAGCTTTAAACAATTATAAACCCATCTATCTTAATGATTTTTTCATTATTAATATTATTATTGTTTTGTCTTTCTTCGTTGTTTTTTGAAAAATTATTATTATTTAAACAGCACTAAAACCGAATTCCGAATTATAATAATAGTTTGCTTCTTCCATGCATAAAAAAAAAAGATTAAAAAATTAAAATTAAATAAAACATAATGCTTTTTTTTTTTTTTGTAGGGTAGAGTATGAATGTTGAATAAGCACTTCGCGAATAAACGCTGTTACATATTATTATTATTAATTGTGCATGAATAATATATTTATTATTATTTTTTTTTTATACTTAAGTTAATAAGTCCTACAATATTTAAGAATAACATGTATTGTTAAATAACATGTATTGTTAAATTTTACAGAAAATATAATGTTCTTATAATAGCGTTGAATTAAAAATAATTGTAAGAAATCCCGAAATGATTAATAATCCTATTAATTACTGTAACATCCAAAAAACTGCAAAAACTTATATACCTACTCAAACATACCGATATCGTTTTTTATTTTATTTTTATTATTTTTTTTTTTTTTTTAATTTTCCTTAAACACATTTCATTCGCTAATTTACAAATTTTATTTTTGTTAACAAAAAACAAGTGGTAAATATATTGTTTATATATATATATATAATTTTTTTTTTGCTACCTAATGAGATACATTGTTTTTTTTTTTTTACATTTCACTGGTTTCCAAGAATTTTGTCGTATTTTAAAAACCCGCATGACTATAAACGGTAATAAAATCAAATTCTTATATTTTGTTTCGCTCATTTAAGTATATTACAATATTTTTAATATATTCTGAATAGTAAGTAATTGTAACAATTAAATATATTACATGACGTGAAACATTAGTGACATTTTAATTGTGCGTACGTCTTACAAACTGCACACAGTCGTGGAGTATTTACGTTTGTTTACAATTTATAATATTAATTGAGAAATTAGTGAACCGATTATTAATTATTGAATATTGAGTATTTTAAGCAGTGTTTTCCAGCCGACCGCCCGAGGGTCTGTCATTGGTGGTCCACGATGCAAACTATTTTTGTTTTTACTTTCCTTTTCTACACCAAAAGTTATAAAATTCAGTATATCGAAAAATCACATACTGCAGAGCACAATTAACTCCGATGCATTGCTTTACGTCATTTTTTTGTAATTTATATACCACATTAATAGTGTTAGCATGAATTTTTATGTTTGATCATAGTAACAAAAATAACCAGAACATTTGGAAAGGTGCAAAGAACAAAATGCGTCGTATGATAACAGCTTGTATCTATCCCTGAATTCCAATATTCCAAAACTTTTAAAGAAAAACAAAAATCAAAAATCACATTAGGTTAAACAATAAATAATAATAATAATAATAATAATAATATTAATTATTTTACATTTTAGAAAAAAAAATTAACAAAAAAAAATAAATAAAATGTTTCTCTTAAAATCACTAGGGTCCACAATTGATTAATGTGTACATTTGAGTAAATTTATACCTGTAAAAATTGCGTTTGGCAATTTTAAATTTTGAAAATAGATTACGATTTTTAGGTTATTTACTAGGATATATTGGAAATAAAAATGTAATTCTTTTAACAGAAATCGTAAAAAAATTGATTGTATTTTTAAAAAATGTTCAAATATGTACTTAGTGCATTTTACTTTTTATTTGTGATAAATATGATTAGTATTTAAAAAAAATAAAAATTATTTCCAACATATATACAATAATAACAATCATAATAAGTTTTCAAAATTGAAATCCGCCAAATGTAATTCCTGCAGTTTTGCCTGTATTTTCAGATTATGTAAATAATTTTAAGCAATTTTTCGGGATCATTTGAAATGTGTTTGATTTTTGTTTTTTTTTTTGTTTTTTCATTCACTGTGAAATCGTTTAAGCTCTATTTAAAAAGTAATTTATAATATTTTTCTACTACGAAATATACCTCAAAATAAGTATACCATTTTTTATTTTCGAATAGCGGACCTTTCCTTTCGATCAATACATTTCATATTCATTTCAGACGATAAATTGATTCTTTCCTACTACTCCAGTCCAAAAAGTTTAGCTGCTGTAAGTTATAGTAGTTATGGTCTTTAACTGATAAATGTTAAATCCGATATCAGTGTTATACATATCAACATTTTTAGAAAACGTATTCTATTCGAATGTGTATTCATCTGGGGTGTTTCTATTTGAAAATCAAAAGAATATACGTATGCAGATGGAGTAGGGATGAAAATTTCAAATAGTTTTAAACTAAAACTTAAATGAATCCACAATGATTTAAAAAAATAAAACAGCAATTTACTTAAATTATTTCTAGAAAATTGCTAGTTCTATATAACCCTAGATAATTTAATGATAATACCAAACCATAATTTGGAATTTTTTCTTCTCTAAATCATTTAATATCAAATCAATTCGCAATAAATTAACGCTATATCGTGCGCTGCTATCGACTAACTGTAATTATTATAAAAAGTTTATGGCGTAGGCGTTTCAGAAATGCGTTTAAAACCAATGGATAATGAAACTGTATCTATCTATAAACGAATATTTATAACAAACTAATAAATTTTATTTAAACCGGGTGTCCTATACTTAGCTATACAGGTGAACAAAATTGATTAACGGTACACAAAATGTATAGATGAAACTTCAAATATTAATTTTATATTAATAATACTGGTGTGAGGGGAAGTATTTATGCGTTTGAATGTTTTTTTTATTTTATTAATGTCGATAATATAATAATAACAATAATAACAATATAAAAAAAACCGATACATTGAATACGTTTTAAAATCGGTTAGGTTCGTTGTAAATAAATCATCCATAATAATAATAATACGTGACGTGGTATTTCATATTTTTATAATATTACCATTTCTCCTTTTTGACCTTCAGAACCTCGATCTCCGCGTTCGCACTTGTCACCTTTTTCGCCTTCGTGACCTTTGATACCCATTGGACCGATTTCTCCAGGATGACCTAAGAACGACGAGGAGAAAAAAAACATACATTTAATAATATTATGCGAAATTTGTTTTTACGTATCACTGTGTGTAAAAACGACAAAGGATTATGGTCGCTTCGAGGTACACAGTTATCTTGTTTTTGAAGGGTATGTCCTTCCTTTGGTTACTGACGAAACATAAACAATTCTGCGACTTTAGATATAGCAATCGTTGAAATATAACCACCAAGTTCTATTCGGGAATTTTTTTTTTTCTTATTAAAAATAAACTTATAATAACCAATACGAAATGTAGGCATATTTTTTACAATTTGAATACATTTTTTTTTTATTACATAATCAATAATATCAAATTACCGAAATATTTAAACAAAATTAGAAAAAGTTATATCCAAAAGAGAAATTTCTGATTATAAAACAAAACACAAAGTCCGTTTTAATTACACTGCCGTGAGATTAGTTTAGTGCCGGCACGTCGTTATAATGCATTATATTTTATTATATAACGCACTGCCCATTGTAGGTAAAAATTCGAGTTGTATTTAAAAACAAATGTTTCTGAAACTGAACAACGTTAATTGGTAAATAATTTAATTACAAAAGTTTATTTGTATGCATTAAACTGAATGTTATCGTTTACATAGGTTGACATATATTTTAATATAAACTTGAACTAGATAATAATATGTATACTATTATCAGAGATCCATTTACGATGAATTTTTACATTATTTATTATTCAACAAAAAACGTGAAACGGTCGCAAACAAACTGCAATTTGTGTATCGAGAGTTATGTCGGCTAGGTCAGTGTGTCTAGGACGTATCCTATAATATTACGTCAGTGGCGTAACCAGAATAATGGGGGTAGTAGAGGCGATTAGTGTAATGTCATATTATGTGATGAATTTTTTTATCAAGTATGATTTGATCGGATCCAAACAAATACAAATTTTAAATAATGTAACTTATGTAATTCTTATATTCTGCATTTTACATTTTTCGTTATTTATTTAATTGATAAAATCCTCATTTGAGTAACTTTCGTTTTATAATAGAGAAATATAAACGTTTAAAAAATATCATGAATGTTTTTAATGACACTATTGGGATTATCCGGAACTAAATTATTTAAATAAAATAAATAAATGAATGAAATAAATGCGTCGTCTGAAGTATTGTGGTAATTGTATTATACGACCGGTTTCGAATTAAAAATTCATCATCAGGTATATCACAGTCAAAATGTAAAACGCGACTCGACTCATTAATTAATTAATTAATTAATTGTATTTTTATGTATACCTTTTTTATTTATATCTTTATTTACGGATATTAACCATTTCAATAATTTTGATTTTACTTTATTTTTTTTTTTTTAAATTATTTAATTAGGTGTTATACTGATAAAAGACTGATAAGACTGAATACAAATTCACGAATTCGCCTGTATATGAATGAAAAAAGCTGTATTAATATAAAAAAAAAGAAAAAGTTAAATGTTCGAAAATATCTGCACAGTCTTAAATATAAAATTTGAAAAAAATGGAGTTTCGAGCAAAGGAATAAGTGAAAACAGTGAATCGGAAGAAAAATTTGTTTAATTCGTAAAGGGAGATGTTTCGATGTCACAAAACTTTTCGGAAATAATGTATGATAATAGATTTTTGGATATTTTTGAAACAATTGATTTATCGGATTGAACGACGAGAAGACCACGTCGTAATTATATTATTGAAGAATAATCGTCAACACGGTATGGTTAGCACGAAATTGAACAGAAAACTATTTCAACGACGTGAACCTGAAGTTGCCGTGTTAACCTAACCGACACGGGTATTTTATTTTATAGTTTTAGAACCTGTAATTGAAATTATTTATTTTAAATACAGAAAGTATGTTATAAAAAAAAAATACATATATGTTTATAGAACATTGGCTATTATCTCGTATATTAATAATGTTTACCGAGATTAATTTCCAACGATTTAGGCACCAACGTCGTTTAAAATAAACGCGTTCGAGAGTATGGGTATACGATTTATTTAAATTATTTTTAAATTAACTTTTACGCTCTAGAAGTCGCTTGGTGTCATTTCATGGCGGTGATTCTTTTCAATTGAACAAATAGAATGTAAATGGGTTTACGGTTGCTTTCCAAAAAAAAAAAAACTTATAAAAAACCCATTTTCCACCAATTGAGCAGCTCTTAATATTATTAATTCATATTATTCAGGTATGAAAAAATAATGCTTATATAATATACACGTAGTTCGTAACTATTATTGTAACGATCGATTCTAAAACTATACAGATATATTTTTTTTTCATACTGTGGCACATATTTGACAACAGTAAAAATCTAATAAATTTAAGATCCGATACGTTAAAAACTTTTTTCGTTATTTATTTTATTTAATTCGGCAACAGTGAAAATATTTTGTATTTCTATTCGATATTAAATGTATTACCTTTTGGTCCACGTTTTCCTCGTTCTCCCTTTTCTCCGGCTGGACCTATACAACAAATACAAATATTATACATACTATGTATTACACGGGTAAATGTAGTAAAGCGTTTTGAAAAAAAGTTATAACAACCCAAAGTTATATGAATTTACAATAAACATTAAATATTTAATCAGAAAAAAGAAATCAAATGTATTAACAATAATTGTATGTGAATTTTAACTATTATCCACTGTTGTATTTTTTATTTTGATTGCGAATCAAAAGGAAAATCTGATGTACCTAATTTGTAATGTGGTATTTCTAAAAATGGTCCTGAATAGTTGTTTTTCAATGCTTGCTATGCTTGCGATGTTCATTTTGTTTTCGATTTTGGATCATATACTTTTGAATGAGAATATGATGTTTAATGTTGAAATTTTTTAATTTAGAAATTTATTCATTTTTCTCATTTTATAGGTGTAATATTTCGAATTTTAACATTTTTTTTTTTTGCTAGAGAGGCAATACCTAACTAACTAATTACCCAACATCGACTGATTTTTTTCTACTTAACTTTACGAGGTAGGTTGTAGGTACCTACAATAAACTATAACATCGATTCTCAAGTTTTTAATCATTTTCGTTAAAACAGTTTAACAGTAAAAGAATAACATTTAACTGTCGGTATTTTGGCTGGTAAGTTATTATTTTGGTCGATGGTATTATTTTTAGCAGGAGGTTTAAAAAATTGTATCGCATCGTTAGACAAATTATCACAATATTATTATGCGTCGTTTTATTATTTCCCATCACACCTATAAACACAATTTTTAACGGTATACTTATACTTTGATAATAATAATATTTTTACTCGAACGTGACAATTATCGCATTCGAAAAATTATTTTGAGCGAGCTTTAGACATAATATTTTAAATTATTTATAAACCTTTTGTTATAAATCCTCGCTAATTGAATTTTGTTTCGACGGTTTTTATTTTTTTTATTTTTTACAGTTCTTAAACTACGGCGGGTCAATTAACGACAAAAAAAAAAGAAAAGAAGAACAGTCTAATGTAATTCGCGTCATACTTCCTACCTAATGAGTATAAACCTAGAAATTTAGCGATATACATATATATATATATATATATATATATATATTTATGTTTTTTTTTTAATTCGGTCAGTGTTTTTAATGAGATCGAGAGCCGTGATTCTCTGTTTTTATCCAATTTACTCGCAACAGGAATTTAAACGTGTTTCCGTTCCAATGTACCGATTAATCTAGCGAAGCAGTTAGAATTCTGAAAACATTTTTGATATTTTTCATCAAGTCTACTAGAGATCGATTTTCGAGATACGTTTTAGATTGTATCCCTCTAAATCCTAGAAAAGTCATACCCCAAAATAAATAACTAACTAAAAAAAAAAAAAATTGAACATTTCAGTTTTTGAAGAAATTAAAAGCGTGTTAACCAAAAACCACTGTTTTCTGCTGTCTCCTTAATAATAAATATAACACAAACAAATAATACAAAAATATTACCGATTTCGCCGATTTTTCCCGGTTCTCCATCTTTGCCCGGTCGTCCTGGTAGTCCGACCTCGCCCTGTGTATTTAAACGCAGTTATTTATTAAGGTATTATAAATAGCGCACACATTATATTGTATTTATTAACTAATCATTTAGTAGTTATAATTTGTTCAATTTTCTCTAAAACTTATCGTGATTTTCTACCTATTTTTCCACGATACTTCCTCTTTTATTTCTATTTCAAAGAATTTTTCTTGGATTATATTTTAAACGAAAATTGGCGAACAAATGATATAAAAACGAAATTCGATAAAACATATGGTTTTTATTCGAAATTGGGTTAAATTCAATTTTGAAAAGAGGTTGAAAATCGTGGTAAAACACGTAGAAAATTACCGGGGGATTTTCGGGATAGAACATAAAAATTATTACTGCTATTGTTCGATTTACGAGGACGTAGGCGTCGACGTTTTTGAACGTAAAAACCTCGTGTCGAAAAATAATTTTATCTCGGCACATGTACGATTTAGCGTGTTAGGTACAACCCGTTATGATGAAAATTAAAGTACACGGTTTTATCTAGGGAACAACATAATATTATTATCGGTGGCCGTTTGATTGAAATAAATCAAAAGTTATACGAAAGTAAGTTAATCGAAAGTATTAATAGAGTACAATTAAAATATACAAAACTATCATTTATTTCTTCAAAATATACCATCTTAACGTTTGTCTTTGGTTTTTGTACGAGTAAAAATGTTCTGTTTGAAGAATTAGCACCTTTAATTTTTTTCTGATTTGCGTCACCGTGAACCTATTTTCGAAGAAATTTCGTAGTATTCAGATTTAACCGATGACTACTAATGAAAATTCGGGACTCGGGACCGGGAACGTTCTACGAAATTGAAGTTGAATATTTTCAAGTCGGTTAATTCCCATTCCATTAAAACTGCGTACACGAAACCTCTTATTAAAAGTACGTGATACTCGTATATGCTGTTGTGCTGTCTCCGTCTTGAAAAACTTACGACATATCAAATTTTCGTTTAGCAAATGTCCAACTTTGCGTCGTTAGTTGTGATATTAAAGCGAATCGAACTATTATCAAACTTAAAGACTATAATATATTATCCGTGTAACGTTGTCGCTATATTTTCGATAATTTTAATTCTCAAACGAGACACGAGCATTGTTAAATCGTAATATTTCACATATTTAATATAATATCGAAACATCGAAATTTAAATTGATCTGCGCGACCCTAAAGTAGTGTGACCTCTTGACACGGTGGTTTTGAATTACAAATGTATGACGTTTAAAAGAAAATTCGTGTTTGTTTTTTTTTTTTTTTCATAAGGGTAAGTCTTAACATAGTCTATTTCTATATTTATGAACCATCATTTTTTTATTTTTTTTTAGTAACTAATCGGACTATTTTTAAGTCACCGTTGACCATACTGTTATATATATACATATACATACACAGGAAGGTATTCATTTAAAATTTAAATATGATATAAATAAAATATTAGTTTTTCTGGAACTATTAAATTGGATTTTATTATAGTGTTATTTTTATTATTATTATTTTTCAACGAGTATAAAATATTTTAATTTTCGATCGGTTGTTTTTTTTTTATCAAAATATACTTAGGTACCTAACGTATTACGTAGTATACTTACGAACATGTTGGTATATTATATCATATAATTCACATCGTTATCATTATTTTTTTAAAAACTGATTAGACGTCTGTCTCTAATTTCGTTTTGATCTTGAAGTCTTGGTTGGGGGATCAAAATCAAAACGAATCATTTAATGGTTCTTATTTCATGTTATAGTTTTTTCTCATAAAAATCTTAAGCAATTAAATTATCTGTTTGATTTAATAAGAAAGAATTACTTGACAAAATAATTTATTGTGTTACTTCTTTTTCATTAATATAATTTTTTTTTTCTTATACAAACGGCAGTAGTACTATACTCCGACGGAAATAATATAACAGATATACAATAAACCATCATTTATAAGCGAAGACAAATAAATTTACATGGTTTGTAAATTTATTTAGATTTCCATTTCCATCAAGGTTTTTAGAAAAATAATTACGATAGATTTTATTTTGACGGACAAAACAAATCGAGAATCATTGAAATCGTTTTACCTATCAGATTTTTATCAAAAAACTGTGCTATAAAAAAAAAAAGTTCATTTTGCTCCCGTTCACGTGTAGGCCACTGTATTAGATGGGTTCGGACGGTCGGATAAACAAGGTAATTTAGTTTACAGACTGTACGCACCGATAAATCTCGCAAGCAACATACGATTTTCACAGTCGACACAGTCGTGTTTTTTGCCTTACTGTCGAGGAAATCCATAAAACTGAACTGCTGAAATTTTTTAAAATAATTCAAATAATGTATCATCGGGCAGGATAAAAAAAAATCTATTAGTGCCGTGTGGAAAACTCAGAAGCTTTTTTTTAACCAAATAAATGTTAAAAAAAAAAAAAATCAATTTTGTAAATAAAGCATTAGATATTTTTAAAAATTTTTCAAATAAAGTACCTACCACCGGACGAAAAAACCGTGTCTTCCGATGTGACACAATCAATACTTACTAACCAAAAAAATGTTTTAAAGAATTTAAAAAAAAAATAAATAAGATATTAAACATCATTATGAGCGAATTACTTCAAGAAAAAAAAAAATGAAGTCCAAAGAATTTACACAAATAACACATATTTTTAATATGATATATATATATAGTTGAAATTGATGTATTTTTAAAATACGAAATAATATTAATATGTTCGATATTATATGATATATCGAGAAACGTAGAAAATCATCGATTTATTTTAAATTTTAACGTTGGTATTCCGGGAAAAAAATTGGTTTTCAAATTATTTTCACACCGTTATATTATAGCAACGATATTCCTAATATTTTTATTAAATCGTCCGGATATTTATTTTCTCTAGACGAATATTATAACCAATATAATAATAAATGTATTATAGGTACCCGTATACCTTTACACGTCGTTTTCTATTCTGTACCTCTATTTTGTTATTAAATAAATATTTTCGAAAAAAAAATATCTTATCATCGTATTTTCGCACACAATGACGTTATGATATTACCTTGCAAATGGGTAGCCAAGTAGGTGCGTATATCTTCTGCACAACATAATTTTTATAGACGTCTATATTTCATTTATAAACGATATGATTTTATATAGTATAAACTTTTCGAATTTAAATAATAACAAACAAAAAACGAGCTAATACTAGGGGCGGGTGCGAGAACTCATGTAGGTGGATACATAAGAAGGTGAGACAAATAAAGCTATTTAATTTATACCAGTAATCAACGATAAACTATTGCTAACGAAAAACGATTCGGAGGGTTATGGTAACATTTACGATTATCGTCAAAATAAGGTTTAAAAAAACAAAAAAAAAAAATACTATACTGTACGTAACACTTAATTTTTTTTTTTTATCTCTAGGTATGATTGATAATGAACGTCTTGTCAGATTTTCAAGCAATTTTATTTAGTTTAAGAATTTTATACCTAGAGTAGGTACCTATCAAATAAAAATTATTTAAAAAACTCGCAAAATTGAAATGTCTATAAATAGCCCAAAAGTGGATCAAAAGTTTTGAAAATTTTACCACGTTCAAAAAAACCAAAAATAAGTTTTTGACAAAATTTAAAGTCTCTACGAATAATAAATGTTTTTAGCTAAATTTTATTAAAAACACAAAATTTAAAATAATAACAGAATTATTTTCGTAAATTTTCATGTTCTTTCTACATATTTTTCGGTTTTGCTCAATATTATTAAAAATGCTAAAAAAATTAAAACGACTTTATTATTCAACAGCTAGATTAAAAATATAACAAAGTGGTAAAAAAATATTTTTTTGTTTCTCCAATGGAGCATTGAAATAAATAATAAATAATGATTTATGATGGAAAACATCAGCCATATAAATTTAAAATAATGAAATCGTTGTGCTGTAATTTTAAAAAAAATTTTTTTTTCTTTTTGGTTTACCTAATTATTTTGAAAACTACTTTAGGTTTCAAAAAATAACTTTCTTTGTCAGTATAAATTAAAAGGAACAAAATCGATCTTTTGTTACTTTTCGTTCGGAGTAATATTTCTGATAGAAAACTTTGTGTGAACATACTAATAACAATGAAAACGATAACGTCACTGCGCACTATACATATTTATCGTTTATCTATAATTTTCTTTCGGGTCTTTCACCATTATTTTGAAAACCATTAGAAAATAAAAAAGTTAACTCTTAAATGCACCAAATATACAAAATTACCTTTTAGAAAAGGTGCTAAAATCTATACATCGGAGTAAGATATCTTTTCGAAAAGTTGTTTATAGACAGAAAAAAAGAATCACACACATCATAGTAAAACCAATAGATCCCTCAATACGCTCCGAATAATTTCTGACGAATATAATTACGAACAAAGTTTGGTTAACCGTGTTTTGAAATGCCTGGATTTTTACGATTTCGTCAAAATTTGAACTTAAAAATATACTTATAAAAAAAATCTTATTATATTACTCTCAAATTATTTCTTTTTAAACTACTCTGTACGTATACTAAGTATGGCGATACTCTTGTAAATTTTCAATTATTTCTGATTGACTGAAACAATTTTATCCACATCAAATCAAATAAAAATCACAACTACTTCAAAATTTCAATTACCTTTGAATAACAAAAAATCACGTCTAGACCACGTCTATGAAAGTGCATTATTTGTATTTGTGAAAATCACAGATCACTATAATTATTTTTAACCGAGTTATATCAAAAAAAAAAAATAAGATTGCCGTAAACTTTCCGTTTTTCCCCAATTATTAAGAAAAAAAACTAAATAAAATCAACAAACGACCTCCTCGATGCACTTACTATACCCATAATGCTATTAAAAATCTTTATCGTATTTTGTTGATTGGAGTAAAATATCTGGTAAAAAAGTTTTCGAGAGAAAAATATAAAAGCCCCTCACAATAAAACCAATATATCTTTCGCTACGCTTAGAGCTTTAGAAAATACAGTATATATATTTATACTTAGGATAATTCGGTATTGAAGTGTGTACTTATAAGAAAAGACCGGCTTATTGTATATTAATACGCGTAGGCGTCTATTTATGATTTTTATTTTATCCATTCGTGCTGTTTACTTCTTTAAACGCGAAATAAAAATAATAAAAACTGTGTGTTCGGCGGCTGCCGCAGCAATATTGATGACCTCATTGACCGGTATACCGTAAACAGGTCTTAATATTTTTCAAAATTCAATTTTGAGCGCTGCGGATTTATGCTATTATTATTCGCCTACTTAATAACTTACTCGTATCTTCAAGATACGTATTGTTGCATTTATTATAGTAATACTTTATCTTAAATATGTATGCGTATGTACTTAACAACTGCGTATAAATCGGCTTAAGAAAAACCGAAACAAAATTATTAATTCACCCTGCGAATCTGCCGGGATGTTACGGCATTCTACGAGTTTGTAAAATATATATTATGCGTTTCGTATACACCAATAATAATCTGTCGTGTAATCGAATTTTAGATGTTCATAATTCCAATAGCATTTTTGAAACCGAATACGGTTTTCGCCACTGGCGAAGCCGGGATTTTTAATCTTTTAGGGTTTTAAAACCCTGAAGTTTTGAACAGGCCATATTACTATCGTAATATTATCGTTATTAGACTATTTTGTTGTCGGTTTTAATTCGATAATCGATGTGAACTTACCGCTAAACCGGGCGAGCCCATAGGTCCTTGAGATCCTTGAGCGCCAGGAGGACCCGGTATTCCGATGGGACCTGGCAAACCGGTACTGCCTACAAAAAAAAAAAAAAAAAATAAATAAATAAATAATTATAATGGTAATAATAATTAAAACAATTCAAAAATATAAATTATTATCATTATTCTGGTCGTGGTATATTATTATTATTATTTATTTTACTATATTTGAGTGTTTAATTCTTGAGAAAACACAAATTAAGTATCTTTTGTTCATTTTGGAGTCTTACAGTAAATCTTTTTACCATTTGTTCAACTCATATCGAATCTTAATCTCCGCAATCTTATAAGTGGCTACAAACATTTTTGACGCCAATTATCCCACCTCGCAAGGTGCCTAACCAATTATTATTAAAGAAACTCCAAAATATTATTTATGTATAAAATTTCAATAAAAAAATAAAAAGAGCTGATACTGAAGACGAATGTGGTCACTGTTGTACATGGGTAGTTGAGAATGTGGGATACATAAAGTTATTTAATTTAGACCTGTAACCAACGATAAACCATTGATAACGAAAAACGATTCAGAGCAAAGTCTGGCCATACTTGTTTTGAAAGGCCGTGATATTTATGGTCTTTTTTTATTTAATCAAAATGTCTATAAATAGCTCACAAATGGCTCAAATGTTTTGAAAATTTGACTGCGTCTAAAAAAAGTTTCCTGTCGAAATTTTAAGTATTTACGAATATTGAATATTTTTAACCGAATTTCCAAAATTAAAAAACAAAATTTTAGTAAGCCATATAAACTTAAAATAATCAAACTATTATGCCGTAAAAATGAATTTTTTTTTTTTTTTTAGTTTTTCCGATTATTATTAAAAATACTTTAGATATCAAAAAACGACTTCCACTTTAATAGATATATACACTTAGATAGATAGATAGATATATACCATTTTTAATAGATATATATAAAAAGAACACATTTTTTGATTGAAGAAATATTTCTGGTAAAAAACATCGTGAACAAAAATTTAACACAATGAAAACAGTAAACATAACGCCATAAATATTTGCCGTTTTACCTATAATTTTCTTTAGGTTATCAGCCAATTATTTTGAAAAAAACATTAAAAAATCAAAAAATTACTCCTCCCCCAAGGCATTACCGAGATAATATTACCTTTCTATACACCGAAGCAAGATTTCATTTCAAAAAGTTGTTTACAGGTAGAAAAAATACCAATAATAAAAAAAAAATTGCACATCATAGTAAACCAATAGATACCAATAGAAGATAGTAAAACCAATAGAGAACTCTATACGCTCTGAACTTCAAATGTAATATTCAAGTCTGAATGCCACAGCCAATATCTTGGCCAATTACGGATAAAAACTGTAATCTTATAAACCTAGTCTCCCCCCCAAATGGCACTCCTGTCTTTGATTGTTGATATTGAATGAATGAAAAACAAATGTATATTATTTTTTCATAATCAATACACCAAAAATAATTTACAATTTTATGCAGGATGTTTTTTTACTAATATTAGGAAATGAAAATATATCTTAACGTGATCAAAGCGTTTAGTGTGAAATAATTAACTGAACGATAAAAAACATAGCACGTGCTTCTTCATTAGGGAATATGTGAAAACCGACTGGCCTTAGAAATTTGAAATGTAAAAATTTGGAAAATAAAATGTTTGAATTTTGACAAAATTAGTTATCTGACGCTTGGGTAATTTTAACAAAACAAATCTAGGTATTTTTGATTAAATACTTACATGAGCTTAGAAATCGATCTAGTGAAGGTGCAGCAGATGAAGATATATACATTATCTTATTTAAACTTTTTACGTTCCAGATTTATACGGTTCAGATTTCAAAATTCCTCAAAGATTAGAAAGTACAAATCCGGATTTTAGATATTTATTTTGCAGAATCGTTCATTCCAGATTTTTACATATTCAAAACAAAAAAAAAGATTTTATGTGACTTTTTTTTTAACGTTCTCGTGTATATCACCAATTCGCGGTTTTTCATTTGTATTATTCAGTAAACCTATCTATCAGAAATATTCTAGAACTCATAATAAATTTCCGTCTGTTTTCAATTATCTAATTGAAGAGTTACAGAAGAATAAATATTTTTTAATATTGATAATAAATATTATGGTACGCACTTTCCCCCAACAAATGTATTGCGAGAAAAAATATAAATTCTCTAAGAAATTAAAATAATATTTTATTGTATATAATTACATTAGTATTATGTATTACGATATTGATAGGCAGAAAAAAAAAAATTATATTTTTAAACTAATATTGAATTCACAATGGAATGCTGCAGTCTGCATATAGATAGATCCATTGATTTTTAGATGACAATATCATACTAAAATACAAATAATACGATTTAAGAACTCAAAGAATTCGTGTGACCTTATTTTTTTTAATTAAAAAAAATTCGCATATCGCATTAAACATTCATTAAATTGGCTTTTTATAGTGCAAATATATCTAATATATAAAGAACCGTTGATAGATGTCAACGGTTCTTTTATGCGAATAAAACGAATTTCTTTATTTTTTCCCAGGTATACCACGATTGGAAGTAGGTTTATCGCCTAAGAATATATTATTATAAAAAAAAAATCAATTCAACTCATTTCCAAGACGATTTACGAGTAGGTATTCAATTTTACTATTCGCTAATATTAAAAAAAAGTGTTCTCGGTGTTATTTTTGTTAAAATCACCGTAGCCTTAGATAGACACGTTTCAATGTCCGAATCATATATATTTCGTAGCACACACTGGACACTCTCATAAGTGCTAAAGGACTCTTTCCGATTAGCGACGTCCACACTTTGACATTTTTCCCGGATTAGTTAAGAACCGATCGACTGAGTTGGTATCCCGTTATAAAAGAGCGAAAGCAAAAGAGCATTAACAATTATTGTATAATTGAAATTACAGTTGTATAGAGAGAAAAAAAAAACGAGTGGAAGTTCTATCTTTAAAGCCTTATACTGGGTGAACCTAGCGTGTAATATTTCTACTAATGCAATCGTAAAGATACGTCATAAAATATCTACTTATATAAATTAAAACTTAAATAATAAAATACCCTAAAATATTGGAATATTTGGAGTAGTTATTCGAGTCTTGTTAATAATTATTATGAGCTATTATATTATTGAAAAATCATTAGGATACAAATGTATAAAAAAAAAAATGTGCCGTTATTAGCTAATGATAATGGGTGCGCAACTAATTAAGTTTGGCATTTGGGAAGGTAGGATACATAGAGTTATTTAATACTCTATGTAAAATGTACAAAAAATAATTGTTAACGAAATACGATTCTGAAAGAAGGTCGGTTAAACGACGCGTTTAAGTGGGGAGGAGAGCGAAATTTACAAATCTAAAATACATCGACGTGCAGACATTAGATATAAAATACAATTTGTTAAATTGTTAATTCTCAATTTGCCCCCCCGCCCATTTTCTTTCGAAAATTGATAAAAACAAATAAACAAAACTGATTGAACAGAACATGTTTTGGAATGCCGTGATTTTTACGATTTTCGTCAAAATTTTAATTTAAAAAAAGCTTATAAAATAAATAATCATGAATAACGAATCCGTTATACTCTCCTGTTTTTCCTACTTTTTCCTCGTTTTTTTAGAACTATTTAGAAAACTAAAAGAAAAAAAAAAATCAAAAAATGACTTCTTTAATGGAACAACTAAACACAGTGTGCTTTCATAAAATATGTTATACTTAAAAATCGGAACAATATTGCTGATAGAAATGTAAGTTGTTCACAGACCGGAAAAAAACACACACTTAGTAAAACTCGCTGCGCTCGGAATTTAAAAAGTATAATACAGAGTAATTTTTTTATTATGAACCATTATCTCAGATGATTTTAGGTGAACTTGATTTCTGTTTTTTCTAATCATTATATAATCGTTTAAGCTTTATTTTAAAACTATGTTTAATTTTTTACCCTTACTCCGTATACCTTAAATAAATGCATATTTTTGATTTTCAAATAGAAACCCCCTCTTTTGAACACAGATTTGAATAGAAAATGTTTCTAGAAAAATATTCTGTAGGTATTCAAACCAGTGTTCAAAAGGGGAGATGCAATAGAAAATTGGCACGGGAAAGCCGGGCGCGGGATAGCTAGTAATATTATTTATTAATAGTTGTCCAGTCAGTATAAAATAAACTGGTGTAATTTTCTATATTTATTCAAATAAATAACCAACATTTCAAACACATACACTTGTAAGTTGTCAAGACGGAGAAATAATAACGCACCGCAGTCAAAATGTCAGTTAATTTTAAGTAGGCACAGTTAGAACCGTATAAAATGTACGTTTAATGTAGTAGGTACTGACAAACCCTTCCAAATGGATATAGCGAATTTTATTTTATTTTTTTTTTTTTGTACTGCATTTGTATGACGGCCGTTGTAGATTCACTGGACTTTTGGACAAAAATTGCTTGGCGTCGTCCCACTTAACGAAAATTCACCCGAGGCCGGGCAATATTGTGATTTACTCGCAAAAGTTAGAGTAGATATATTGGTTGCAAAGTGTAAAAGATCGTATTATTATTTAATTTAAACGGGAAATGGTGAATTTACGGCGAAAAGTTTAAAGGTACGTTTTAAGTGATTTAATATCGAAAAACGTGCACCTAGCCGTACTATACTATATCCTTACCAAATCGAAATTTAGAACTTAGACGATATATACTATTACATTAAACTTTTTCACAGGCATTTTTCTACAGTAAAAGTATCCTACTTGTAAAATGTACACACGCTGTTGAATGATGCAACGGATTTTGATATTTAAATATTTAAAGATCCATCCGCGAAAATGCGGGGTGCGGTGTATTCCATTTTAGTTTCTGAGTGGAGCGAAGAAGCTTATAGTTTTACAAAGATGTTTATTTATTTTTTTTTATCTGTGTGCACTTTTTTAACAGAAGACTTACTTGGATTTCTACGTGTAGCACCTTTCTGTAAGAAAATCGGCGTGGATAGGTACTTTGAGGAGGTAATTTTTTGATTTTCCTAAGATTTTTCCCAGAAAATGTGAAAAACATAGATACAACGGGATAAAACTTAGGAAAACTGGGAAAATCCGTATAATATTAAAGAAAATATATAAAGCCTATTTAATTATTTAACTACAAAATGATATATATATATATATTGTTGAAAAAGCATCACTATTAATTGAACTCTACTCAGAATCGTTTTTTTTGTAAGCAATGGTTTATCGTTGCTTACAGATAAACATTGAATTTCCGTCTATATCCTACCTCCCCAACATTCCCACCTACACCAGTGGCTGCACCCGTCCCCATTATCTTACCTTTTTTTTTTTTTTAATATGACGCTGCAAAACGCGCTATGGAGAATGTAATTAAGTATGTCGTCGACGGGTGAAACGGCGTAAATTAATAGCGATTGTAATCGTAAATTTAATTACCGAGCGAAACGGATTTTTTTCTTCTCAAACCCTAATAAATGAATATTATTATATATATATATAAGAATAATGAACTGCGTGTTGTCATGTACGTACCTACTTTTAATCTGTGGGAATAGTTTTGATGATTTTGAAAACATACAATCTACAAAGAAGCGTTTGTCTGCAGCTGAAGCGAATTACATTTGAAATCAAGTAGTTTCTGGGTTTTCTTTTTTTTATACAACTTTAATTACTTTTTTATCTTCTCCCGGTGTGTCTGTCGTCGAACAGTTAGAAACAAAAAAAAAACCATCGGGTACAAGATACAAGGCCGGGTCTACGTAGTTTATTATAATTTTGACGTGTCACTTATAAAATTTCCTCGGCTTTATAATGTCGAGTAGATTAATAATGTTTGTTAAATTATGTAATGTGTATACCAAGTAGGTAAAATAAAAATTATTCAATAAAAATAAAAAACTAAAAAAAGGCAGACCATACAAACTATTGGAGAAGGGGCTATAATAAGGGGTCTGTAAGGGTGTACAAAGCTATTTTTTTAGTTTTGTACCGGAGTGTTTTTCACCTGAGCGATGACATGGTGAATTTCATATCAAAATTCAATTTCATAATGAAATTCGATTTGGAATTCAACCGTAATATCATCACTTCGATCCACAAATAAAAAAAACCCTAGAGTTTGAACTCTTTCGGTTCAGAACCGGTGGATCGATCGAAAGATTGTAGACGATTTTAATGTCAGTTACCCTCTGTTATAATTTATTTGTATACAATCTGTAAATAAATCATAATTGCTGGTAACTTATACCTTAATAGATCATTATTTTGATGTCAGTTTATCAAGTTAAACACATCAACAGTGTTTATACTAGCAACTTCATTAATTAATTTGTAATATTATATTACAAATATTATATATCAAAAAATATACTTAATAATAGAATATACACAAATTACTAATGTTTAATTATATCTTAATTTGGACAATACTCTTAAAACCAATTATAATATAGTATACGAAGATTGTACATTTAACGTGGTATGCAAATTTGAGAAATTGAAAATGACTTAAAACGGTGTAAGTATTTTAGAATTAACTCGCTACTTTTTGAATTATTGTTAAAAAATAAAATAAATTCAATGTACCAAATGAGTCAAATTAATAAAAAAAAAAACAAAGGTTAAAATTCGTTTAACTTTTTAATGCTCAATCTCGCTTAAATCCGTAATAATAAAATATTAACCCACAATTCAAAACTCGTACCTTTTTATTTATGATGAGTGTTAAACATTATTTCTTTCTTCTCTATTTCCATTTGTACAGTAGTAATTTGTTTATAAAATTGTAATTCACGTTTTGACTCGTATCAGTTTTGAGTATACACACTTATTGTGCAGATTATAAATTTAAATAAATACAAATATACATATTTAACAAAAAATCTCCTCGTAATTTGTATATTTTATGTGTATTTAACTGAAATAAATGACGCGTATTCCGCTTAATGATTATTCGAAATTCGAGTATTTTCTTTTATAATTATAATTACTTTTAGAAGGGAAGGGAGTGGTTATCGATTTATAATTATTATTTGTTGAAACACGTGGTAGAGTTGAAAACAATACGATTTTTTCTCGCTTATAACAGAGAGTTAATGTATATTTGTTTAATGCCAACAAACGATATTACTTTTTACAATGGAGTAAAGTATACTCGCGCGTATATAGTTTGTAAAACATAAAAAATCTTCAATGAGGAATCACTGCAGGATTAATAAAACGGAAAACTTTTTTTTCAATTTGAAGTATTTCAGAAAAAAAAAAAAAGAAAAAACTTTGAAGGATTTAAAAAAAGAATCCCATTTAACTTATTTATAGAACGTTGTTATTTACGTTACATATATTACCGTGATGCTTTTATTTCACATTAGAATATTGCAAAATTCAAAGGTGGGCTCGTTCATGAAAATAATTAACTTGATTAAGTCGAGTAAAACTAACAAAATTAACTTAGACTAGTCAAGTTAATTAGTCGAACATAAAAATAATTCATAGGTTAAATTAAAAGTTTAAACAAATTTACTTGTTAACTTCTCTTTATTTATATTGTAATAATATACGGTGCTCAACTTTGGTAAAACAAATAGCAGGTTAATACATTATTAATACTATTCTATGATGGTTTTGTAGGTACTTGCCTATTAATCCTTGATCGCCTTTTTCTCCCGGTGATCCCGAACTTCCTTGAGGTCCCGGCGGCCCTTCGTTACCCTAAAATCATAATTTTGATATAATTATTCATATCCTACTATAAATTAATACAAATAAAATTTATTTTCGTCGTTATTATTCGTAGAATATTTATGACGTCTGGTACTGACAACTTCATACCTATCGACGCAGCGGCATAATTGACCAGTAAAAATGTGTCACATTATTGTGTATCTGCGGGCGGTTCAAAGTTATCGTTTTTCGCCATACAATGTAATGTAATTTGCTTTGAAGTATTAGATATTGTACTACAAGAAATACAATATCGGCTTGAATAAAATCGAATGGACATAACAATAGATATAACGCGGGTTAAGTGAAATAGTTCTTGTTGAAGAACCTTCGAAATACCCCTTAGTAAAACTAACCAACGCCCACAATTTTAACATCAACATAATGAGTCATATACTGAGCTGAGAATATTTAATATAGCGTCAAGCGAAAGCATTGTTGTAAAATAATGCCAATACTTGATGACGAGAATCGAACACCTAAAGCAGAAAGGCAGAAATGACATTCAAAGAGGATTTCCACGAATAACAATATGTTTAAACTTTATTTTAACGATACCCACAAATATATTATGGCAAATTGTGAAATGTATTTCTCCCAGTTTGGAAAGACTGACAGATTTACTAATGTCTTTAAACTATACAGACGGATAAAATCACCTTAGTAATTTATTGATATTACAACTTTAAAAACGTCAATTAATAAATTACAAGTTTTACGAACCAAATAATTGATGATAATGAGTTTAATTCTCCGTCTAACGAAAGAGAACGTAAAGTTTGTTTATAATAAAGTGTTTAGGTAAAATAGTGAAGTAATATTTTTTTGTATATACACAAATTTATAGCTATGCGATTTTTTCAAAGACAACGTTGTTAGTTAATTTTAATAATGAATTATGATTTACCGTTCGTCCATGTGGACCCACGATTCCGGGTTTACCAGTAGGACCGATTTCCCCGGGAGGTCCCGGAGCACCGATTTTTCCGTCATCGCCGTCTCGTCCTCTGCAAAAATTAGAATCGTTCGTGTATAAATGATGTCTCAACGTTTTAAAAATGATCACATATTAAAGGTTTTTGATACTATTCATTTTAAATTGACGACACTTATTTTGGGTGTGATAAAATCAAAAAGTTAAGAAAAAAAAATCAATACATTCATATGCACGTCCAAATTAAAATGAACCATGAAATAAAAATTGTTTATTTTCATCTATTTACTAAGTTCACAGATAGTATCGACAAGTGACGATGTACGTAATATGCATTACTTTATACGAAAAATTGTACTCAATATCATTAGGTAGTAAATCAAAGCAATTAAATTCCGAAAATCAATACCTTAACGATAAAAATGTATACCTTACCTGTCTCCTTTCGGACCAGGGGTGCCTGGTTCACCTTGTATACCTGGAAATCCGGGAACGCCCGCATTTCCCTTTGGGCCGTCCGGTCCAATATTACCTGTATTCATCACAAGTATAATAACACAACATTATTTTTTTAAATTCAAAATATTCAACTATAGGTATGATAAACTGATCGATATATTTTAATGTTGTCATACGTTGCCTACACCTAACTTTGTAATAACTTAATTTGTTTAAAAAAGTTAGAGATAGGTAAATTAGAAGAAAGGCACGAAAATAAATCTTACGCACGTACATCCTGTTTTAAAAGAAAACATACATCTCATTTCTTAACATGTCTATGGTCATGACCGGTGTTACCTGGTGGGGATGAACGTCACCGATCGAAAACTGGTCACGAAAGCGGTATGTTTTGTTTTTAGGGTTGGTAGAGATTCCGAACGACAATGTAAATATAAATCGGATTTCAAAAAAAATAACGTATTGCGTCCGTAGGTAGATGCCTAGGACTATAATTTTATATAAATTCAACGAAAAAATAAATTTTATGTAGGTTTCGACGTTGATCAATTCAGCAAACTCGACATTAAAAATTATGTTCAATCAATAGTTCAATATTGATAGCTTTTTTTCATATTCGGTGGAGACTCGTTTGCGCACAAAATCGTGAAAAATGGAAACCTATCTGCTTGTAGGTATAGTTTTGGGTGAACAGGCGTCTTAAAGTACAACGATTATTTTCATAAATTTTAGTACAAACATCTTATACAATTTAGTTTAGTCTCCGATCGCGGCGTAATACCGATAGACGCTATTTGTTTAACATTAAGAAAAAAACGTTTTATAATATAGAATAATTTTAAATTTCGAGAGTATAGACAATCGAAAAATGGAAATTTCAATGTAGTTAAGTTGTATGAGTATAATAATTTTCTACTATCATTAATGACCAGGACTGTGAATTTAATGCATTTGTAAGGTTTTTTATTTTTTAATGCATATTTTAAGCATAATTTGCCTGTTTTTAGTGCATAAATGCATGCATATTTAACACTTTGGAATTAGGTATGCAGGTTAGGTACACCTTATACGTAGTTAAATTTCTTTGAAAAAATGTTTCTAATGTTCGTAAATTGTGTGCAAATGAGTCGTAGCCTGACAATTCACAACGATGAAAATTATTTTCTTTATACCAATTTATTAGTATCATCGATATGTATATAGATATACTACACTTGAAAACCATGGCAAGATATTTGGTTGAAAAGTATGCTCACAAATAAAAATAATAATCCACGTTGTAAAACCAATACAAACATCGCCTCGCTCAGAATATAAAATAGTTGCCTATAAACCTTCTATTTTGCCAAAAAAAAAAAATTTAATAAATCCATTATAACGCAAGTCGATCATTTTTTTTTTTTTTTTTTTCATATATTATTATAAACTACATAAAAGATGCCCGTATGTCTTATTTCCTCCAGTTTGTCCGCCCCCGGTAGCATAAGGTAGTTATGTCAATAATATAATATTATACACGAACCTCTAGGTCCGATTGGTCCTTGTGCTCCGATTTTCCCGTCGTCGCCTTTTATGCCCATTGGACCGCGTTCTCCCTGCACAAATAGATACATAACACGATTAATATTTTGAATCAGATTTGTTTACGTCGACGAAATTATTGAACGGTTTCAAAACGAAATAATATTATATTAACGTACATGTTTCCCGTCAAGACCTTGGGGACCCGGTGGTCCAATTACACCTGGTTCGCCTTTGGTGCCTGGCAAACCGTCCGCACCAGCTGGGCCTATGGATTATAATAAATATCATTATAATTATTATAAAATATACGTGAATTAATATAATTTTAAAATCTTAAAACCAAAAGGTTTTTTTCAACAAAAAAAATTTCTAATTTAACTTAATCTTTCATATCTAATATATATTATATTGTGTATGATACAATATTTTTTTTTTTTTTTAAATAAATTCACGACCGACTATATAATATTTAAATTTATAAAGTTTACGCTATATAACGCTAACTTCTGAGTACCTATGGCCAAAGTTAGGCGAGTTACAGTAAAATAGACTCGATTATTAGGGGACCTAGGACGTAAGGGGTTAAGGCGCTCAAAATCACGAAAAATAATCAAATCCTCCGCCAAATTTGAATTATTGATTTAAAAAACCGAACCTAAACCTTTTTCAGTTTTTATTCTTCAGAAAAAAATATTTTATTGAGCCTCCCTTAAAATTAAAAACTCAAATAATACCTGGTTCTGAAAAAAATAGCTTTAAATCCTATTGGATTTCATTGGAGTATATTGCTTGTCGAGTATTGTATAGCTAATAATCAAGTTGATGATGTCTGTAAACATCACGAAATGTATAAAACATATTGCTACCAATATATTATAGTCTTTTTTTAGTATCCATTCAAATACTTGTATTTCAATTTTTTTTTTTTTTTTGATCCTTTATACACCTACTTAAAATTTAGAAATACGTTTTAACGGATGTATTTTGAAAACTTTTCCTAACATTAATCTTATTTACTAAAATAATTAAATACTATGTTGAATTAGTAGACGCAGTATTTTAAAACATATGCAATTCTTGAATCCATTTAAACTAAATCGCAGTAAATAGGTTATTTGTGATTGTTGAATACAGATAACTTCCAACGAATATCAAATGTATCAAAAAAAAAAAAATAGTATTTGTAAAGTATTTTTAATATTTTTTAACAAATATTTGTATTATATTTAAATACATTTAAATTAAAGTGGTTGTATAAAGTTCACACAAATACTCGAATATATAATTCAAATACATACAAAAACTAATGTTAACTAGGCTGCTCTATATACTCACCCAACTGTCCCTCGACACCTTTGAAACCTCTGGGACCGATTTCGCCCGGCGGTCCGGGTTGTCCGACGGGACCTGTAAAATCAATCACGACGTTAAATGAATACTGTCTACTTTATTAATTGGTATTTAGCCGTTGGGTTCGTTTTGCGCACAACCAACCGATCGATAACTTACTGCACTCTGTGCAAAGTAAATCGATTATGCGTTAATCTAATATCACCGCGAGGTACGGATAAAAGCAATAAATACGAGAGTAAATAGGTTAGTATCCTTTTTCTTTTTTTCTTTTTTTTTTTTTACAGAGCGTTACCGATAAATGTATTATAATACCTATTTTATTAATCAAAGCTATTGCAAAGTGTTATCCTCTTTTTTTTTTCAATAAAGTCATACGTACATTATTATATTATGCGCAATTACCTTTGGCGCCGATATCACCGGCTTCGCCTTTCGGTCCGATGAGTCCTGGCATACCCTGTGTCCCCGGCGGACCCGGCGGTCCTAAATAAACATACGAAAAATATAATAATATTACATTTAACGATATGATTATATATAATACGTGAGTGTTTCGGTCATGCGAATATTATCGATTTATCTACCTGTAATTCCTATAGGACCTTCTTCTCCTTTGGTTCCTTGTCTCCCGCTGTCACCGATCGAACCTTTTTCACCCGGCGCCTGTGTATAGAATAGTATCGTAGGGAGAAAGTAAGTAAATGAAAGAAAAAATCCGTAAAACATTATTCAAAGGGACATATTCCGGATAATAATTTGTCTTCAACGGAAATATTAGTAACATATCGCATATGTTGGCCGATCATTATAAATACATGGTTTTTCCGGATTGTCCGTACAAACTTTGAGAATGATCTCATAAATTATTATATTAGTGAGTAGAGACAAAAACCTATATGAATACAAAACTCACTAACGCAGTGCAGCTATCTCATGTAATATTAAATTTAACATAAAATTCTAAATGAATCATGAAATTTTTGACGTCTGGTAATCCCAAAAATCACGTGACATTTCAAAGTAGGGTTTTTCGCTCTTTTTAGAGACAACTATATAATATATTATCTCACGGGAAAACCATTTTTCCATTAAATGAGGCAGCAGGGTAAGTACCCTTTAAAATCCCGTATTCGCGAGACGTAAGAAAAATGTTGATTCCTATCACCTGTATCTGTGTGAGACAGTCTCAACGTTTTTACGGATAAACCTTGTAGATTAATAAAACTTGTATCGGTACAATACACCACTGTTCAAGTAGTTTTCTTTTTCTTATACAACTGCAAATACATATATGTATTTTTTTATGAATTAATGATTTGGATTGTAAAAAAATCAACATCTATACAATCATTTAAACAAACATCTTACTTTTTTAATATGGCATAATAATACCCATCTGAAACTATTTTGTTTAATATTAACAAAATACATGCAACAATTTCATATAAATATAATAACCAGCAATATTGTATAAAAGACACTGTCGATTTGGTTTCTAATTGTTGATAACTATAAATCGACACTCGAATTAGCTTCCGAAAAGTGTATAATGAAATTAGTCTCCATAAGCCTTAACTAATATTATTTATCAATGAGGTTTTCAAAGCACTCTGATTCATGAAATACGTCGAATGTTCATAATTTCGTTTAGGTACTCGCCAAATATGCAGTTCCAATGACTTGGATTTACATCGATTTTATAAATGCAGTATGCATTGTCGCTGTCGTTACTCTGTGTTTAGTGACTACTTCTGACAGAGAGTTGGAAGTATGTGCGCTGAGTTTAAAGTTTATATATTTAACAGTTTTTAAATTTAGAAGTAGAGGTTAGATTAGTAATGGAAATGTACGAAAAGCAAATAATGAACTGATGCTTTAAGTTTGAATGATAATTTGTAGAGTTTTTCTTCGATGGTGGAAAGTTTGAAGAAAAAGCGGATTGTATAGTTACTGAAAATTTAGTCGCTAGCTATGATTAGTCGGAGAGTGGTTGATTAGATACGTTCGAGCATGATTAAGTTGCTGGCTGAAATGATATCTTGCGTAGAGAACTATAGGATGAATGTAGGACTATTACCTATATGTGAATTTTCATCTTCGGTAGAAAAGGACACTAAGCGTTGATAAATAGGAAAAGAGAATGGTTGAAGCTCTTCTGGAGATGGTGTTGCCGTGCTTTGTGAAGTTGAATATTCTGTCATTGTGTATGCCGAGTTATATGATGGTGTTGTATCATTTGATTGGAGTATTGTAAATGAAGTATAAACTTCTCTACCGATTATACATAATATGACATTTACTAATTTTACGCTAAAATAGTTAAATTCGTTAAATGCTATTTTTTCAGCTTTTGATGTCATCGACGTATAGTAGAACGTCGATTGCACTTTGCACTCAGTAGTTTAGCGTTGGATTATTTTATACAAATTGTCTATAGTGTCGTTCAGTCGGAAATTTAGTCTTATCTTATCGATTGCCATAATCTAGATTATATAGTACAGTAGCTAGTAGCTAGTAAAGTAGCTACCTACTATACAAAATTACGTGACAAACCAGTCAAAGCTTAGGATTATTTGTATGCGCGTACGTCGCGACGTACACGTGTGTAGTGGAAACCCACCTGCATACTAAACTTAATCAAATTTTGGTAATCGATATATTTTTGAAGAAAAAAAAGATGTAGGGAGCTAAATTCAAAGGTACCTTTTAAAGGTGAAATTTCGATTACCTCTAAACGGACGTCACTTCAATTATCTCGAATCAAAATAGCAAAAATGTGTACAATTTAGAGAACGTTATTTATTTATTTTTTTTTTAATTTTGGTTTTAGGTAATATTATATTATTATAAATGTAATATCATGATATAGTTTAAACTATTAAATATTCTATGAAATAAGTATACTATTATTTTTTTAAAACGATTACAACACAGGTACAATTTCAATAATTTATTCCGCAGTATTCATACTTTTTTTAATGACGTAAACTTGAACTTAAGTTTAAAATTATTACGCCATATTTTCAACATTACATTTTAGTTATACTTAATTTTAGGCTCCAGTTATAAATGCAAATATTAGGCTAACACGATTTCCCTTACTTATTTAACTATTGTAATCGTATATACGAAATTAGGTAAAAACGAAAGTATTATTTATTATAATTTTTCCTGTAATATCCTTATCCGTGAACATTGAAAATAATTCCACAGTTTTAATGCGTGAATCATTTGGTATTAAAAAAAAAAAATTATCTGAATGGATATAATAAAATATTAGCGGGATTTCTTAAAATATATTTTATATAGTATCATTTTAATATGATGATGGCCGTATGTACGCCGTATGATTGCATTATTTAATAATTAAGTATTTTCAATGCGGGTTTTTTTTTTTGTATACACCTATAAAATAAATGACTATAAAAACCAACATTTATAACTATCGGTTTAACTCATAAATTATGGGAAATTAACTTCTTCCCACCGTGTAGGTGTTGCTCAATTGTTTAGTTTTTCACCGACTATGTATTTAATTATTTATTGTCTATTGTGATAAAGTGTACGATGAATAATCGATAAGTTCGAATTTACAACAGTCGATCGCTATACTGCGTATCGTGAATAATTGTTTAGAGTATTTATGTGACAACGATTAGTTGGCGACTCGGCTGCGTATTTTCCGCGACAAATTTAGAACCTTGCTATATCAAATAACGTAAACTCATTATAAATAGTTACTTACCCCTATTAGACCGGGTTCGCCTCTCAATCCAGGATTTCCTAATGCGCCGACTGGACCCTAGTCAAAAATATACGTACACAAATTAATATTTTAGATTGACTAAAAGCACAGTTTCGGGAAAAATTATACGTATATTATACATGTTTAATACACGCAAGAAGAGAGTGCACTGTCCAAGATTTTTTTAAGGTAGGCAGCTTTAACTAATCATTTATTTTTTTTTTGAAAACGTCGTAATGTCCACCCGCTCGTGTAGATTCGATGTCAAAATTAAATCTTTCTTTCAAATTTAACGAACCTCAATAGGTAGTGCTAATATTTGTATACACATTTTATACGAATTAATAATGATCAAACTAAGAAACGCAATAAAAAGAAATGTTCAAATACTTTATGGTTAATTGGCCGTTACAGTAGAATTTGATTTGTCTGCCTTTCTAAACAACAGACAAAAACAATACAGAAAATGTATGTTCACGTAAAATAAACTAAAATATCGTTTTGTACTAAAATTATTTTAAGAGATAAATATTCTTTTTTTTTTAAATTCGCTGCATCTTAAAGACTATTACATCGGTGTTTTTTGAAATATTATTTGAAAAGTTATAGTTAATTAAAAAAATATATATACATAAAATGTAAAATACGATTTTTTTGTATCATCGATAATGAATCAAATATTTAAATTATTGTAAAACGCCGACGAGATTCTCTTCAAAATATTGTCATTTATAAATTGCATAAAAGACATTATTTTTATTTATCCTTAAATAGGATTTTAAAGACATTTCCCGTTGTTTTACGTCAACACATTTTGATATATTTTCGTTAGAAATAAGAAAAAGGCCAGAAGTTGCATTTAATTGAGTTTTTATCAAGAAATGTGCTGTGCTTTATTAAAAATATCAGATGAGAATATTATTACGAGATTATAAGATACAATATCACTGGATTTCGGTGTATGCTCGTATAATTAAATTCATTATTATTTTTTTCATATGGGTTTCCGTTTAATTAAACATTGTGTAAAGTGTTTAGACTGAATTTCGAATAGTGTACTTATAATTATTTAAATGATTCTTTTATAAGCACCTCGTAGACTTAAAGGCACCTTTAAATTGAAATCGTTAAATATACTTACAGTTTCTCCCTTTGAACCTTTGAACCCCTTTTCTCCGGGCACGCCGATTTCACCTGTTACATGGAATAACGGATGGTCCTGATAACAATATATTGACAAAGATGATAATATTATAAAACCTTATACCCAATATCACCTTTATCTCCATCTTCTCCCGGCGGTCCGACCGGTCCTGGTGGGCCTGTAAAACAGAAACAAATCGTACTCATTAATAATAATAATCCAAATTTACATATATCGTTTAAGTTCTTCTCAAAAAATAAAAAAATCTAAATTCAGACAATTTTCAAGATGTTTAATTTATATACATACATGCAATGTTACTCAAAACATATTTATGTTTCTGGGCGTGACGACAAAGTTATAGCTATTATAGTTTTATTATGATAGGTTTCTTCTCGGAAAACAAATTTTTGGTAAGTAAAGAATCTCCAATATTCCTATGTAAAACCCTCGAAGTTCTTAATTATTTTTCCGAAAAACTGTTACTTTGGTTACATAAATTATCAAATTTTAACATGTAGTGCCTCAAAACTCAAAAGATGCCAAATTTCTGCTCAGTGGAATCTAACCGACATTTTTAGTGGTTCACTCTTTTTTTAGATTTAAATTTTTTTCATTTTTAAGATTTTGTTGGTTTTCCTTGGTAACAGTGAAAAAACACGATCAATACTACTTCGCTCAGAATCGTTTTTAATTTGCATAGAGCACTTAAATTAACTTATCTTGTATATATTAAATTCCCAACTACTCACCTATAACAGTAATCTATCCGTGAGTGGTATCATTTAAATAAAAACTAATACTATTCATATTTTCGTGCGGATTTATTATTATTATCGATTTTTTAATTACTATATCGAATAAATGAACAATTCGAAAAAACAAGAACGAGTGCTTTGAAAATAAATTGGAATCGATAATTAAACGAAATGTAAATATAGTTTTTCAGTATATATTTAGTATATAGGTTTTAAAAAAATACATTATAATATTTTTAAAATCCTAAATTAAAAATTATCTGACCTATACCGAAAACGATTTTAATACGTTTTAAAGCGCACTAGTACGTTTTTTTTTTTTTTTGCCAAATTACAGTTTTACTCGAGTAAACATTTAATTACGTTAAATTTACGAATTTTATTGTAATGTGTACATATTTTTTTTAGTTAAATTGATTTTTTGAAAAAGCCAGTACATTGTGGGTATTTTGTACATATTCGTTACGCTTCTTGTTCGGGATACTGCTCATAGTTACTACATCACTAAAGTAGATGAGAAGTTAGGATATATACGGTGATTTATAATCAACGATAAATATTTGCTAACGAAAAAAAAAATGTCTTCGGAAGAAATAAGAATCACTTTTTTTTTATATTAATTTTGCTCTTAAAAAATTTCCTAGAACAGTTATCTCAAGAAACTCGGTCTCTGTTTTCAATTTTGACGAAAATGACTGAGGGAATAGGCATAACTCATTTTCGACATATTTTTCTAAAATACATTTGTTTTGTTTGATGTGAAACAATATACTATAGACCGCATTTAACTCTGATTTTTAATTTGATTTTGTATAATGGTATAAACGAATTGATAAAAAAATTAAAAAATTAGCCCTTTTTCAAATATGCATGATAAAGTTTGAAACAAAAATATTGTATAACAGAGTAAAATGTGGCATGTGTAGGAAGTTTTTCTTTTTCTAACGAAAAAATTATCATCAAAATCGGCTTACTCATGTGAGTCATGATAGAAAATGCCCAGGCACCGGGCATTTTAAAATATTTTTAATTTAACAAATATTAAGAAATTGATGTACTTACCTGGAACTCCTCGAGCTCCCACCATCCCGTCGTTGCCAATGGGACCGGCTGGTCCGATTTCACCCTAAATTAAAACCAATTGAAATAAACAGTTTTCCGTTTTATAAGAATAGTTATAACGGAAATAATTTCCACGTGGAAATAAAACGATGACAAAACGTTTGAAACGAAATGTACAAATTAATGTGCGTACTAGTAAAACATTACAATTATTAATTATGTATATATATATTTTTTTCGAAAATCGAACCCGACGTAGTATAAATTGATTTTTTTTTTATAGAAATACATGACAGAAAAAAAACTCGATTAATTCCACCAATTAGGTTTTCCTTGGCGTAATTTTTTCGTCGGAATTGTTCAATCAAATCGTATTCTGTTTATTATTCGTAATCTCTCTCTCGGTTTACGATAAATTTAATTTATTTTATTTTTTTTTTTTTTTATCTTTGATTTCTCATTTGCTACAAATTTTCTGAAATATTGTATTATTTCATATCGTATTATTAAATTTATTCCATGATTATGTCTACTCATTTTAAATTATATTATTGTTTTTGACAGCCATTTAATTTAAAAAAGATCGAATAGTAGTAACTAAGGCTGTGATTTGAATGCACTATAAAATCTTAAAAAATTCAATAGAAATCCCTAAAAATGATAAATTACAAACATGAGATTACTTAAACATTCTAATCGTTTAGATATAAGTACCTACATTTTCTTGAAATTAATGACCACGATTAACATTGTCTTATAGGATCGTTTCAAATTAAACGTTGTAATTAAGTACCCATACTCGTATACATTTGATTGAAAATTAAAATTAAGAAAGAATATTAAATATACCTAATTATTACATATAATATAGCTTATGTGTAAATTAAAAAATATGTGATGTTTGTAAAAATGGATAAAAAATAGCGTTGATCTTACGTTATGATGGGATAAAATGTTCTTAAAAGCTAAGCAAATAACCTAAAAAATTTGAAGTATTAAAAAAATGTAAAATAAATATTTCACAATTCAATTTGATGTTACATGATTTATAATTTGTATTAAGAAACTATATGCTTTACAATTAGGTAATAAAAAAAGCACTTTCCATTCAAATTCACAACCTTAGAAATAACAAAATAGATACACAATAGAATCTATACGATGCCATTACATATAAATTTAATTTTCATACCTAACATATGACATTAACAGATTGTGGAACTCATTGCGTTTACTTATTTTTTTTGGTTTGTAATCATAATTTTAGCAGAGTGCATGATCGAAATGTCTGTGATGTTACTATGTGTTCAAATATAAAATTTAAATGAGCTTTTTTGGTTATTTCGATAATTAAAAAAATATTACTAGGTTTTTTAAAAATATTTTTGAAGTGCTTATTTCTACACTAGTTAAGCTTATTGAGCTTTTTAAGGGTTCACTAAGAAGTGATTTAAGCTTTATTCTGTTGATTTAAAGCGCTTTAAGTCAAGAACTCTGACCATAACGTAACTTCAAACTTTACCTTATCTCCTTTCAGACCAACTGCGCCCGGTGTTCCTGGTGGTCCTTTGCGTCCTTCAGCTCCCTAAACAATACATTCAAAAAGATAAAAATATATTACGATAATATAAATCAAGTAAACCATAATATTCTATTGGTTTTTCCCATTCGAGTTGAAATCCAAAATCATTTAAGATTTATTATTTTTTTACTTTTTCTATGTATGTATAAACTCATAAGGTTCACTTAGTAGACAAAAAATTGAGTTTTAAAGTTCTTTCCCCCCTCCCAAAGTAGATTAAAAAGCTATTTATCTTTTTTTTTAGAGTACATACAAAGGATATAGTTTCACAATCGTCGATACATAAAAAAAATATTTAAACACGAATACAAATGTGTTTAAAAAAAAAAAAAAATAAATAAAATATTCATAAAACGAACACCAATACTAAATATGTAAGGTCTTTTATATACGATTAGATAGTACATATTTAATGGAATAAATGTACTTTAATAGACTATTTTTTTTTATTTTTATTAAAATATAATATAGTGTTTTCATGCATATATATATGTGAATAAAAAAAATATATCGTTTTAAAAATTAAGTCCAAAAGTTATATGCATAAAAGGTCAAAATTTGTCATAGCTATTAGTGAGCGGTGACTGACAATTTAAATATACTTAGTCATAAACTAAGACAATACGATAGTAGGTGACCCCATCTAACTGTTCAAAAATCAGGGATTCGGAACACACAAAGTTGTCTTACACAAATTTATCTCAATTTATTTTTCAAAATTACTTAAGTTATTAAGATTTTTCGCACAAAATTAATATTTATTTTCTGGTTTGTATAATATTTGAATATTTCGAAAATCTGATTTCGAGTTGAGACAACAGGTTCTAATGCTTCTCGTAAAATTATATACGCCGAATATTAAATTATACGTTCCCTGTATTTTAGGATAAGTACAAATTATATACCAAGTAGGTATAATTTTGTCTGTGAACCTTATATTCGGAATTGGAAAATTGTGAAATATATGAAATTTCAAAAATTACGTTTACTTGTTCTACAATAATATTATCACTAATTGTAACAATGTCAGACACCATACATAACTGTATAATATATAACTATTGGTTCAATGATTACTGGGTTTGTGTTCACTCTGTGCAAAAACTACAAACGAATACCCCAAGTTTGAAAAACAACGGGAGTTCTAAAATACATGCGAATACAAAGTAGATATGTATTTTATACACAATATACAATATATGAATGAGACATATATTATTATTCTTAACATTTTTACGCATAATATTTTTTTATTTTTTTTTTTTTGATAATATCAAATTATGTAAAAATAATAGTCGTCTGCAGAAGCGTAGCCAGAATTATATAAAGGGGGAGGGTTTAAGTTTATTACTAACTTGTACTAAAACTTTGAGTTTCTCACAGTTTTTGTTATGTTAGGTTAACTCAATGCTTATACTCAACCTGAGATATTCAAAGGTATAATACTGTTGTATATACAGAGTGATTCACTAAGTGTGCCCATATTTTTGGTTAAATTTTGTTTATATTTAAATTCTGTTTTTTAGAACTTTTAAGTCTAGTTATAGCCAATACTTTCGAATACTTGAATTTTTCTCAATAACCGATACTAACATTGGTTTTATGAACCTATATTATAAAATCCCATAAATAGATTGAGTATCACTTTAAATACATTTTTGATTTCCGTCAACCCGTTCACGAAATTTTCAGTCACTTTTAAGTTTAGGTGCACTAATAAAACGCTGCATACCGTGCCGCTACACAAATGTTCCTTCACTGTAATACATTTTTGTTGCTAAGTTGTTATTTCTCCAACTGCACCCAAATTATCTTGGTACATTTCAATAAGTTGTTTGATATTGTTTTCTTAAAATTTGAAAATTTGTCTTTTGATAAAGGTAAAAGACATTAAAAATTATTAAGTATAGTATTATTAGTATTTTAATCTCACAAATATAGATTTGTGAGATTAAAATATCTCATTTATTTGATTTAAAAAACCATCAATAAATGGAATGAATAAAAAATCCTAAAGTAATCTCCAGAATAATCGGTTTATACGTTATAACGATTTTTTTTTTTTAACATTTCTTCTACAAAGCAAAGACATTTCAATATTTCAATGTATCATATTTAGATTTCGCTTCATCGAATATAGTTTTAAACTCAACAACATCATTTTTTCTTATATTTTCAATAATATCATAAACACTGTCTGCATTATGAATAGCATCAATCAGATCTATATTTTTGTTTAAAAATATTTACTTTGTGGCAAAATTAAACCAAATACTCTTTCTAATACAAATATTGATAGAATAAATGCCAGTTTTTTTTTAAAGCATCCTCGACAATCCAAGAACACACCTTTGTAAAATCGTCGTATATGATATTAAACAAATCGATAAAAACAAATATGGAATCATGCCGGTTCGCTCAACTAGTTGGATACAGTAGTTTTCCATTTTTAGTATTTGAAGAAAAACATAGATAAGATATTGATTATATTAAAACATTGTTTTTTTTTTTAGGATTTCTAAAAAAACAAACTTTCTGAATAATTCCTGTTCAGTTCATAATGAACTGAATATTACAAGAATCTGTTATCACCAAATTTCAACAATGGGAACTTCAATGAATATATTAGACATGGGGATATTTTTTGATTTCATGGAGCTTGAACGCCATTAAATTATCCACCCAAATGGTAACACTATCATTTCCTTAACTACGTAGATACTTCAAATCAAGTTCTACTTTAAAAAAATATTCTCTTATGTCAGAAAGTTAAGGTATCATTTGGTGTGATTAATTTATTCTATAAATTAATTGTTATCTGTACTTAATATAAATAATTGCTAAGGTTGCAACTAGACAAAAGTTCCTTTTAGGAAAAATGCTATAGTTTATTATCGGATCAAGAATCCAAGAGTTGATTGTCTTTATGTCGTAAAATTAAACCGTATAAAAATGTCAACGAATAAATGAAATAAAAAAAAAACACATTTAATAGCCTTTTTAAATCATTTATGTAAAATAGTTCTAAAAAAATAAAACCTATAAAAAAGAACAACAATAGATTTACATAATAACGTAGATATTATATTTAACAAGGATTTTTTTTTATTTGCACACTTACGCGTTGTGTATTCACCTCATCGTCGGATGTATTATTACGTGATTTGAAAAATATTTTTTTTTTTCAATAACGTTTTGAATGAAATTTTATGAAGACGTGTAAAAAATGGCGAACACACAGAAATGAGAAGTAAGTAGACATCACGATTTATTACAAAATATGCTATGGTAGAGATCAATTGATTTTTTTTCAAGAAGGCTATACGTAAATACTTAAATATTTGTTTCACAAATAAATAAACCTCGTTACAGTTACCTAACCTAACCTAACCTAATCGTTATGAGTTACACAACATTTTATGTTAAAAAATTCAAATTTTGTTTTAATTAATAAAATATTTGAGTTAATTTAATAGCTTTAAAGTAGACATATAGACAACAACAATTTAATATACTGTACAATTATATATTGCTTTAATTTAGCCAGAAATCATGTACGAATCGGAGATATGATCACTAAGGAAATCAGACGAAAACAATTCTCACAATACTAAAAAGGTACTAGAAAGACATTGTAAAAAGTGTTCGGGTTAACTAAGGACCATTGGGAAAAGAAAAAAAGACAAATAAAAAGCTAAAGGCCATATTCTAGAATACAAGTATAGTTATAAGGAGAAGAAAATTTCAGTCATCAGGACATGCTTGTAGAAGTTAGAATGAGCTAATATAAATAACGATGAAGCAGACCCTGTTTAGAAAAAATCTCTAAGTGGCCTAAAACGAGGTAAGAACCTACAATAATAAAGGATGTAAAACGAGTTGGTGAACGATTAAACTGGAAAAAAAATCAGTGGATAGAGAAGGTTGGAAAATCGTGTGTGAAATGCGATTATTCTTTGAGGCTTAGAGATCAGTGAAGAAAAAGATAAAGAAAATATTTGTTTTATATTACCTGCGGTCCTTCTTTGCCGGATTCGCCTTGTTGTCCTTTATCTCCAGTTGATCCTGGAAGACCTGGGGGTCCCGTGTCACCTTTAAAATTATAATCGAAAACAAACTATTGAGAAATTAAATTTAAAAAATAAATTTTCATTAATCATTAAAACACCATATAAATTAAATAACTTCTAATTATAAATCTAGATGTTCAGGTATCGCTGAAACTCATTGAGGATCGTTGATATCTTAATCTATTCTGAGGTTCTATTCTAATCTATTATATTTATGAAATTTTCATATTTTGATAAAACGGGAAAATTTAGAATGGTCACGGAGTATGAATAAATAATATAATAAAATATTTTTAGTACTTAGTATATTTAAATTTAATTTAAACTAAAATGAAAAAAAAAGTATAAATGCCAAACCTTTAAGTCCGGCTGCACCTGATACTCCCGGTAATCCTGTAAAAATAATATTATTGATAATTTATTCATAAAATCGATACAATAATTGAACAAATAATGTATTATAATATACTATTCAATTACCTCGATCGCCCGGGAATCCTTGTAATCCAGGCGAACCCGGTTCTCCGGGTTTTCCTGGTAAACCGACTGAACCGGGAAGTCCTTCTTTTCCTATATACAGAGGAAATGTTGTTATAATATTTTTTTTTTTTTTTTTTTTTTTCAAAAATCGCGTCACAGGTCTGTGTAAAAATCCGTTATTAATTTGTAATGTACTTCAATTTTTATTTTCTAAATTGTTCACTTTTACGTTTTTTATCTTGTAACGCAGATAATTTAATAATTAAGATGAAATATCCACAAAAGAGAACATCGCTGTATAAATTTCGATTTTTAATTTTTTTTTTTTTTATTATTTTTCATTGAAAAAAATGAATAATCTAATAAACTTATAGTGAAATGCAAGATTATGTAAATTAATCGGTTTAGCTTTAACGTAATACTATTTTACCTGCGTCGCCCGGTCTTCCCGCTTCTCCCGGCAATCCGGGTTGACCGGAAGGACCTGGTTCTCCTATAGAGCCGGCCTTTAAAATAAATAAAATATTATAATTATTTACAGGAGTTGTTATTTGTTATCATACACGGTGTACTTACTTCCCCCGGTTGACCCGGCGGTCCGACAACTCCCGGAACTCCCGTCACACCAATCGGTCCCGTCTCTCCCTAAAATACAAATATATATTAAAATATCTTTTTTTTATTATATTATTTTGTGAAGTTTGTGATGATACGAGATTTCACATTTAATAAACTTTAAAGTAAATAATATTAAAATTATTGTCAGCATTATGGTATTATAATTGTAATGTGTCATAAAATAATATACAAGAGAATAACGTAGTACCTACACGTTCTACATCCAATATTTAAAGAGTAGCTTGTCTATACGGTATGTTTTTTTTTTCACAATCTATAATATTTCCTATCTAATTTTCCTAAAAAAATATTCTCACCTCGTGTGTCTAAATTAATGTGAAAATATACTTTTAGGGAAAATTGAGAATAGAGTTTCAATTTTCGAAAAATTTCACTTAAAATCGAATTTTACTTTCATTATTTTCGCTAAAAATCTATATAAAGTTAATTCTTAAATGTTGTATTCTTTCAATTTCGTAATTCAAGTGTTTCCTTTAAAATTAATTAAGGAATTACCTAAATTGTTTTCCATTTACATGTGTTCACCTCTGAAAATCACTTACTCTGAACAAATTTAATTTTAATAATATTATTACCTATATTAATATTATTATCATTACTTATTAATAAAAAATTGTATTACTGACCGGCGGTCCTCGTTCTCCTGGAAACCCTGGTAGCCCGTCTTTACCGCTGACTCCGGGAGCACCTGGAGGACCGACAAATCCTCTTAAACCGTCCACACCTATTCAAATGCAATTGAAATTATTAATAATATGCAACGTAAAGTGTGAATTCGCTCACTAGGTATATATATTTAACAGGGAAGTTCAATGATTTTTCTTTTCAAAAATGATGCGTACAAAATTATTGTACGCATTATAATATATTCTACATAGTTTATAAGACCGTATACATAAAATAGGTCATATATTATAAAAAAAATTGCGCATTTATAAATTTTTTCGATTTTCATGAATTGTTGGAATTATTTTTAAAAAATAGGAAGAGGGCAGTTTTTTTTCAATACAGAAATACTAGCGCCAAATTATTATAAAGATAATTTTCTATCGTACTTCTGGTTTAATCTAACAACAATTGATTGATTTCATATTTAAACGGTTTTTATCAATTATTAAAAAAAAAAATCGATCTACCGTTTCGGGGGTAGCTGAAACTCCATGTATCCCTGCATCAGTTATTGTTATATTTCCCTACCCCTGTATATAAATAACATAGATGCCTACTGCACTGTCTATCACTGAGGAAGTGGTTATTGACGAATTATTTCAATATATATATATATATTATTATTGATTGATTAAAATTAATAATTCATCATCTAAATATCTAAATATGCATCGCACGAACTTCATTTAAAATACAATGAATTAATTATAATTAGGTAAGTATATATATATTACGAACCGGGTATTCCGCGCTCTCCCGATGCGCCGGGAGGTCCAGGCTGTCCAGTATCGCCCTATAATTTAATTCAGAATTAATTAAAAATATAAAGATATAATAACGCCATTGGGTACAAGTGAAGCGAGTCAATGTTGGTGATACCAGTGATTAATATCAACAAAACGATCACCGACTCAATTTAATAAGCGTAATATTCCATTAAAGTAAGTTTAAAACCTAACAATATTTATTAGAAATGAAATTAATTAACAAAATAAATATAATGAAAAGGTATAATTGATTTTGACATTTTTTTTTTTTTTTTAGGAGATTGTTTGATTATCTACGAATGTCATTGGTATACAAATAAATAAAATCCCTAACAGAAAGGAAATTAATATTATTTCGTTAAAAATCAACAATTATTTATAAAATAAACTGTATTTGTATTTGAATTAGGATATCTTAAACACGTTCATTATCCACAGTTTATTATGAAAGGAATATTATATTATTAAAAATTTTAAATTAAAAATACTATCGGCGTCGTATTTAAAACACGGTAATTGTATTTATTTTGTTTTACCTTTGGCCCAGGAATTCCTTCGGAACCCGTTCGTCCTCTGGTACCTCTGAATCCCTAAATAAAAATTTAAATTGTATAGGTCAGTATAAATATTTAATACGTTACACGAAATTACTAAAAACTATACGCATATTAATATATGGATGCACACCCTCCCGACCCATACCCATATTTTAGTTTGACTAGTACCAACTTGAAATAAATAACCAATACCCGGCTATATCAGCATACGCTAAGATATAAACTGTATAATGCTATCGTTTTTCAACAATCTTTGTCGTTAAAGTCTTTCTCTAAATTTGTCTCTCTTTTCTTCTATCTTATTATTTATAAGTATAGATGATCATAAACTATAGACTATATTTTTATTTTTTATTTTAATGTCCAAGACCACATCTCTCTTTCTTTATCCATTTTTATAATTAAAAATGTATAATAGTATATATGAAAAAAATGGCATACTTCGCATGATGAGTGGGCCACTGTTGATGGTGAAAAATTGAGAAAGTAGAATTAAGATTGAAATTTAATGTACATCTATGCGCAACGATTAATCATTCCTAATGAAAAACGATTCTGAACGGAATTTGGTTATGCATGTTTTGAAAGGCATATTTATGATTTTCGCAAATATTTTATATTAAAATTCTTATAAAAAAATTCGACACTGCACTCAATTTTTAATCTAAATATTTTATCTATAGAGTACCTACCGAAAAAATTACATACAAACTCGCGAAATTTAAAAGTCTATAAATAGCTCAAATGTTCTGAAAATTTCACCACGTCTAGAAAACCAAATATAAGTTTTCTGTCCAAACTTCAAATCTCCACGAATACTTTTAACTGGATTTAAACAAAAGTATATAATTTTAAGGCATGATTTTCCCCTAATTTCTCTGTTCTTTCTAAGTTTATTTTCAATTTTGATCTTTTACTAAAAATAGTATACACAAAATCAGTAAATGACTTTCTTAAATCACCAACTAAATTAAAAATTTCAACAACAATGTCTTTTTGTCGTTTTTTAGTCTGAGCAATGTTTCTGGTAGAAAACATAAAGCGTAAAAATTTAAAATAAAGAAATCCTATAATGCCGTAAATTTAGTTATTTTCATTTTTAATTTGTTTTTGGTTGTTACCAATTATTATGAAAACTACTGGGAAAATCAAAAAACGATTTTCTTCTAGGTCCAAAATGCGAATCAAAAAGGTCTTTAGAAATTTCGATTGAAGCAAAGTGTCTACTAGAAAACATAAATTACAAAAATATAAAATCATGAAATCGTTTCACCGTTTATATTTGTTCGTTTATTCCAAAGGTTTCCCAAAGTAATCTATCTATCTAGACTTCAGAGATCCATTCTGACCTGCAAAAGATCCATGTCATCGAAAGCGATTGGGGGTGAAAGAGACGTAAATGAGATTAGTAAATAATATCAGAGGGGTCTATGAAAAACGGAAAAAAAAATTTGGAAAAACCTTTCTTCCTACGGTTTTCCCCAATTATTAAAAAAACCATTTAGAAAATCAAAAACCTACTAAATAGATAAAAGTTCATTTCAGAAAAGATGCTACACTTAATTCATCGGTGCAAGATTTTTGGTAGAAAAGTTGTTCACATATAAATAATAATAACAACAATAAACATTATAATAGGACCAATACGTTCCTCATTTCACTCAGAACCTAAAATTAGACACGAATTAAATACATTAAAAATCTTAAAATTGGTAGTAAATAATTATTGCCTTTTCTACGATTAAAACAATAAATTAACTTTAGCTCCAATGTTGTTGTTATAATTAGGTACTTAGTTGAAAGTGTAGATCATTAAAATTTTCAAATAATATAAATATCATAATACAACAACTGGTTTTGGTAAAATAACATCAAATTGGTTTTAGTGATTTATTTATGATTTAAATTTGAAATCGGAATATTTACTCTGGGTCCTGTCTCTCCTCTTTCGCCTTGTAATCCGGTGTTACCCTGAAAAATAGTTAAAAGTCATATTGACATTTGTATATTATGTTGAAGTAAAAACTATTATAATGTTATTATATGATATAAAAAAGTGATCTAAAAGTACGGTGTAATGGTTATCGAAATTTTATGAACGATCAATTCGTATAATGTATTATAATATTCTAAAAATATTTTTGTGAGGTTGTTCAATAGTTTTCAGATTTTAGAAATTGTAAATTTTTTAATTTCCAGGAGCGATCTCAAGTGTAGACTAATTATTTAGACTTGAGATCGGTATCTAAAATATTTTTTAAAAGCATAAAACATTTCACTTAAATCAATATCGATATTTTAATAAAAATGAGTTTTTCATATGTAGTATGCAGTCATAAATTTAATGTTTTACGTGTTTTATGTATATTATTGGGAAACGTGATTGGAAATTTTTATAAATTCAAGTTTAACCTCATCATGTTATGCAAAATTCTTCTAATTTTTCTAGTGTTCTATTTTACTTCAATAAAATCAAATACCTACGCATATTTATTTAATGTATTAAACAAATGTTTATGATATTATTGAATTTGAACTAGTTAAAGATATTTTATTACAATACCAACGTTTAAATAAAATTATGTTTTTAGAGTTTTTCTGAATTCAATTTGTGATTAAAGGTATCAACAAATTTGATTTGTTTGATTTTAAATACAATTAAAAAAAATGTTAAAACGATATACATACTCGTTCTCCTTTTTCGCCATGCATACCGTCCTTACCGAACGCTCCCTTGTCACCTTTTTCTCCCGGAGCTCCAGGATATCCCGGTAAACCAGCTGGTCCCGGTTTTCCTTTCTCCCCTATATTATATTTGAAATCAATATTTACTTCGAGTTCTTGTTTGATATTAATATCGAAATAAACTACCAGGAATTATTACGTTACCTTGTAATCCAATTGCACCGCTTTCCCCGCGAGGTCCTTCAGATCCCTATATTAAATAAAAATTATAATAGTTATTCCGATTAATGACACACTTTGTTAAAATAGAAATTTCTGATTGTTAGAAATTTATTTTTTGCAGATATCAAATAAAATAAATAACTATTTGATGTATACTATATTTACATAACATTATACGTTTTGATAAAAGATCAACAGACGCTATTTAATAGTAAACTAACCTGTTGGATAACGATAATTAGAAGTGGTTTTTCAAATTTTTTTCAATTTTTTGAAATTTGAAAATTATTTTTCATCTATTAATGAACACCTTAATGCTAAGATTATTCACTTATTTATTGTTTGGGACCTATTTAAGGAAAAAGAGTATTGCTATTTTTATGAACAAATATAACTTTTTAGATTAATAATCTGAACAATAAAGTTGGAGGTTGATGATAAATTCATCCATTACCACTAGCTCAAACATTTGAATTATTTGACTTACTGTTTTTGCTTTGTAGGAATAATTTGTTCAGTTTTTTTATTTAGTTCATTTAATTAGTGCTCATGATGAATTTAACTTTGTTTCCTTAAATTAAATTTCGTACTTAAATATGTTACAAAAATATAAAGAAGTATAAGTCAAATCATTTTTTTAAAAAAAAAAAAATTGAACTACTGGAAGTATGTTTAATTTACTCATGCTTATTGGACTACATTTATAAAAAAACGGATTAATTTCAACCGCTTCGATGTACTTTTTTTAAAATGTATTTTTAAATGTAAGAGACATTTACTATTTGTATTGAATCATGCACAAATTTAAGTTAGATTTTAAAAAAAGATTTTTTAAGTCTCAGACATTTCTGAAATAAAACAATACTAGGTATATCATAATAAATAATAATCCTTATTGGCATTAGATACAATTGTTACTTATTTATAATATTTTAGTAAACAATAAATAAAATGGTTTGAGAATAAAATCAAACATAGAAATTTAATCGTATCCCTATAGGATTTATTTTTTTTTACAATGAAATACTCGTAAAAGTCGTTGTATGTTGTCGAAATTAAAACTATCGGTTTAATATTTACTTTTGGACCTTCAGGACCTTCGATCCCAACCAGGCCGGGTGATCCGACTAATCCTGGTTCTCCTGTAACAATAATAACCAACATAACAATTTTATTTGTTGTTTAAATATCGTAAATATAATTTGATTGAGGCACAAAATTGAAAATAATAATATAAAAGTAATAGTATACTCGTAACTTTCTCATCATAATAAAATATTGGCAAATTATTATTAACGCATTTATCATAAATATTGTACTAAATTGTATATAAAATTACAATTCGAATCACGGTTAATGGGTATACTTATTGACTTATAAGTATAAAAACGTGGTAGTTTGTTATTGATAATAATAATTCATTAATATTTGCTAAGTTTTCAATGAAAAATAATATTTCATTTTGAATGTACATCTTTTTAAAATATATAAACTATTTACCTTTGAGTCCTTGATCTCCTTTTTCTCCGTCGGCTCCCCTTTCTCCTTTATCTCCTATACGTGAGAACAAAAATAGGATAATAATACTTTTAAGTTTACTATTTTATTCTCCTCGGAGAATAAATATAAACATCCATTATTAAATCATGTAAATAATACTATTCTAAAAAAGACCAAAGATCTAACCTTTATCTCCCATTGGACCGCGAACACCTATATCACCTTTTACACCGCGAGTTCCCGGAAATCCTACAGGTCCGGATGGTCCCATTGATCCTGTATCTCCTTTAGCTCCGACAGCGCCTTTATAATATTTTTTTTATTATTTTATTATTTTGAATAAGTTTTTACTACTTAAATTTGTCGTACGACAAACTTAATGTATTTACAAAATTACCCGTGTTTCCCGGATGACCAGGTGCTCCGTCTGCTCCAGGTAACCCTGGCAATCTAATTTACCATAAACAAATCAGATTTTAAGCTATCACAATTTATAATTTCTGATATTATTACAAAAAAATATAAATACATCACTAAGCAATTCAGAACACCACTTTCAATCGATTTGTTATTTCCACAAAAATATACAGAAATAAGTGCAGGGTACTCAGACAAAACATCATTCTTTATAATTCGGATCGAAGGATGTTTTATCTATTTATACTGAATTGTATTATGTAATATTTATACGATTAATATTTATTGTTTATTAATTAAATGTTTATCAATATGTCAATAGTGATTTAAATCGCTTATCGATTAAGTATCCTTTGCATTAAGAAAAAATATTATGAATTCATGTTTTGTATAGATAATAATTTTATAACGAACCCTGGTTTTCCCGGAGGTCCTGAAACAAAATAATACAACCAAAGTTTGAGTATTGAATTAATTCGTTATAACGAATTATTATAATAAATAGGGTATAATATGAATATTTTTATTTACCTTGATCTCCTGGAGGACCAAAAGCTCCTGGTACGCCTGTAGCACCAATGGCACCAGCAGGGCCGATTTGTCCAGGCGGTCCAGGGTTTCCTAAAAATTAAAACAAAATTATTTTAGTATACAAATAATAACTAACGATGCATTAAATAGGATTCAATTTCCAAACGTAAAACATTTAACGAACAGATTATTAGTATCACTCATTACTTATGAATTGTTACTGGTACAAAACACTCAGAAAAAGTATACTGAGAAAATACGTATAATTTGCAGCTTTATAAAGGGTGTCCTACAATATTATCTATATGCTATTAATTCTGTCAATATTCATTTTTCTTTTATCTAAATCACTGAAAAAAAAAACACTGTAGGATATTCTGTATTCAGTGGGGATATGGATGGACAAAAAAAGAATGAAAAACAATAAAATATTTTAAAAAGTAGTGTTCTAGACGTATGTGAAAGATAAACTGGATAGATAGAGTATCGAATGAACAATGAACAAAGATGGGTATCTTCTATAAAACCATAAAAATTTTAATAATTAGGCTATACTCTCAGATATCATAAATGGTTATCTCTAAATTTTTACTTTTGAAAGGCTTTTTCACAACTAGAAAAAAGGAAATGATGACTAAAAACGAATTTCAATTAATTTACCTGCAAAGACTTAAGCCTAAAATATGTAAACGTAAAAAAGAAAAAAATAGATGGCAGAAAATAGTAGAAAAGAATAGCGAAAAAGTATTACCAGTTGGAAGACTTAAATATCTAAAATAAAAACAATATAGTTTGAAATAAATATGATTAAATTTATCTTAAATAAGAACAGTCGAATAATAATATTATGTAATAGGTATTTAACTTTTTAACTTGATGTGTAGTGAGTTGAAAAACTATACGTCAATAATATTTATAATAATACGTACCAGTGTTTCCAGTGTTACCCTTGGGTCCTGTAAAAATATAAAAGTCGTTTATATATTTATAAGTCAAATGTTTCAATATGATATTCCTTCATCATATTAATTTGTATTAAATATTTTTAAAAAAAAAGTTGAAATTGGGAACAGGGATACCACTGTTTTAGGTGAGAAGTTGGGTAGGTAGGATGTACAAAGCTATTCAATTTATATCTGCAAACATAACAAAACCATTGCTAACGAAAAACGATTCGGACAAAGTTCGGTTATAGTTCGGAAGTTCGATTTTCTCAATTATTTTATTAATTATTCAGAAAAGTTGCTACAGTCTATACACTGGAGAAAGATTTCTTTTCGAGAAGTTGTTTATAGATAGAAAAAAAAGAAACAGAAATCATATTAAAACCTCGCTATGTTCCGAATCTAAAAAAAAATGTACTAAACATGCAAAGTTGTTCATATATTTTAGTTTGTACGAGTGTTTTATAAACATATTATATTGTTTTGATACAAACATCAAAAAGTTGTTGACATAAAAACTTTGATTTTCGGTTTTAAAATTTCAATATAAAATATGAGATTTTTAAAAAGTTTTATTGTACAGCGAATCTTACCAGATTTAGATAACGAATAAAATGCGTAAAAAGGTTTCGGGGTGATCAGGATCAGATTTTTTTTTAATAATCAAGTCTTATTCTCGATATGAACTTTTAATTCAAATATACCTTCTTATCTCGTATCATATCGTATTATATATAATAGATCAGTAATGTTTTGATTATAGTTCATTAAAAATTGTCTTTTTCTAAAAGATGTTTTTTATTAGTCTGATATTTTTTAGTCTTAACACAATTAAAATATATAAAAACCGTTCAAAAATAGTTTTTTTTTTTTTTTAATGTGATTGTAATAAAACTAACCTTGCGGTCCTTCCGATCCTGGCACTCCCGGTGGACCGGGTAAACCCGGAAATCCACGTAGACCCGCAAATCCTCTAGGTCCCTAAAATAACGTACATTTTCGATTTTTACATGTGTACAGTGAATTTATACAGATTATACAGACAAAGATAAAAGTAAAATATAATATTATTGGCCGTTTAGTTTGAAAAAGAACCCCGACAAATTTGACAAGAACGTCATTTTAATGTGTTTCATTGACACATTAATTAATTACTAACCACTCATTGTATAATATACTGTCCTCTAAAAACAAAAAAAAAAAAACAATATAACAAAAAACGCGAAAGATTAACAATAACATAATAATCTAGGGGTCTTTTGAAAATTTCCTCCTTTTCACTAGACTTTTCAATCTTCCAGTTTTGTTTTTTTTTCCATTCCATTTATATAGCTACAGGGCCACAGGGTCGTTGTAACCACCTTCCCTAGCTATTGCCAGTCGATCTGCACTAATGTTACGCGGGAAACAATAAATCCTATTTAAATCAATGCGCGTTTGAGATTCATCGAACAATGGGTGTGTTTGTGCCGCAGTCATATATCAAAATAATGTTAGTACGCAAACCGGCTTAGGGAATTGTTTCCATCACGTGATATTCAGTATAGGTAGGTAGGTATCATCATTTGTCGTATCTCTAATGGAAAACAAATTGCCCTTCTATTATTTATTATATTTTTATCATGCCGAAACGTTATACAAAAAAAAAAAAATTATATAAGTAAAATGTGATTTGATGACGAAAGTTGTTCAGTTGATATGCAAAAAAAAATCATTGCAAACGAAAAACGATTCTGAACGGAGTTTGGTTGTGCTGGTTTTTGATAGGAAGGTACCTAAATGCAATTTTAACATAGCATTATTTCAATTCTAGTAACTAGTAAATTTTTAAATTCGTGTTTTTAACGAATTTGATCATATAATTTGAATTTAAAACGCTTACAAAAATAAATAACGACACTACTTCAAACTTTTTTTTTTTACTGCTCTGTTAAACAATATCATATAAACAGCCAAAAATTCGGCAGATTAATTTAAACATTGGTCCACGAATAAAAACGACTAATATACGTAAAAATTTAAAAGATACAAATTTCAAATCAATTTCGACATAAATTGCTGTCCGCAAAGTAAATACTTCATGTTTTTCGAACGTTCCAACCAACTTCGATCAGATTCTGAAAACGAACTATTCGTAATTTAAGAAAATAACGGTTGGCATAACAATATTATTATAACTTATTAAGTGCCTTAAAATAAATAACACAAATTGACACTTCAAGTAAGTATGTATACAATGTATACATATTATAGAAGTGTATATTGCGTTGATACGTAAATAAACTCGATTATCGATTTATATTTCACACGAATAACTGTATTTTATGATTGTGTTTGATTCTAATTGATACATATTTGAACAGTTACATTTCAATAGTTACATTAACATGCTGCAACTAATTTTCACCGATTAGTTATATTAAAAATATTGAATCATTAAACAATTATAGTATTGTAGTGGATGTTTTACGGACATAATCCATCGAGTGTCTATAAGTATTATAACAGGAAATATTATACGAGAAAATGGACTTTTAATATGATAATAGTATTTCATTGTAAAATTTTAATGAGTATTATTTTATTCGTGCATAATATACTATAGCGGATTATACGATTACCAATTTTACGGATTTCAAAAAATAAACTTTGTTAAACATAAATCGTTTCAAGGTTTTTCGGTTTCCGTAAGTATATTAAAAAAAAAGACGGACATACTTTGCGCGATGGGTTGGTCACTGTTGTAGGTGAACAATTTAGGAAGTAGGATATAGAGAGAAATTGGAGGTATATTTGTATGCAACGATAAATTATCGCCAATGAAAAACGATTCTTAGCGGAAATCGGTTATACATGTTTAAAAGGCCATAATATCTACAATTTTCATCAAAATTTGATATAAAGAAATTCTTTTAAAAAAATACTATATAAACTCAACTTTTTCTATACGTACATCTTATCATAAACCTTCTGTTAAATTTTCAAGCATTTCTATTATGTCTTAACATTTTATCCACAGAAAAGTTTTAACTTAACCTATGATTTTCATAAAAATTTTATATTAAAATTTCGAAGAAAATCGAAAAATTACTTTCTTACTTACTTACTTTCTTACAAAAATTTTAAATCATGGATATTAAAATAATAACGTTACCATTTCTCCGGGCAAACCGGCTAAACCTTGAGGTCCTTCTTCTCCTTGAGGTCCGTCATTACCGCGGGCTCCAGTAGCGCCGATCTGACCTATTATAAAATGATTGTGTAAAAAAAAGTTAAAAATTATACTTAAAAAAAAAAAAACAATAACTATTGTTTCAATATTTAATTTTACTGATTATATTATGGTGGGTACTAACCTGGAAGCCCTCGGTCTCCTTTTTCTCCGGGTATTCCTATAAAAGTAATTAAAATTTCATTGTTAACATTATGTAAGGCGATATAGGCGATCTCATTTTTATAACAAAAGACAATGCTGCTGAATGTTCATTGGTTTACTTCAACTATTTTGATTTAATTGATTTTTTTTTAATTATAATAATCGTTTCATTAAAAGCATTGCTTATTTTTATTTTTATTTATTCACTTAAAATTAAGGCTATTAAAACAATAATAAAAAAAAACGTTGATAAATATGTTCATAAAACAAAAACGTTGTTTAATTAAGTCAGAATCAAAAACTTATACGCAATTAAATCATTAATTTATTGAATATTTCAAGAGGATCCAACAAAATAAATCGTGATTTATTTAGTATTTGCTGAAAAACACGTGATATTTTTCTAAAAAATTAACGTATTTGGTGGATAAGAAATGACTGCTTACGAGGTAACTTAGATGTGACTTCGACAATAGACAAAACGAAAGCAAATAGACTGAGATGGCCTGGGCATGTCACAAAGAAAGAGGAATCAGAAGAACTAAGGGTTGTGATGAAATTAAACACATGACGAAAGAGGGAGAGAGAAAGACCGAATAATAGACGGGTGGATGTAATTGAAAATTATATGAGGACAGCGGGTGTACGCCAAGACGATGTGAGAGATCGAGTCAAGTAGAAGTTTAGAACGAGGGTGGCTGTCTCCAAATAGTTGGGGTATAGCCGAAGGAGACGAAGAAGAATAACGTAATTGTTATTAACGTTTTACAGAATGAATAGTAAATATATATACATACATTTTTTTATTTTTTTGTGAAAAACTAACAAAAATTATTTTTATAATTTGAAAAAACTTATTTTACCCATCGCTCCTGTTACTCCTGGTTCTCCTTTGATTCCGGGTGGACCTGTAACTCCTCGTTCTCCGTCTCTACCCGGTCGACCCCTGTGCCCGTCACGACCTGCAAAAATGATAATAATATCATAAAAAGTTACTCTCAATATTAAATTATAATTTTTTTTTTCTTTAGCTTACCTACTTTAGTTTGCAATATTTTTCTTCTTTAGAAAAAAAAATTAAATTAAAATTATTCAACGCGATAAGAACTCTTAGTTAAAAATGACAACCCACCTAGAATAATTTGATTCCTATCAAGAAAATTACTTAGTAAAAATATCATAATTATTATATTATTATCATAATTTCGAAAATAATTTTTGAAAAACAATAAGATTAAATCCGTATTATAGGTACATATTAAACAGTTTATTTCTGAAAGAATCAAATAGTTTTACCAAACAAATTTAAGTAAATTTATTGTGTATGTGGATAATAACAATATGTTTTTTTTCTTTCAAAATTATACATTATAATAGATATGATAAATAATTTGAATAAAATATCAAAAGCTTATGTTTTTCTTGTAACAATTTTAGTATAAATATGTTGATAAATAATAAATTAAAGTTTCCTGAAATTGTAATAGTTACAAACGCTTAGTTTTAGCATAAATACATGTTACGAGTATTATGTTTAAATACTCGGTTAAAATGTAATTAAAATACATTAAAAAAAAAAATTATAAATATATATTATATAGAATATTTCAGAACATATTACGTATATGACGTGGTCTCTCGAAGATTTATTAATACAATTATATCGTAACGTTGTGAAAAAAATATTAAAATTAGGTCTTTCATAAATAATAATCTTCGAGTACATTACAATTATAAATGTATAATGGGAGAATAGTATGAGAAAAAATTAAACTGAAAAATTACATTCATCGATACAGATTTTGTATAACCATCGAATTTTGATTTTTTAGAAAGTTTGTGCGTGCACTAATCGAGAGAAACATATTTCTAATTTCTATCCCGTAGTTTAAATACAGTTTTTCTAAACGTTTAATGCGCAATCAAATAATTTGTAATGCTGTTGTTCGAATAGCAGTTGGGAAAAAATTGAAATAATCCCAAATATTGGTAGGTACTGGGATGGGCTACTCGATACTTCACGGTACCTACTGAAGAAAGTAACGAATATCGAAATCTAGACATTTTTTGGTACCGATTTCGATATTTTATTATGAAAAGATTAAGTAGAACAAATTATTAATTTTTATTTTATAATGTGTTTTTACATATAAATTCTAAATAGTTTTTTTTAGTAATGATGATTAATAATACGTAATAATATTTGTATTTTGTTTTTATTTTTTAACAAAAGTATCGTAAATTGAGTATTAGTATCGGAATAAAATTAATTGGTACCTAACGAGTATCAAGTATCAAATTTTAAAATTGTTGGTATTGCCCATATCTACAATAGGTACTAACACAATATTGTTATCTCGAAAATTCTAAAACGTATAATTTGTTCACAACATTTTGTTGTAATCGATTATTTTTTTTTTTAATACTATCATTATGATATAACTGACTGACATGACTGACCTGATGGACCGGGCATCCCTCGAATACCTCTTGGTCCCTAAAACATGATTAAATTAAAAATTGCATAAACAAAATAGATTTTTATTATTTTAAAATTTCCACTTTTTTATGATATGCTTACCATTTCGCCTTGTTCGCCAGATTCGCCTTTAAGACCTTCAGGGCCGGGGGGACCTTTAAAATCGTTTGTGAATTATAATAATTATATATCTAAATAATATTATACATTTACAGAGAAATTTATTTTATCACAGTCCAGCGATTACCAACGAAAATTTTGAGTAAAGGGTATTCAACCATTCAATAATCTTTATTTAGAAATATTTTCCCTTAGTTACGAATTGTACTCTATATGAGTACAGATACTTATTTTTGTTTTTCAAATGGCAACCTCCCTCCTTTTCAAAAAAGGTCCCGATTAAACAACTCAGGACAGTTAAAATTAATTTGGATCGGAGATGTGAAGATTGGTAATACATTTTAAAGCATATACGGTTTACGGTGTTTAAGGTGTACGGAATAAGGGTGACATTTTTTCAAATATTTTAAATAAGATCATTTATTAAACGATTATAATGACTGAAAAAAAAAACCAAAATCAATTTCACACAAAACCGTCATAGATAATCGTTAGATCGTGATAAAAAAAATTCACCACGTATATCTACTAAACGTGACCTTTGGAATATTTTGTAAAAATTTAAATTATTGTATAAACAGTTTAACAAACCTTCCGGACCTATAGCGCCGGTCATACCCATCGGACCATCGCTTCCTCGCATAGACATCTAAAAAAAAAATGAAAACAATGACTTCCTCAGATTATTTGAAATAATTCCAAAACCGAGCATGTTATTTTTGCGTAATACCAAACACTATTATAATAATCTTACTGACCATGTGCTGTGCCAACATTTGTCGAAACATTTCGGCTTGGCTATCCGGACCTTTGTCTCCTTGGTTCTGGTTCAACTGCGTAACGAGAAAATTATTACTGTTTGTTGTATTTACTTAAAATTTTGCAAGAAATTAAAACGAAATATGTAACGATAGGTACGAACTGGTATTAAGAAAACGTGTCCCGGAGGCCCTTGTATTCCGGTGAACCCGTCAATGCCGTCCCGGCCCGGATCTCCTTTCGGACCTTGAGGCTAGACAATAATATAGTACAATAATAAACAAACAAAAATGATCGGTATTATCGATATTGAAAAAACAAATATATCACCCAGAAAGCAACAATACCTGCTTAACAATAGTATTACTATAAATCGTAGGAAACCCTTTTTTTTTTTTTTAGAGAGAGGGTGGAACGGGCAAATGGCCGAATGTTAGAACGAGATAACGAATTTTCGTATACCGAGTATCAATGATGCGGTCGCATTTTCGTTCGTTATATCCGTTTATGTGTACAATGCGGCAGTTAATAAGATCGAAAATCGAGCGATGCTCAGTTTGCAGTTCGATCGATCAACGTGCTATATATATACATATTATATTGATATAAAAGGAACAATTGATCGATCAAAAAAAAAAAAAAAATAATAAAAAAACCCATTCTAACAATTTATAAACGTGCACACAAAACCGCGGTAGCGGAAATTATGCCCAGAATACTAATTTCGGAAATAAATTTTATTTACCCCTTGGTCACCGGGCGGGCCTGGATATCCTCGAATCGTCGGGACGCACGCCGATTGTGGGTACTGCACGGATTGACTGATATTCACGTCCGACAATGCCGCACTGTAAGTCTATTTAAGTAAATAAAAAATAATAATTAAATAATAAGTGCGAAGTTAAAATGGTAATATGATATAGTTTATATCTTTTTAAGCAAAAACAGCGATTCTGAGCGGAGCTCGGAGAAAAATTTGTTGATAAATTTAAATTGAAAATATTATATTAACTCATAACTCCAAAATAAATTACAGTATCATAATCTTCGACGAATTCTTTCATAAATTTAAAAACTTAACGAAATATTTATAAAAATAAATTAAGATATTACGCTCGATTCCCCCCCTCCTTAGTTAATAAGCACAGCTTATACGACTAATCGTGTGTACAATTTTGGACCATCTTCATCGAACTAGTCAAATTGTGTACACATAAAACCAAAAAAAAAACTCCAACATTTCAATAGCTATAAATAGTTATAAATTTCAAAAATTGTACACCGCACAGAAAATACTAATATAAAAATTATACAAGTATATTGGTGAAAATTTTATGTTGAAATCTCGATTTTAATAAATATTATTGCGTACATTTTCCCGGTTTTCCTACGTTTTTCTAATGTTTTCCACCATTGTTAAGAATAATCGAAAAACGAATTCTCCCATGCACCGACCAAATACAAGTTTTGTTTTGTTACATGCAGAAGCCACCCCTGATGATCGGAGCAAAAATGTCTGTCAACAATCATACAAACACATACGCGCAAATACATACGCACACGCACAAAAACACATATAATAGTAAAACTTCGCTCAGAATCCTAAATAATAACGTTTTTTTTCCCCATTGTATGTCAAACAATGATTATCCGAGTACCACTAACAGAATAGTGGCACAAATCAAAATATGAAAATGTTGGGAAATCGACTTTTAATGAATTCTTTATAATGTTTCGGGATGCAAGGGTATGCAAATGCATTCGACAAATATTTATTGATATACTTAAAATATGTAGATGTAAGTATTTTTAATAGAATTCACAGCATAAAACAATTATTTTGTAATTTTACAAAAAAAAAAAAAAATTGTATTTAATTATTATTATCACAATACTCTAGCGTTTCAAATATTTGTAATATAAAATTGCTAAATCAAAGCTTAAAATGTAAATGTAAATCGGGAAATCGAGAAATTTTCGCTTCATATAATGTCATTAACATTAAATAAATGAAAACACTCAACCATACACTAAATGTTATAAAGGGCGAAATTCTGCATATTTCGATAGTAATAATAACTCGAAAAATCGTATTTTTCGACTTGTTTCGCACTATTCATTCAGGGAAGCGAGATATTATTATGATAACAACAATATCGTATAATATGGTGATACGTACGACGGTTTGTACTTCCGACGAATCGTTCGTGATGTCGTGCGAACGATCGTCGATTCCGTCGACGTCGACGACACTGGTTGTTGACGATGATTCGCTTTTATTATTCGTTTCAATACAGCCGCCGCTGTTGTGTATCGGCGCGGAACAGATTTCATAAGCAGCGTCCGGTGTTGAATAAAACTTTAACTCTTGAATGTCACCCTGAAACATTTTAAAATAAACTTTCCGATTATTCTCCCGCGATCCGATATTCCAATGGGAAAACCGACATTCAATTAAAGTAATATAATACATAGTCGCACTTAACGAATTGAAATTTCAATAATAAAAAAAAATCATCCGTGCCTGCTATTGATTAATCCGTATGAGTATAGCGTATTGTATATATTGTATATGTGTTTTTATATAACCCTATATTGTAATGCTTAAAGGGAAGCGTTACGCGTTAAGAGGACGTGATTTGACGCTATAAAAAAACGTACGCGTAAAACAAACGAAAAAGCTTTGAAAAGCAGTTCGATAAAATCAAAATAGAGAACAATATTATTTTATACGGTACAACTTCGTGGTAATTCATTTTCAATATTAGTTATTTAAAAAGAAAGGGAACTAAAATTTAAGGCGAGTGTTATAGATGGGAAGTTGGGAAAGTATAATATTTAGGTTATATGTCGATTTAGTTTGAATAGGCACAAAAAGTGTCTTTCGCTGAATCACTTTTCGCTAAAATGACCATATACTCCTGTCGTAAGGGGCAACAAATAGGGTTGTGTCAAGTCGATAGCTGATGTAAAGATCTGTATGAGGAATTCTAGATAAGATATTTCCGGATTATTCTATCTTGGATGTCCGTAGGGACAACAGGTGAGAGGAGATACCCATGGTATTTCCTCTCATGATGTTTGTAGATGATAGGATAAAATCTGGAATAAGTTAGCAATATGATTGATAAATGGATGGAGAGTAACATTTGAAGGAAAGGGACTAAGGAGAAGTAGAAATAAAAAAGAGCATATAATATTATGCTCTGTTTTTATTATAGAGCATAAGCCTGGAGGAAGGTAAGTTCTATAATAGAGTATTAAGACTGACTATGTTGTATGGTTTGGGATGTTGGTTGATAGATAAACAAATCGAACAGAGAATAAGTGAAACAGTGATAATAATGCTTAGGGGAATGAGTAAAGTGACGATAAAAAATAGAATAAGGAATAAGAACTTGAGAGGTAAATTATACGTAGCTTTGATAGTAGACGTAATGAGAGAAAATAGACTGGATAACTTAGGTATATCACCAGGAGAGACAAATTTGAATCAATAAGAATTATAATGAATAATAATTGTAATAAGAATTATGAAAAACGTAAGATGGAAGTGTGAGGGAGAAAGCCCGAAAAAGAGGTGATTGATTGAGAATGCTAGGAGGACAACTGACGTGGTGAGAAATCAGGTCAAGCGGAAGTTAAAAAATGGGAGGTTAACCCTAAATATTTGGAATGTAGGCGAAAGAGAAGAAGAAGAACTAATAGTGAATTTGAGAGTTATTTTGAGTAGGTCGATTTTTAATGTGTTTATTTTTCTAAGACGTCATTTGAATTCTTTTATACGAAACCCTCTAAACGGATTATGAGATTACCACTCCATTATCAATTCGAACAATACCCTTACATTTAATACATTATTATACAATTATGTTTCAATAATATTCATATTATAAAAAGTGTATCGGCAGTAGGTATTTGACATATTCCTATGCAATTACATGTAATAATAGACAAATGTCAAATACTGCAGATACACTACTAATAATAATTATCGCGATGATAATTTAGTATAAAAATATTGCATGTAGTTTTAATTTTTACTTTGTTTGAACTAATGAATAATTCACTGTGCGAGAATTTAATAAACGGTACTCGGTTATTTCACGGTTTCTGGATATTTATAATTAATAAACTTATTTTAATAAACCGAAAAATCTCGCCAAAAATTAAAAAAACATTCCTCCGAATAAAACAACGACCAAACACAAAATCGTCGCTATACTTTTTATTTTAATTTTGTAAACATTAAGACAGCGTGAGTGGGTTTGCAGTATAAGGGGGTGTAATTTGGACAAAATGCAGCATAATAATACAATTATAAGCTAGAATAATTTAAAAGCGGATGTTTGTTAATTAAATATTATTTTTTTTTATACTCGTGTATAAATCAAGTTCAGAGGTACCACTTACTTAAAAAATATTTTCGTTTTAATGATAATAATACTGTACGCATAATATTTGAATATTATTTTACAAACGCCGACAAGGTAAAAAATAATAATAAAAAAAAAACCCCACTTTCTAAAATAAATTTAAATATTATATAATATAATATACATAGAGAGTGGATATAATAGATACATTTTTCAACAACTTAAAAATAATTCGATTTCTATGAAGAACTTTAATGATGGATCTCTATAGATAATCGTTGATACCCATATCACGTATAGTAATTTAAAAATCGAATTTTCAACTTCTAATGAACTTCTTGTCAAATTTTCGAACATTTCGAGAAGATAAAATATTGTATCCAATTAAAAACAGAAACATTAACATTTCAAATAAAAATAACAAAAAAAAACCGATAGATTATTTTTAAAATTAAACGTATAAAAAAGCCTAAAATAAGTATTCCATGAGCAGGTCCCCACGATCATTTCTAAAATTTCATAAGCATTTAGATATCCATTTAAGTTAACGAGTTGAAATCAAATTATTTTTTTCGAAATTAAATTTTAATTAAAATTGGTTCTCAGTAGTCAGTACTACAATAAAAAACTATAATACTACAATAATATTATAACATAGTGTTAGAATTTACTAAATCAGTTTGATTTATTTACACAAAAATAAAAATTAATGAAAAGATATATAAACGTTTTTTACTTATTGCTCAAAATAATAAATACTTTTAATGTTGATTTTTATAGTAAAAAAAAATTACTAATCGAGTTACTAACATATTTTTTATTTTATCTTTTTACTTAATTAATTAAATTTATTTTTTGTTAAGTCTTGACTGAAAGCTATTTTGTTTATTTTAATAAAATTAATCGAGTTAATTATTTTCATTACCTTTGCTCAGAAATATAGATAATAATTTCGAAATATTTTTATCAACTTCAAACTATACACGATTAGGTAAACGAGTATGGAGTAAATAGTTTGAATGAAATTAATTAAACGTCAACGAAAATTTCGTCAAAATGAAATATTGCTTAAGCTTTTAAAATGTATATACTAAATGTTAATATAAACATTAAACCCATTATATAATTTAAATCAAAAATAAATATTATACCAATGATATATAAATTTTGATAACCAAAAATAAACAAAAACGCGTAAACATATTATAACGTTTAACTTATACATGGATGTTATATAATATGTAAACGAATTGCCAATCTATGATGTCACAAAGTACATGCCTTATCAGACTTTTTTGAAGACGTTTGGTCATCACCAATAATAACAACGGTGAAACCGTGTTTTCGATGACAGACTGCAAAAGTATCTTTTTATTACATTTTAAATTATAAAATACTTAAAATATTGAGGAGAATACTCCCGAGGGAAAGGGGGGGAGACTTGTGCAACAATGAGATTCACTAGAAAATGTTGTCTTCTATCAATTACACATATAGACGTTTTATCTCTAAAATCACCCTGAAACGTGAATATCTTGTTTCTGATGAAATTGTATGATTTTACACAATAAATACTCACGATACTAACACGCGTGGGACTAATTGTACGTGTAATATATTTGTTTTTATTAAAAATGAATTTAAATATTTTTGATTCAATCAATCTTAATTTAGAATTAATTTCAAAAATTCACGACGGATTTGGAAGTACGTTTCAAAACATACTGGGTTGGTTTAAATCGATTTTGGTACGATTTATGGAGTAATAATAATAGCTCAAAATAAAAAAATAGGCACATCGATAGTATCGATAATAATTCCTCCGAATAGAAAACATTATAATATTTTAACGTTAGTTTAAAAACTCTAATCGACATATTGCTTTAATTTAATAAAATAAAATAATATTAATTGTATATTTATGAACTGTGGTATAGTGATGGTTTATCGTTATAACGTAAATATACGTTTAATATCGAAACACGTGTCGTATACGTTTTATAATTTATTAAAATAAGGCGATACAATTTGCATCTTAAAATTTGAATACAAATTTATTATACCTACTCGAAAATTGATTATAGTAATATTTTGTGATTACCATTTTAGAATTAAACATTAAAAAATAAATTCTGTTGTTACAAAGAAAAAAAGATTTATGCACAAAGAATATTATGAATATATCAACTTTAGAATGTTACATGAATTTGCCAAACATTTTCGGTTTTTTTTCCTGTTATATTAATTCTTCCGCTACACTTAAGTAGATGATTCACTTAATTCAACAACTTAGTTAACGATTAGATACGAATACAATGTTTTTTATTCAAAACGATTTTAGAAAAAGTTGAACTCGCATTAAGTATAATGATAAAACGATATATAACGGATTGCTTACAAGGTAAAATGTTTCGTCTAGCTGTTGGCCAATTATCAAGACTCCCGATTTACTAATAGTCATGTTTCTTCTGAGTTCTCGTGTCACCGGTACATCGCAGTCCAAGATCATCGATACTGAATTTCCTTTGATACTGAACAATATTTTATGCCAGCTAAAAATTAAAATAACTTTAATTATACATCAAAATATTTATATAAAACATACGCATTAAATAGGTAGAAAGAAAAAATAAAAACAAATATGAAGAAAAAATTAGTTTATTTTAGCTAAGAATTATATAATGTTGTATGTGTTTACGATCGGGTACGATTTAAAAAAAAATCCTAACCTTAGTTAATTAATTTGAGTTTAAGATTTAGAATGCCTATATTTATATATAATATGATGTTATTAGGTACGATAATTGTAACTGAAAAAAAAAAAAAATAAATATGTTATTGTTTTGCACTGTTTTGTTATGTGCAAAGTATACTACTTAATCACATAATTAAATTTAAATATAATTATTTACTAACTGATACTTGACTTTGTATATATATATTGAAATCTACATACCTACTGCTAAAATAAGCTCTGGAAATTGTTGAATACGTGATATTTCCTATACGATGAATAGTATTTATGTTTGATTTTTGTTAAAAACAATACGTAACCTAATCGAACCTAACCCTCGCGCAAGAAATTTCACCTTTTCAACAATTTTCAGAGCTTATTTTAGGAGCATGTAATTTTCAAGTACTATAAAAGGACATACACTCATATATTATGATCTTATCGTGTTGTATGCTACGTATCTTACACGCTTTTTTCGATTCACATTGTTCTTGTTTAGAACTATGAGTCCCTAACCTATAGTTATTTCCCCATGTTAGTCATTATTTTGTAATCAGTGTCCAATATAATTGTATTGTTCTGTGGTATAAAGTTCCAAAATAGGTAGTGTGTCAGTTTTCGTGCATTTTTTTATTGGTGAGCGAGATCGTTTCCGTTGTTGCGCTCACCAAATTATATCGATTGCAACACGCGACAAATTCATCGTGGCGGCCAACACGTAACCACCAAACTGCACCGGTATCATAGAATTTCCATACCGTCCAGAAAATTTACACCGACGATTCGAGTTTCCTAGGATATTCTTATCTACAAAATATGTATCCCCTGTAAAATTAATCTGGGTTATATTTAACTCTTACCCCCCAAAAAAATATCTGAGGATACAATTACCTCTTCTTATCAAAATTAACATCCAAGGGGTAATTGTATACTAGTATATTTTTATCGGAGTAAGAATATAATAATATTTACTAGTATATTCTTCCCCCATTCCCGTTAAATATATTTTATGTTTTCACATGTATTCGGTATAAATCCCAAGAATAAAATGCGCCGAGGAGGTAACTATTTCCTGTGTTATTTTTTCGTTATCATGTAAAAATGTACATTCGAGGGTAAGTATTTTCTACAATAACACTTCGAAATTAAAAACACAAATATTTGGTCTGCGAAGGATAAAAAAGATTCTGGCGAATCTAGAGCAAATATAATATTTAATATGGAAAATTAATGAGACATTGCAAATTAAAGTGCAAGCTTTATGCTTCGATCCAACGGTATACATCTTAGATGAGTTAACATAGTGCATGTATTTTATTTGAACAACTGACAAAACAAAATATTTTATGTTTATTTTGAAGATGACATATTTAAAAATCGGTGTTAAGAAATATAAAGGTTATAAAATGGTTCAACCTAATAAAATTGGCATGCATTGCTGAATTTTTGCAGTGGAAATATAAATAAAACAAAAACTGCATATACCCCCATACCCCCTCCCCTCCGTCAATTCCATTCGTAAATGTAAGAATAACGTAATATATATTTACCCCATATTCAATTTTATCGAAGAGTTTACACCAACATAGTCCTTTATCAGATTTTTATATAATACCGTATAATACTCAGGATAATTACACCGGGAGTAGTAAAAATTGTGCAGGTTAAACTTATCAGGGGTAAAAATTGCTCAGTAAATATTTGACCAGAGGAAGAGTTTAAATATATTAAATGGGTAAGAATAGTCTGTTAGGCCAGCAACAGTAGACGACGGTATAAAGTCACACATCAACTCTATGCACCATAGAACCCTCATGGCCTTTCACCTCATCAGTGTTTCCTTCACCGTCACCACTGGTGGTCATCAAAAATAACATCTACGTTCTCTCTGTCCACATTCAACATCAACGTCCGGCACGTCAGAAATTTAATTAATTTTTTAGATTTTGAGTGCAGCGAGGAATGTATTGAATTTACAATGAAGTTTATTTTTTTTTTCTGTGGGCAATTTTTCTACCAGCAATATTGCTCTGATTTACAATGGTAGTAATTTTTCTGACTGGGGTGATACTTTAGGGATGTCTTTTTTTGATTTTCTAAGGAGTTCTCCCAATAAATGGGAAAAACCGAGGAAAAAACATTGGAAAACTGTAAGCAAAGCGGAAAAATAGGTACAATATTAAACAAATATTATTAGAAAAATATGTAATTATTTTACTATAATATGGCATATATATTGTTGACAAAATATCACTATCAACCGGATATCAGAATCGGTTTTTTTTTATTAATAGTTAATCGTTGCGTACAGATAAACATTAAATTTCCCCTTTACTACCTTTCAACTTCTCATCTATAACAATGGCTGCTCCCTTTCCCATTATTCTACAACAGCCTTTTTTTCGATTATCGTATACCTACTCAAAGTATTGTTACTTGAGATGCTATTCATGATATTCGGTATACATAATATGGTTTATCTTGGATATTTTTAATACTATTTTTACTTTATTCTACCGTGTATTTAATTAATATTTTTTATACTGAACAAGTAAGAACCAACCATTTATTTGCATCCCCATTTATTGCATCCCCATTTATAGTTTTATAATCACTATTTAATAAAATATTATAATATTATTTATGTACAATAAAACGAATTAATCTGTATTGAGAATAAGGGGAATGTTAGAGAAAAGTATCTTCCACCTCATTTTAAATGTCTAATAAATATTTTAGTGCTTCTGAAATTTGAATAGATAGGTAGAAACTATAAAAATCGCCTGACTCATTAGAACTTACCTTACTATGATCCGATAATTACCGAAAAAAACCCTCCTTAAAATGTTTCTTACTTCAGTAAATTCAAAAACAAATTTTTAGTTTTTACATAAAATAAGTACTTTACATTTGTATTATAATTATTTTGAAAACGGATGAATATAATTTTAAGATGGTTAATTCGTCTATATCGTTTTATTTATTTTTTTTTAAGATTTCTATTTACTTCAGGATGTAAGTTAATACGGAAGAGTACCGAGTTTATATGGAATCAATAAATTATGAATGTCTATATTATATAGGCAAGTACATATTTTTTTTTTAAACATATTTTACGACCAAAAGTCCATAAAAAAATATTATATGGGTCGGTATTTAAGACTATTTTATATAGCATAGCGATCGAGACTGATAAACTCAGTAAAAAATGTGGCCGTGTTATCTTTTAAGCGTTATAATAATAATATTATTTTACCGCGGCGACCGTTAAAGACCTTCTAACCTGCATCTCTACAGTTATTATCTATCGTCAATATCATAATATGAATACCGCAATATTTTAGTAAAGTAAAATACTATTTAAACTAAGAAAGAATGATGATTTTCTCCAATTTTCAAATGACTAAAATGGATTTTACTATCACAGTGTTTCCATAGTGTAATTTAAAACGTAGTTTTAGATTCGAAGCGTAAGGAGGGTAACCTCATACATTGCAGGTTTTATTATGATTTATGTTTGTTTTTTTTTCTTGTGTTGGTAAGCAAATTTTTAACCAATGATCTTGCTTCAAAGTATCAAGTACAGCACCTTTTCTGAAAAGTAATTTTTTAAAATTTTCAAAACAGTTGAGTCATTTTTTTTAGCTATTTATAGACAGTTTAATTTTGTGAGTTTTTTACGTTATTTTTATTTGGTAGATACTCTGTATATAAAATCGTTAAACTAAAAATAAATGCTTGACAATTAGACAGAACGTACATTTTAAGTCGTACTTAGTGGTAAAAAAAAAAAATGAGTATTATGTATTTTTTATTTATAAAAGTTTTAAAATCACATTTTTACGGAAATCGTAAATATTAGGTCATTTCAAAATACATATAACCGAACTTCACTCCGAATCGTTTTTCTTTAGCAATGGTTTATCTTTAGTTACAAGTTTAAATTAAATAACTTTATGTATCCCACCTTTCCAACTACCCAACTACAACAGTGGCCATAACCATCCTCAGAATCAGCTCTATTTTATCGTTAAAATAACTTAAAAAACAAAAACTATACCTACTTATACTTTACGCCATTGTTTAGCTAAAATTTAAAAATCAATACAAATAAAATCGATGAATTGTCAATATTATTATTAGTTTTTTTTAATTTTTTGGTAAAACTGTTAAGAATCTAGACAAATTGTACAAATTAAGTACCTCCGGCCATAAAATTCGTATCTTTAAAGTACTTCTTGAAATAATAAGACCGTTTAACTAAAAAAAAAATCGTAATTATCGTAAAGTTTCCCGCTTTTTCTCCGTTCTTACTAGTTTTTACAAAATATTTAGAAAACTGGAAGAGAAAAATAAAAAAAAATAGATACAGTTTGCTTTCAGAAAAAATATTACACTTGAAAATCGAAACAACATTTCTTGTAGAAAATTAGTTAACAGACAAAAAAAAAAAACATCATAGTAAAACCACTTAAACCAATCCATCTTAGTAAGCCTAATAGCATATTCGCTTCACTCAGAATCTAAAATACAAATATACAATTTTTTTTTTTATTTAAATATTTTATTTATGTCGTAATATTTTTTTGCATGTTGCCGTTTCGTAGACGTGTATAAATTTCATAACTTCGGCGTATCGTATAACAATAAATTAGACAATTTGTAAGACATCCTGTATACATACGAGTATATAGTTTCTGAAAGTTTCCGATGACCCGTTGCGATTTCTCATTCACCGTGTGCCTAACTAATAATACATCATCCGCATACGCGTTACGTTTATATTTCCATAAACCACTTAAATTTATTTCGTTTTAATCGGTATAATCGATGTTTTCGAAATAATTATAATTCATAAACTATTACACTATACACGGCTTATTATTTCGGTTTCCTGTCACCGTAACTCACTTGATATTATTACGCGAGTTTGTTTAAGACCGTGCTCTCGAATAAATTTAATAATGTAAACTGATGATAAATATTTATATATACGTCATAGGCCATATGGAAAATTAGTCTTTGCGTAAAATACTGGGCTCTTTGCAATGGAGTAGCCCGTTAGCGAACTACTTATTTTTTTTTTTGCAAACGGCCTATTGTTTTTCAGGCTTATTGCATACAGATTAACAGCAGTTAGGTCCCGTTCATTATATAGTAATAACCATTTTACTTGTTTTATTTTAAGGGTGTAAACTCTATCAACGGCGAATATTAGTGAAGTTTAGATTAGTAAATTATTTATTTATTGTTACCTGGGGCTTTTTCGTGTAACATTTGTTTTATCTAGAACTTTGCCAATTATATTTTGAGTGTCTAATGGTCCACGATCTACTTAATAAGTAAAGTGGTTATTGCTGTATAATGACGGTAGTTCTCTAAGGACCTAGCTGCTGTTAATCTGTATGCAATAAGCCTGAAAACACTAGACCGTTTGGAAAAATAACAAGTAATTCGCAAACGGGCTACCCTATTGGAAAAAGCCTAGTCTTTTCGTAAAAAGATTAATTTTCCGTATGGCCTACGACGTATATATATAACAGGTACGCATTTTAATTTACTGCGTATTATTGTCTAGTAAAATATAAACTATGGGTTTATAAAAAAAAAAAAGCAAACATACAGGAAGTAAGATATTTCGATTACCTGCTTTTCAAACGCATTACTCGAACGTTTAAACAAATCTAATCAATATCGGCCGGTCAATATTTAAAAGCGGTGATTGGCCCCGACGAGTCGAGATACGTTTTTTAATTTTAAATAGTATTAACAAAATGGTTTATATTTCCGTTTATTATAGATTATTGACTTAAATAGTGTTTTTTTTAAAATACTTGAACTCGTTTCACCAACGATATTAATAACTTTTGGTAAAATATTATCGAATACAAATTACAACGATGCCAGCGATAAATAAATTATATTATTTAAACGAGAAAATTAAAGTTTGTGGTTTTTTTTTTTTCTACACTTACCGACCGTCGTCAACGCTGGTATTAAATTTTACTTTATTCTTGTATTCCTCTAAGGCATCCGCGTAATACAACACTATGTCATTGCCGACTGTCAAACCCAACTGTTCGTCTCCCGCTTCGTTGTAAACGAGAAAAACCGTATTCTCGTTGGAACCTGTTAAAAACAAAACATTAAATTATAATATTTCTAATTGACGAAAATCTATGCCGGTAAAAAAAACGAGCCCAAACAAAATTTTTTTTTTAACGTACGTCGATCAATATAAACGTGAAAGTCATATCATTATACAAATATTTATAAATGTTAGACCTGTTATAAAAAGGTTTAGTCAAACACACCGAGAGCAAATTTAATTTAGATACATGAAAAATCAAATTATAATAAAAACTTAAAGCCTATTTACATTTGTCTCAACATCGACTTTCTGTATAGTAATACGCTATAAGCAGTGTTAAGATTAGCTCAATAAAATCATAAGTATTCGATATATCTACATCGATAATCTAGATAACCGCATAATATTTTTTTATCCAGATAAAATCAAAATATCTTATCGTCGTCTTATCTTATCTATCTTTTTAACTATTTTTAGTATAGGTACTTAAATACCGTGATAACAGATGGGTAAAAATCCATGGAAGAAAATAAATCATTTATACCCAGAGGTAACAAGGTTTTGCATATCAATTTTAAGTTTATTATCGATTAATTTTCTTCATTCATTATCGCTTCACTTTGTTTCGTCTGGAGCTCCAGATAAAGCAGTATTGGAATATTTGAGATTATTTTCAATGGTTTTATTTTCTCATCGGGCGTACGGGATAACAGCTGCACTGCCTATAATATAAGTACATAATGTACCTAATCTATTATGAATTAAGAAAAATATTAAAAAAATTTGAGTAATTCAGAAAATTATACCATAAAAATTAACTCCCTGCAGTGCTATACACAACATTAGTTTATAATATTTATAACCAAAATCAATAACAATTATAAAATAACCCATAAGATGGGAAAATTAGAGTATATTATACATTATACAAAATGAAACCATAATATGTCTATTATGAAAATATGCATTTAATTTGAAAATCTGACAGTAGCTCGCCTGTCAAGTCAAAATCGAATTATTATAAGATACAAGTTTATACAAAAAGTCAAACTGATTTAATATTGAATCAATATTTTTGAATGGAAAAAAAAAATATTACAAATTATGAAAACACAGTTATTTCAATAATAAATCAAAGTTAACATTTCATTGAAATGTAATTTTTAATAATTAATATGAAATAATATTATAAATCAAAATGTACACGATATATTATATGCAGATATTACGCTAAAAAAAAAAAAATGGCGTAAAAATTATATTCGCTTTGACATGTCATGTATACAGTTTCCAAAACCTCGAACATAATCCACAACGATTTAGTACATTTATTTTCAATTTTTGTACGGTCGATTTCGCTTAATAGAGACACCGGTTAGTAAGGACAACCGCTTAATCGGGACGATTCTTCATTTACGAAAACAAATCCAAAGCTGAAGTGTAAACGTTCACCGCCTATCTAGGCTACGAATACGGATAATTGGGACATTTTTATCGAATATATTAATGGATCAATAGTCAAAAATATATGTACTATGTAAGTATTTTTATAAATAATTAGTGTACATCATGTTTTTCTTTTTGTTTTCATGAATAATTTCTATAATATGTATTTAGACACTACTATGTAATTTATAATAATAAATATATAAAAATCGGTTTTTTTTACAATTTTTGCATGTTCTTTTTTTTATTTCGGATTATTAGGACAACCGATTTATCGAAACAAAATAACACGCAACTGATGTGTTCCAATAAAGCGGAGTCTACTGTATTGAATATTCCATGGCTTAAATCTATTTTTAGTTTAATTTAGATTCAAACAAAGTATAAATATAAAACAATTCATACTGAATATAATACCATTTTAGCTAAACGTGTTTTTTTCTATATAATTCTCATGATATAGTTCGTATAGCTTCTAAAATGCAAATTGTCACACAGGGTCGAATAAATCATAATAACTCAACAGCAGTGCCTAACTAGACGATATTTCAAAAACTCCCTTCTATTAATATTATAATAATATATGGGACCAAATTAACCTGTTCTAACCAAACCTAACCTAACCAAACTTAAATTTCACTAGCTCGTCCACAAAAAAAAAAACAAATAAAACGTATCTCTCCGTAAAAACAATTGATTGTGATAGAAATAGTTTTCTTTTCCCATTGTAACTAACGGATATCAGAAATAAACCAAAAAAAGTGTAATTTTACGAGTTTATATAAAAAAAAAAAAAAAACATTCCGTCAAAGATAATTTTTTCCTCGATATAATGTGAAAAAACATGTACCTATAAGTTTATATATTTTGGACGTAATCCATGTACTTATTTTATGTTCGTGTAAAATCTTTCACGCGAAATACACGTGATAATTTAGGGGACCGCTTTAAAATTTATCTAAAAGTGAATTTGAATTGATTGATTTCCATTTTTTTTTTTATCGCAATAATTGCCTGTACGCAAGCCCTCAATTATTGTGTATGTGTGTGTGTGTGTGTGTGTATGTGTATAAACACTGGGTTATAAATTGTTTTCGGGTAAACCGGATCAATTATTAACCTAACCTATTCTAACAATATAATTGTTTGTTATTCCGAGCGACTAGCGAACATCTATAGTTAAACCAATAGTAACTAAATTGCATAGGTAGGTATAGGTACGTAATATCGAAAGAAAATAATATGCTGTAATGACGGCCTCGGGCATTGTTATCCGGAAAAGAAAAATCGTTTTTCGCGGGAAAACACTGTTATAATTAAATACACAATAAACAACAGGGTGGTGTTAATTTATCATTGTAACCCGTTAACCGTTGGACTCTGCTGACAACATCAGATGCAGCCCTACAGGCTCTCCCTTGCAATGTGCGCGCAGCGTGCCTCGCCCCCGGCGCGTTATTCCGGAAACGATAGTTTATTTTATTGTGTATAATATTTATAAACGGCCAACAATTCTATAATACGGACATTTTTACACAATTATAATTTATCTTGGTTACAGCACGGCATTGTACACGGTTATAGGAAAACGATAGTGATTGTGTCTGTTCGTGTATAAGTGAATGAAAAGAGTTACGACACGTTTCAGTGAAACAAACCAGCAGCCGCACTTTTGTCGTGGAGAGAAACGTTCGCCGGAAGTCTGATTTCCGCGAAAGACCGAAATTCCGTAGCCCACGCACTCTTCCAATTTAACGTAGTGCGTTTTTTTTTTTTTTTTTTTATATTGGGGTTATGCGAAATCTAAGGTTTATAAATATCGTCCCGAGATTGTGCGAGATTATTTAAAAAGAAGCAATTTACATAAGACATTCTGCATATACTCTAAGAAATGTTTGTACAATAACGGATACCACTTGATTCAGATTTTAAAAGAATTACGAATTAAAACTAAAAAAATTATTAAAACAACCAATGGTTGTGTTTGAGTGTTGTGTTATAAAAACACAATTTTTTTTACACGGCTCAAATCGTTTTTTTATTATTATTAATATTTTTTTTTTTTATTTATTAATATAATTGTGTCAATACACCAAGTATTTTTACAATGTTACAATTTTTTTTTTTTTTTTTTTAAATTATAATTATTATTATTATTATTATTATTATTACTATTAGTCATTTTCAAAACTATGGAGAGTGCTTAACCGATACATATGAAATATCGTCTACGTACGTATATTATATTAATATACCTACTTAGAGTTTTAACACCATTCTTAAAACACGTGAGAGATGTGAGACGTTAATGTTAATAAATTATTTTATTTTCAATGGGATGTGTATTTTACGCGAGAAGAAAATATTATTATTACAAGAAGGAAATTTTATTTTCGACAAAAATCAAATTGTATAGATTTCTCAAAATTTATAAAACACATTTATTTTTTAATATATATTAGTTAATAAAATTATTAACTTTATTAATTATTAATAAGTTTTTATTCAAATATATAATATTATTATATATTCGTATAACATGATATTTATAAAAAAGCTACACAAGTTACTTAATTTTAGTAATTGTATAACTAGGTATATTACGATTACCTTTTTATTTAGTTACGAAATTAAGTTACGATACGTCACTTGAAGAAAAAATGCATTAGACCTAATACGTTTTTACACAAACTTCATAATTGCACAATAAACATACTTATCATAGTAAATGTTTGTAAGCTTATTTGAATGTGAGTTACAGAATTCAAATATTTTCCAGTAAATTTATAAGAATTTTTCCGTAAAACTGCCTATACATAACCCCTGAATAACTGAATCACTTGAAAAATAATTTCATTAAATTCATTATATATTTTAGAATAAATAATAATCGGACATAATTACTACAACATGTATTCAAATTACGTTAGTTTCACTGCGATAAGAAAAGTTAGAATATGAATTTGAATTAATAAAATAATATTAAAAAAAAAAAACTAGAAAATTATTATTCTTCGACAAATGTACTCACAAAATAATAGTGAAAGATTATTGTCTTAGGTATATAAAGAATTTATTTCCGCGTCAAATTATTATTGCGGAACGTGGGACGAAAGTGATTGATAGTTACTATACAAATAATAAGCTTTTTTTCTGTTTTAAATCAAATCATTGGCCTACGCAATATCGAAAGATAATGCGGTTAGTATACGAAAAAAAAAAACAAACGGCTGTTTTGTTTTGTTCAGTATACGAGTAGGTTTTTTTTATGATTATATTCAAGTAAATATAAGTATATTAGTTTTTCAAACCTTGGTCGATTCTGATCTCGGTCGACACTGAAAAATCTAAAGGAAATTGTTCCAACTCGGGAAATAACTGAGATGTTTGCGCTGTCAAAATCGCTCTTTCGTTCAGCCGGTACGCCCTGTCACCGACACATCGGCCGTGTATAGAACTGATACCCACATTTTGCTCGGTGATTTCCGTGAGTTCCAGAATGTTAACATCTGAAAAAAAAAACACCATAAAAAAAACATTACAACATGACCAATATCTAATTATATAACCAGTGAAATATTGTGTTGGATTTCGTGAGCTAAACGAAACAGCATTTACGTACGAGTGCAATGACCTTTGTTCAAGTTTTTATTTTTTTTTTTACTGGAATACGCTATTTTTGTTAAATAAAGCGAATAGTGCAGAGCAGAGATAATGAACTCAAAAGTTATCGCAACAATAGGTCGGAAGAACATTGCACTATAATGATTTATTATTCTTGCACATATTATACGATTAATATGAAAAAAATAGCGGGTTTTATTGCTTTAGGAAGTCGATAATCAGATAACGCGGAATTTCGTTAGTAGCACAGGTTTTATATAGGTATTTTAATACCGGGTGTATTGAATCTATCACGCGTATAAATATAGAGCATGAAATAAAACAATCGGATTATCACAATTTGTATTATTTGCTTATGGTTTTACTATGATCTGCTTCATTTCCTATAGCCTACAAACTTAATTATGTACGCAAAGTGCATTTATATAATAAGGCCAGAGTATAGATTTTCCCCGTGCAAAACAGTTTTTACAGCCGAATTACGCGTGGTCGTAGCTGATTGAACCTCTCGATTATTAGAGAATCTTAGAGACTATCTTACACATAACCTACATAGCGGTGTGTACATTTTCTATCCATGACCGAAGTTTATGAAATCAGCGGTTCTGTTTTCAGGCGAACCGTCTTTAGACTTTTAGATTATGATTGAATAATTATAGACGTTTGCGCGCGAAATTAAATACGCCAAATGTTCAAATTGCGAGCAAAAGTTCTAATAATATGCTCCGTCATAATGATTATAATTGTTATTATTATCATACACGGCGCAATTAAATAGAATAGGCACACATTTTATACGTCGTCTTTGGTCGTTTAGAATTTCATACCGCATTTTGCACGTTATGATAATAGTAATATAATTGCCGTTCGTTAATAATAGTTTACACAGTGTTTTAACGACGTTTACTACAGTCGCACATAGGCGTGTGTTTAGAGAAACGGTTTTTACATCTTTGCGGTGTGACGACCACAATAATTGCCCGACACCTCGGAAACCGACTTACAAACGATGTCGCTGTGCGAAATTTAGGTCTTGGATATTAATTATTAATATTAAAAGGTCTCTAAACACAATTTGTTTTCTCTGTCTGTCTCGCGCGCGGTGTTGTGACAAAGGGGTTTTCATTACGCCTAGGCGTAATGGTTGAAATTGGGTGGATGGATGGGTGTACGTTGGTAAAAATGATGTCAACAATAGATATTTGATATTTGGAAATATTCAATATCAATTAATGGATTCATACTGTTTATTAAACTAACAAGTATTATGTATAGAATGATGAATGAATGGTTTTCTACTAGATAAAACATAATACTATACTGTTAACCGTTGAATTACTCAATATCTAAATCTTAAATTTATAAAATTTAAGCCAGGTCAGTATGTGTAGAGGCTTCTTAAATGGCAAAGTTCAGACAAATCACGTGTTCAGAGCACGTATTTTTGCAAAAAAGACTTTATAGTAAAATTACGTAATAATTGTATTCACATTTGGAGATCGTCCACCCTAGAAATTATTTCACTACATTATTTATTAAATTGATGGGTATAGCCTATATCCATTAAAACCTGTGTCGTATAATAGATTTTAAAAGCATAGTAAAACATTGATAATTACCAATTACTTTTTTTTTTTTTTTTAGTCGTAATTTAATTATTTTGCAATTATTATAAATATAATATTAAAATCTAATATTATTCAACATTACTAAATGTTACCTTTGTTAAATTTAATGTTAATCAATAATCGATTTTCAAAATTATTATTGTACCGTACATTATACGTGGTTGGATTAGGTTCAAAATTGTAAAAACCTTGTCTTCGTTGTAATTAGGAGGCTGGGAGGGTCTTAGCCCCTGTAAACGTATTTATATATTTAAAGCTCTCCTATAATCATATATAAGTAACATGTATTCTGACGGCCGAAAGGCTGCTCACCTTGGGGCAACTCAAGCCCCGACTTAAAAATCCCATGGTTACGCCTGTGGACTTGTGTATTATTATAATCCCAAAATAAAGGAACGAAAGTTTCCAATTTGTGTATGACATGTATATGACTTATGCACGTATAAATTCCAGTTGTATGTATCGATAAGAATTTTAGAAAATTAGAAATTTTTCGAAACTAACATTTCTGAAATTCAATAACACGCTATATATAGTACCCATGATAATATTATAAACTCGATCTAATTAATTTGTATGAAACAACACCAAAAATATACAGTTGTATACCTATAGTTATATGTGTATCAATAATTATGTAATCAAAACGAATATAGTTCGTATCATATTTAATGATTTCCCTATGATTATGGTATATTATCTTGACATTGTCGAAAATAGATTCGGATCAAAGTCTCTAAAAATTGAAATAAATAATACCTACCGTAGTTAATAACATAAGAATTCAACACTAGAGATTGATAGATTAAAAAAATATAATTTATAATATTATTATACATGATTAAATCTGCTTATTACAATTTGTTAAAATGTAAATAATATGATTTTATTTGTTCGTATTGAACTGAAATTTAAAATATTGCAGTATAAAATTACGCATCATCTATTCATTTACTGTGGTATTATGAAATAAAACATTTAAAGTTTACTACATTTTCTACAAATATCTATAAAATGTTTTCGCCGTCTCAGTAATTACTGTGGCAATTAAAAAGTGTAGAAAAGTAGGCACTTATAATATTTTATAACTGAAATTTTGTTGTACAAACAACAGATTTGTTTAAAAATTATGATTCATATTTTATACCATTGGCTTCACTAATTGTTACAAGAACAATAAAACCAAAAAAGAAAATTTACTGATGTGCAACTTTACGTGATCGTTTTACTTTTCACTATAAAACACGAATAAAATATTTTATATCAAACGTATTTCCACGAAAATGTCCACGAGACAAATATAATGCTAAATATGTATGTAGGTACACTATACTACTTATAATAAAACCAACAGAACTTTTGAATTGGATATTTTTAAGTTTTTAACAATTGCAAATTATTATGTCTATATTTTATGCAAACAAAAATGATAATAAATTACTAGTATCTACAGTAAAAATAAATTAATAACGTTTAATTTTTTTTTTAGGTGAACAGATGCAGCAGAGAACGGGATAACATCTTGAATCCTTAATGTTTTATTAATTTCTGTACGAAAGGTCACACTAAGAATTTTTTATATTAGAGATTTATGTGTACCCTTATTAGTTAAGTATTAAAAAAAAAAATACTTTAATTAGTTAAACCAGTCAAACTAGCCAAATGCGATAAACTTGGCCATATTGTAATACTATTATTCACTTAAAAATAATAATAAATTTGCCACAAATGAACTAATACGATTAAAAAATCGTGTGCCTACCTATTATTTTAATTCAATTTTTATATACCTATAGATACACGGGAATCACACTTTTATATTTTAAACAATTCAATTATAATAGTATATGATACAATTAGTAAGCAGTAAAATAAAATAAGAAAAAAATAACAAATATAAATTACAAATAATTATGATATAATAAAAACTATTAACTATGTATGGAAGAAAATCAGTAATTATAAGTACAGATCCAAAAGGGTATGGTCACTATTGACATTAGACATCTAAGTGGTTTGTTTTTTTTTTCTAGGTTTGGTGTCACTAGGAATATGAAAAATTGTATTAGAACATGTAAAACGAGAAGAAATTTTAAAATGTATTAAGGACTGTAAATTAAAAAAAGTTAAGTTAGCTTAACCCAATATCCGTATAATAATTCCAGATTCCAGATCCATATTTTAAGATGGATCGAAATAATGCACAATATAAAGATTTGAGTGATCGTAAAAGTCTGAGATTTTTAGATAACCACATAGTAAAACTCAAAACTTTAAATACTTTCCAGTAAATAATGGAAATGTGCTCACTCGGGTTAACCCCTTAACGGCTTGATAATTTAAAACCAAGATCAATTATTCAGTCAAACAATGGGATTATGTTTTAAAAGTGCAGTAAACTACATTTAATTACTTAGTTAAATGATATAACTTTCGGAGATTATAATAGCATTTGCTTATTTTTGGGGTGTCATTCAATTTAAAAGATTGTTATGGATATTGATATTATGTTACGAGTTCAGATATATAAACTTGAAAGTGTTTTATTTTTGCTTGTTTTGATAGTTAAAAAAAATTTATTTTTACTAGTTTTTATTTTATTTTTTTTTTTTTACTTTGTTTAATATTTATTAAGTACTTATTTATCTATAATGAAGTTTTTTAAACATTGTTTTGTTGATTTTAAATGCTATAAATATCGAACCCTGTCAATAATTTAATCGAACAAACATGTACAATATGTACTTTTTAAACTTTGAAAATAACTGTCGGAGACATATCGTGTAAATATAGGGAAGGGTTATGATTTATAACTTATAGGTTATAACCCATCTAACTTCCTCCCTAGCTACGCTACTGGCGCGTGAAATAAATCCAAATTTTTGTTTTTTGTTTAGTTTTTCGTTGTAAAATATTCACGACGGTGAAACAAATGAAAGGATTTTTGCTCTCTGCTTCTTTCAGGCCAGATTCCTGTTTACGTGCAGCCCACCCATGATACCAAATTAATGTGCGGTGGCTGCAGCGATTCGTTTAATAATTTACATCGGTCGGTCGTAATAATAAAATAATTGTGTGGGCCACACGCGGTGCAATTCATGACATAATAAATTATCAGACGTATCTGTTTGCAAGTCATAATAGCACCCACCCAACCAAACAAAATTATTATATTTTGTTACTTTTCGTATTATAATTTAATCCAGTCGGAAAGTCGGACATGTTTTGATACAGTGCTCCCTGTTCTATCGAAATCGTAAAAAGAGCAATATTATTATTTTTCATCAAATTGTGTGTATCAAAAAAACCCAGAAAAATAATTTAATCAAATATATAATAGTTCCTTATGGGATGTTAATAGTTACAAGGGTGTGTGCAAAAAATTTTTAAAAAACAAACAAAAAGCATATGATTATAAATGCTTTTAAAATTCCAAAACATAAAACACCGAAATGTAAAAATATACAATAGATAGAACAGATTAATACATTCATAATAATCGTAATCGCTTTGAAAAATGTACAAATGAAAATCTAATAAAAATTCAGGGCAAATTCACACGTGATTAGATCACTGTTGTAGGTGAGAAGATGGGAAAGTAGTAGGGGGGGAAATTGAATGTATATATGTAAGCAACGATAAACTATTACTAATAAAAAAACGATTCTGAGTGGAGTTCAGTTGATAGTGTTACTTTGTCAACAATATATATGCCATATTTTGGTAAAATAATTACATAGGCATTAGGTATATATTTTCTTTAATAATATATTTATTTAATATTGTCCCAATTTTCCCATTTTACCTACGTTTTTCTTTGTTTTTCCCGTTTGTTGGAAAAATCTTGGGAAAATCAAAAAATTACCTCCTCAGTCAGTTTTCCTTTTAAAAAAAAATGCTATTATTGTAAATCGAAACAAGAATTCTGGTAGAAAAGTTGTCCATAGAAAAAAAAAATAAATACCTTTGTAAAACCATTAGCTTCTCTGCTCCATTCAGAATTTAAAATATTTAAAGCTTAGATTTTAAACAATTATGTAATATTATTATACAATTATTATAAAAAAAGCTGATCTTGGTGGATTATCTTTATGAAATAAAAAACGAATAAAAAATTAAAACATCTAAAAAATAAAAAATAAAACTATGAATATTATAACAAAATAATTAAACACCTATTTCCATTCAATAATTATCATTTGTTTGCTTATCAGTTATTGGCATGCAATTTAAGATTGTAGTATAAGTTACGTAGATATTCAATGAATTTTTTTACTTAAAACGATTTCCCTGTAGGTAATCAACTTTAATATTATACAATCGATTTATTCGATTTAGTATGTTTTTATCTTTTTTAACAGAAACTATAACTACAGGATTTTTAATTAAAATTTGTATTACCTACCTACAGTACAATTATCAAATAACATAATTACGCTCAATCACTCAAACGGTTGCAAATTGTTTATTGCGGTTTTCACTAAATTTTTAAGTAGATTCTAAAAAAGCTCCCTGTTGATTTTCAGTTCAATCGGTGAAAAATTAGAGTCGTTTTACTCATTGAAAGGATACGCTACTTCAATACTCCGGTTTGTATAGGTTTAAAGTTCATAAAAATCGTAATTATTTTTGTGTGAAGTGGTTTTTTTTTTTATTTTTAATGAAGAAGTTATACTGTAGATACTCGTATACTTATATATAGATATTAAGGAGGGATATGGAAAATATTGATGTCATACGGCTACTTGACTTATATTTAGGTATATTATTCTGAAAACTGGAGTACGCCAAATTATATATTTTTTTATATAAACTAATGTACTATACCATAGGTATACATACATTTAAATATACAGGGTTTCGATTTTTGTTTAAACAAATAATATTTATATTATACAGAAACGTGCCTAGGTTTATTATTTTGTTATTTTATATATACCTATGCAATATACGTGTTTAAAGTGTATTTTTTTTTTTTTTTTATTGTTGAATTTAAAATGTATAATTTATCTTTCACATTCCGAATTGTGAGCTTAAGGAAAGTCATAAGAAACGTAGTACATCTTCGGAAAAATATTTGTACTCGTACAAAGTAAATAAACCAACCCCTAAAACGGTTTTTCTATTATTTTGCGGAAAACTAAATAATAAAATATGCACATAAGTAATTATATGCAAAATTTTAATATTCTAAATCCCATAGAGTTAAAATATTTTTGAACAAGGGCTTCGATTTTATCGCGAAACTACAGGAACTCTATATATTATTTCACAAAAATATATGCATAAAATGCTGCATTATTTACGTTTTATCGTAGTTATATAGGTAACCTATATTTTGAACAATACTGAATATAAAATACGTTTTAAAGTTAAATAAAATTAGAATATTTTTATTTTTTTAAAGTGAATTATGCATAAATGTTGGGTTCATAATGAATATATCTATTTTCTGGTAAGTAAAATAATTTACCCGCATACGTATGAGATACTAATGTATAATGTCCCGTATTTGAAATCGTGAAATTTGTTTGGAAAAAAAAGAAAAAACCAGAAAACAGGAAAGGGTTTAAAGCGATTTTAGAGATAAAACACGTCATGTTATAAAACGCGCAGATGACAACTTTTTGGAGACAATCTCGCCGGTGGCAACGTGAAAAATAAACCGTATTTTACATATTACGACTGATGCGAGATTGTTATCCCGTTGCTATTGTTTACTATCAATCACATAATAATTAGTTGTACTTTAATTCAATTTTAAAAACCGCCTCTTCGTTTGTTTATGCGAAGATTTTTTTTTAATAAACGATATTTTGAGTACTAGTGGAATTTTGTAACTACACGATAAACGCGACTAACGCTTTAAAAATACTTTTTAAGAGAACGCTACACGTACATTTTGTCGTCAATTCCTTACAAACGTACAACATAGCAAACACGTATTCAGAATAACCAATTTTTTTTGAGACGTTAAATTAAATATTAAGATGGAATTGACCAGTTTTAAAATGAAAAAAAAAGAAAAAAATCTGTGTTTGTACGTTGATTATTTCGAATATAATTTAAAATTTGAATTTAAATTTTGAAATTAAATATTATAGTATGTGAAATATCACAGTTAAAAAATGCTCATATTTTGTTTAAAAATTGAAATATCGAAAAAAATAACCGACGCGCGACGTACAAACCCAGGTAATGTTCCGCCCTTTAAGTTCGAAAACAGGTAAATTTACCCTTATACTAAAACGGTACAGAATTGGGTTCTGCTAAGCACAAGTTTGCTGTATTGTGCATTTGTAAGACGAAGACAACAAAATATGCATGTGTAGCGTCCTCTGCGTCTTCAATGTTGCCAATGCATTTATATCGGACCCTACACGACGAAAACCGACTTTATCGTATGGACAATTAGCTACGTTTATGCAGCGGCTTTCAGCGGTATTATTTATTATCTAAACAGCCTGACACGTGTGTACGCTCAATCCATAATATTATAATTCTCGTCATCATTATTATTATTATTAGTACTGTTCACTTTGGGCGTTTTAATACGTGCGACTGCAGCAGCAGTAGCAGCAGAATAATACATCCGAACGGATGTTACTGTATCATATAATACCAAAAACATAATGTTTTTAAAATGGAACAGAAACACACGAGGACGAGGAGACGACGGGTAAACAATCTCTAAATTTTTCTACGGCAATAAAACCGTCGAATTTGATAACGCCTTTTCGTGTCGTTAAAATAAAATATAAAAAACATAAAAATGCAGTGTATATACGATTTGCATTAAACCGTTTTTATACTCGAACCATAACCGCGGCAATGTGTATTGTTATTTTGACGAATATACTTGTACGTTATTATAACAACTATACGTTTATATCGATTTCCCAGTCAACGCAACGTATCGACGGTTACGTTACAGTTGGACTGAATCTCTGGAATAATAAATAATAACGCGAACAAAATAAAATAATATGTATTTATCAAAACTATATTTTGAAGTGGATTTACCATATTGAATAAACCGGCGTTGCTAGAACACTGGGTCATCCCAACAAATTAAACATTGAAAAAAAAGATATTTTTTTTAAAAATTAAAACAATGTCAAGACAGACGTTTCACCAACAAAAAAAAAAAAAGACAAAAACTTAACCTTTTACGAAATGACTATTATCTGCTAATGTGTCAACGCAAAATACAGTATATAACAATAATTTAACTACTGTAAATGATTAAGTGGGGTGTCGAAGCATAGCCCCTACAGTTGAATTTTTACTTTATCTTGGGTCGTAAATAACAAAATTTATAAACCGCTGAAATATACCACGACTCGAATTTTAAACGGTTAATTTTTAAGAAAACATTATACATTTCCAAAAATTAAATAAATTATCTATACACGAAAAACAAATATTTAAAATTTGAAATGTATAAACTAATCGGGTTATTATATAAAACAACTAAAAAAAACCAATAAAACGCAACCAATATAAAAACAAAACGTATTAAATAGAAAAAAATCTCCAATTTTGTGTAGCGAGTAAACTTATTACAACGGGAAAATATAAAAAAAAGGCCACACGTACTTTACACCATGTACAAGTCACAGTTTGATAAGTATATAGGATATGAGGTAATTTAATTTAAACACAAGAATTGTTCTCAAATTTTTTTTTTTTTAATTTTATAGAAAACCTGTCAGGAATTTAGACATTTTTTCTCTCTAATAAAGCATTACGGACAAAAATATCAGCATTTTTTTTAGATAAATGACATGAGAAAATCGGATTATTTCTATTAACCCAAAAAGTTTTTCTGAGAAAATCACTCAAAATCTAAAAAAAAAAAAAAAACGAGATGGCATAGATTTAAAATAATTTATTTATCATATTAAACATATCGGTATATAATATTGTTTTTTAAATCCTTCTTTACATTTTAAGATGTTTTACAATTACTATTTGTCAATATTGTAGTTAGACATGTATATATTTTAATGGTTAAATTTTTTTTTTGAGAAGATATAGATTATATTATTATTATTAAGAATAATTAGGGTTTTGGCAATTTTTTTTTTTCGATTTTCAATAAATTCCTTTTTAGATAAAACGAACATAAACCAATACATCCAAACCAGTTCATTTGGTTCCTATCCTTATTTAAATTAATATTATCAGAGGTTTTATTTTAAAACAAGTATGTATAAAAAAAAGCTGTAATTTCGCAATAAGTAAATAAATACCGTTTATACAATTAAGTTTAATATCACTACCGTAGCCGGTTTTTAGTCAAACTTAAACAAAATAATCTTTTTTTGCGTTTTTTTTTTTTTTGTAATTTGTGTTTTATTAACAAATATTATCATATGAATATTGCTTTGATTTTCTAGTCTCGAATCTTTAATCTTTTCTGAATTCAAATTGTATCCGATTGGTACATTTATGAGGTAGATTTTTGATTTTCTTTGTTGTATACATTTTAATCTGGATAGAAATAAAATAAAAAAAAAAACAGCAATAACGGTTTTATGATTATATTTGTAATTCGGTTGAAAATAATCGTAGGGACCTCGTGGTTTATCGTATATTAATTGATTTTTTTTTTTTTTATAAAGTTTAAAGTTAAAAATTGTAAGGGAAAGATTGACAATTACAAAATTTCAAAACGTGCTTAAACGAACTTCGCTCAGAATCATATTTTGTTAACTATTATTTATCATTGTGTAAATATATAAATTATTTTACTCTATGTATCCTACGTTCCTTGCTTCCTACCTGCAACAGTAGCAACACTATCAGTTTCTTTTTTCTTTTTCTTTTTTTTTTTTTTGTCTTAACATTACGCGATATACAGTCAAACGAATGTCAGATACGAATCATCAAAATATCTCGTATTACATTATATTTGGTAACGACGCGGATGTACGGCAATAATTTCCGTACAATAATTCAAAAAGTTTCTATTGCCTCGCTGACTAGACAATTTACTTTTGGGTTGGAATACTTCGTTTCATCACCGCAAATGGTCGAATATTAATCAAAACAATATTTTGCGGTCCGTTTGAACGCGACGCAAATGACGACGACGGCGTCGAGATATCACAACAGTAGGTATATACCAAAGTACTTTTCTGAACATCAATTAAAATAAATGTTCTGCGATTTACGATATTGTAGAGAACAGGGAAAGAACCACACGAGTGTTGCGGGAAATTAATTTTCTAAAATATAGAATGTGCAGACATACTGCAGTAGCAAGTTTGACGATTAAAATAGGGCTGACATTTATTTGAGATTAAAAATCGGGATATTCAATTTTAGGAGATAGCCCCCCCCCCCAAACTATCAGACTAAAACTCATATAGCTCTACAGTCTGAATTTGTAATCAACTAATACGCGTTTAACTCAAAAAACCATGAATATTATTATTATTTACATTATTGCATATCGTAGATTTGCAGTTAAAAAAGTAATTTTTTATAAATTTTAAATCATGTTAAATGTCAGAAACTTAAAATAAAACAGAAATATCTGAATTAAATTTGATGGTTTTTTGGAAAACTAGAAATGTATAAAGACTACAGTGATCTTACTTCAGGAAACCGGTATATTAAGTCCCGGCCGGAACTTGATGAATATCGGAATAGCGTCTGGTAGTGTCCAAATTTACTATCTAAATCGGACCAAAAGGCATCCTTAGATTAATTTAAAACGACATTTGAAATTTATGTATACGAAAATAATGTTATCGATGTTAAATACGATGAAATAATTATTGTCTAAAATAGCGGTTCTCAAACTGTGGTACGTGTACCTCTGATGGTGCATGCAATGCATCGAATATTGTAACACATATTCTACAGTTAGTTTACGGTGATATTCGTTATTATATAGGTGGTTTTGAATTTTCAAAAAAAAAAAATTTCATTTGATATTTGGAATTATTATATTATTGTCATATTAATAATTCGTTTTTCGAAAATTGTATCATTTATCGATTCAATTTGATTTCTTAATAATGTCATTTAAATTAATCAAATTCAACGATGTATTTTATTTTTGTTTTTAAAGTAAAACGTAAATAATCCTGTTATCGGTATCAATTAACTTCTCAACAAATTCGATATGATAATTACACGCGGTGTAATTATAAATATAAATATCAGCACAAGTTAATTACATAATAGTTGATTCGTTTTCGTTATACATTTCAACGTAAAAAGGCTAATTTGTATTGTTTAAGTAAATATAAATTATATGATAACGTTTACAATAGCTTCCCCCGAAAAAATGTAAGTTATGTACGTAACTTCCGTGATACTGTAACAAAATTAAAAAACAATTAATTTATCGATTTCCATTTAATATTACTTAGTATAATTTTTAATCAACGAGAAAATGTATTTTATTTAATTTCTTCTAAGTTTTCCAAGTTTACCAAAATATATCTTGTAACTTTTGAACATACTTTTGTAAAAGTAAAAATAAAATGGTATTATACTATGTTAGAAAATAAATACAAACGTAATGACAGATGATGCAAATATAATATGTAAAGTATGTGCAAATTTGAAAAAAAGTCAGAAAATACTCTTATTTACTATCTACTAATACTCTTGCAAGTAAGCAATGCAGTTTTTAAAAAAAACATGTTGGATTGAAAAATGATATTATTAACCCTTCAATGCCCGATTTTTTTTTTTTGTTTTTTTACATACAAAATGTCCTAAATTTGGAAAAAATAATTTTAAAAACCTGTGTTCAAACATAAACTCAAGCTTGTATTAGAAAATTGTATTTTTATAACTGAACTACTAAAATAAAATTAAGTAAAGCTACTGCGTTATTAAATATTTGTGTGTTATAAATGTTCATATAAACCTTATAATAATTTTAAGTTTCATCTCCGATGGTTTAAAATAGTATTTTTCACTTAAAACACATTTTTTAAATCAAGAAAATAAAAACCACACGAGAGAAAAACAATTAAATTATGTTATCAAGCTTGAAACACGTTACAAAACGGGAATTGATAACGTTTGCATGTGCGTATCAATATAAAACATAGATTAGGACTTAAACTATACGTTAGAGGGTGCAACGCAATTTTTTGTAAGCTGTATATAGTGTGAACACATATTATTTTAACATGTTGCATACTTGCTACAATGGGCATTGATGGGTTAATTTATTTGTGTAAGGAAACTTTAAATACAAATTGTATGTTATTTTCAAACTTTTGAATTCTACAGGCGCGTACTTCACTCATTTTAAAAATTGTGCACACACGCTTTATTATGATTGACAAGAAATTTTTTTTTTTGTTTTTTTACAATAACTAAACCAAACATATAATAGATACCTATATTTCAAGATCACAATATTACAAAACGTGAACTATTTTTTGTAAAAAAAAAAAAGAAATAATAATATTATGACAACATTACAGTTTTATTTATTGTCTTTATTATTTTTCAGGCCCCATGGAAGACAGACTTAAGCGAATTTTTAGCATTATTTTTTTATCATTTTTAATCTGAACTGCACAAACGTATGTGTTTTAAAAACTAGTGTATTTAATTCATTTTTAATTAGTGTATATTATTCCATGTATTTTAAAAACTGAATTTACTTATATTGAAAAATATACCTAATTGATTTATGTCCTTCTTCCGTTGAACCAAAGATTGATTAATCGATATTAATCCACCTAAGAATTAATTTCAACGTTTTTATTTATTTTTTAATTTTTTTTTTAAAATATTAGAAAATTAATTTTAATTGATAGCTTGAATGATTGCCACTCTCAAATATGGAAAGTATAACGCTTGATCCGCTGTTTAGAATCACAAAAAAAATTTAAATAATTATTACCCTGAATCACTTATGAAACGCCTACAGTAGGTAAAATACATCAATTTTAGGATCTACGTAATCAAGTACTCGAAAAAGATTTTATAAAAATAATAATACAGATTTATTTAGGTTGAATTTATCTCCAACTGGTAGATATACTGACTTATTACTAAGAATTATCTGAAATTTCAAAGCACTTTGCAGTTTTTTCAATTTGCTCGGTGGTGTTATTTTTTATTGGTTACAAATTCGTTAAATATATTTTTAATTGAGAATAAAAAATGTATTATATTTTTTTAAAAAAAAAATTGGAGATTTTCGGGCATTTTGAGATTTTTGTAATGTAAAATTCGAATTTGAAATTCCGTTTTTAAATGTATACAGCTACACTAACAAGATTTTTACGGAACTATAAACAATTATAAATACTCGTATTATATTATCGGACAATAGTAATGTTAATACCCGTAATTTTTTAAAATTAGTTGGTACATTTTATACATTTAAAGTAATTATTATCCAGACAAGAATATGTGAAAAATATTTGAAAATTCGTGCACATAATCTTAGTCGATAATTATTATGCATCGCGGTACGTAGAGAACACGTAACGACTCGTGTATAATGTATTATAACATATATTACAAATTCTCTCGTACAATCAGTATATAATATGATCGATCAAAGTGCCGTAAGGAAAACAAATTTTTAACTCAAATCGATTTTGTATAATATTATCATAATGTCGAAGATAAAAAATTCACTACAAAAAAATGCGTACCTAATGCGGCGTGTTAAACTAGGTCGACCCCAAGTGTTGATCCGTGTATTCGATATTCTATTCTGTCCATTAATGTTTGATGACATATGTACCTATCCGAAAAATCGACTGTGAAATCCCGAAGGCCGATACGCGAGAATAAAAACCTCCGAAAAGACTTTCCGTAATCCCGTGTCATGAAGAAGAAACACACATGACGAGAGAATTAAATACAAACAATTTCCAACCTACGAATAGTGTTTCAGAGGTTTTTTTTATTCTCTTATAATCAATATTTCAAATAAAAAATAAAAATGTATTCGAACGCGTTTTACATTCATTTAGACAAAAATGCATTCAACAATATTTTAATCAGTACTTTTTATACTACTACTTATACTACAATTACTATTGGTTTTACAAACATGACCTTTTGTTTGGAGAAAAAAATAACAACAGTTTGAGAGTTTTATTTCAAAATATTTAAAATTATATACCAAGAAACGATATTATATTTAAATATTATTATATTAAAATCAAATTTATTTTTATTTTTTAATCATCTGAATTCAAAAAGAAACCGCGAACTTAAGGATGAAAAAATATTGAATACAAAAGTTAATCGTATAATCAGACGTTTCGTTTACAACATAAACTCATATGATTTATACTTGTATGTACACAAAATGTATATAATCTAATAATAATCAGCGGTAACTTATAAATATGTATATACATTCAAAAATAAATTTTCGTATTTTAAATTTAAGTATGAGCAATTTGTATGAAAACTAATAAGATTGAAAAATACTTTTTTTTCTAAAGTTTTATTTATTTTTTTTTTAAATATTAACATCTTTTGATAATTATTAATATTCCTGATACAATATATTAAACTGAATAATGTCTAAGTACGTGTTTTATAAATCTTGTGCTGTAATACTATACACTTAACAACCAAAACCGCTATGTCTGGAAACTTGAAATTTGTAGGTTCCTTATTTAATGCAGATAACCGCTTAAAAAGGTTTTTTTTTCAAAATTCACCCTCGAGGGATTAACAAGGGATTACAATTTTAATGCGTTTAATAACCCAAAACTTTATGTAGAGAATCTATCAAATAAATAGTGAAACACGCTTTTAGCCAATTTCGGAAATTCAACCCCTTATTATGGAGTGTCAAAGTTAGTATGGAAAAATAATTATATATATATATTTAATATATATTCAATATACATTAAACAAAATATATATTAGTTAAAAGATAAAAAAAAACCGGAATATTTTGGTGGCCGTGCAACTTTGAGGGAGCGTATAGGAGAAATGTAAATTCAAGGGAAAATAATTTCGTTTTTTTAAATTAACTAATAACAAAAATTTAAAATATCTTTTACTATTACTGGTTTTTGAGAGCATATTAACATTTTGTCTATATCAGTAATTTGTTTACCAATAAGGTAACAGCCAGTTCAAATGTATTATATAAATGATTGGGACTTAACGATGTAGGTATGTACCCAGTTACAAAGTAAGCTGGGCTGGCTGTTCTCGGAAATGTATTATTTGTTTATTTTTTAGACTAAATAAATATGAAACGGAAATTTGATTATACATCCGCGTGTTTGAGCGTAAAGATGACAAGGTATAAAAAGATTTCACTTGAATATATGTTATATACAGAGTGATCAACATAACGCTAGACACTAATTATCCCGGAAAGTATTAACTTTTTATGGAATTTATTTGTAAAACATTTAAGAAACTCTAAATATTTGAAATAATCTACTATAATATATAATCAGTAGTCAGTAGTATTATTGTATGATATTAAACCCGTGAAAAAAAAAAATCATTGTTTCATCTCAAATTATCTGAGCAGAAAATCAAAACAGCCGATGGTATTTCAGCCAAAAGTATTACAACCAACCTTATATTTTACTTGATCGAAAGACTGCCGATGCATTTTAAGTTTTAATTAAATTATGACATTGAATTATTTCAATTCATAAATAAGATATGAATACAATTTATAAACATTTAGAATTAAATTATAAGAATTATAGAATGTTAACGTGACAGCCTATCGTTACAGTGATATTACCTAATATTATTATTTATGAAGTAGGTACCTATATGATGTTAACCAGCTATTAACACAAATTATATTTTGGTCGGCTGTGATATTATCGAAATATTGAATTTCAGATAAATTATTTTATTTTAATACTATTCGGTTAAAATATTTTACTTTTTTCCCAGCTTCTTTTTTGATACTGCGTAATCCTACCTAAGACCAAAAACTGTCTAAACCCCTCCTCCTTGATTATTATGATTCTAATAACATATTTAGACCCAAGATCAAGACACAAATGTATCTTTAAAAAATATTCGTATTCTAGAATGTACCATTGATATGTCGAGTAAACACTATCCTTATCTATATAAATAGTAAACATACTGTTATTAAACATTATCGATTGCCTGAAAGTCAAATCACCCGATTTCTCGTATGATTATCCCTTTGGAAATTTATGCGCTTGAATATGTACTCTGTTGAAATAACTATGATAGTTATTTCGAACTCGTGATGAGTACACGAGAATTAAAATACGACGAAATAGAAACGTTGTTCTGTAGAAATAAAAATTAACAAAACTAAAGTATCAATGGATACCGATTTATATAACAATAGTGATGAGCATTTGAGTACTATATTATCCCTTATTTGCGATTTATTAAAATGATCTTACGAAAATTTACGATATGCGATATTGTAATGTGGTACTCGCTTATACGCTGCTGCCAAACGAAATATAATATAATATAGCCAATACGAAAATTCGATTTTGATTTCCCGAATATTATAAACGTAGGTATAACATAATATAATATGATATTTTTAATACAGTAACAGGTTTACAAAAATAGCAGGTAACGTCTATATTGGAGCCATATTGGTACATACTATGTATACGTATATGGGTATATATTTAGGTAACATTGACGAAAACCTTCAGAAAATACCGATCAATCAGCCACGAGAGGAAAAAAAATGTTGATTGGATTTTCCGGAGTGTATTGCAAGTATATCGTTATAAATTTTCGATCTCGATTATGTTTTCGGATTATTTAAGCTCAAACTCCGCCAAAATTAGTAGTTTTTTGTTTTGTTTGTTGTTTTTTTTTAAGGGTTTTTTTAGGCCGATATTTTTCAGTGGTAAATATATGTTTGCGGCAAAATATTACCTAGCTTTTTAATTTTGAAACAATGACAAAAAACACTGACTTACACGGGAGGAAATTACTCAGGTTACAGACATAATTAAGCAATCAAATTTTCACCATAGACATAGGAAAACGTATTGGTACAATGTTACGTAGATTTTATTTGTTCGATTTTAAAGATAAAAAAAAATGCATTGCTGTTTAAAAATCTAATATAGTTATACATTTTTCAATCTCAGAAAATTAAAACCAACCTTACACAGAGCACGTTCTCATAATGTTTTATAATGAACATTTGATCCATTGACCGAGTCCATATTATAACCCGAATAGATTTTGCTCACGCAAAACGGTTTTTTGTAAACATTATTTTTTTTTTATTTATTTATTTATTTGACAATTGCACGGTAAATACGTATGGCGATGGCGCACGGCACTGCTTGTAAATGTATTTGAAAGTGAATTTTAACGTTTTCGAGTTGATCGAAATGTCATTTCTGTAACAATTTCCAGATAAAATTGCCTACACGCAATAACCTTTAAACGTGAACGGTAGGTAGCGCGTCCTCCTAATAGGCACACTTCGGCCCATTATTGGGTCGGGAGTTTCGCAATGGTTTTTTCCGTCCGAAATCGCGAACTAGTGACGGCATCAAGTGCGCGCGTGGCTGAGAGGAGCGGCGAGAGGAAAAACGACGTAACCCTGTATAGACACTACGAAACGTGAGTAAAAGACGCTGTCATTTATATACTCACACACAAACGCGTCATTATATTATATACGTAAGCATAGCGAAAGACGCGAAAAAAAAATAAATAAAAACCGAGAAAAAAACGTTGTCATTTTCGGAGCGTTTTGATGTTCATTTTTCGACGGGTACACGTAATCGAAAATTTATCGAGTGGTGAACAATCGCGCTGTGCGGTGCGGTCACCGTCAATTGACGGGTGAAACACGGCACCTCGACGCCTTGGCCGCGCGTGATGAGATACACATCACGACCTCACACGCGCCTCAGGCGGTCGAGTCTTAGGGCATTTCAACGTCGACTACTACGAGGGGAAAGGAAGGCGCGTGACGTGAGATCCTCACGTATACGACCGAAAAGACGGCGCGATGACACAGTGACGACGGCGATATCTAACGATAATTTATTATCATTATAGAATACCTATTATTTTCAGTGGCCGACATGGGGAGGGAGACAGCTGTTCTCGGGTCACAAACCCCGTTAACCGTTAGTTTTTTTTTGTAACATCCGTCATCAAAATAAAAACGACAGAGTTAATAATAACTCTGTTAATAATTATTGGGTTTTTGTCGAATTTTCCCCGAAAATAAAGACTAGTGCACCGTATTGTGCAGTCGATTATATTATATCTTTTCCCCGGTACATATTTTGGACTCTTTTAGGCTTACAGCTCACTCTGGACCAAAATAACTCAAACTTGGAAATTAAAGTTTAATTTTTTTTTTTTTTATTAAAGGCGAATTAAAGCAATACAATTTTGGTTGAATTTCGACATGAACATAGCCATGTTTTTGTTAAAGAGGAATGGCTGTTAGCTTTGTATTAGCTTCCCCATTATTTAAAAAAACTACAAAAAAAATCAAAGTAAAAAATGTACCTCATTAACTAGACTACCAAAATCACTCTTAATGTTAATACATACAACCTCAATGAGAATCTAGGAGCAAATTTTTTTATACTTAAAATTTCGAATCGTATAGATAAGCCCGACGTGGATAGTGGTGAATCACACCGGGCCCGAGATTTTCACGGGGGCCCGGTATATGAACCAGAAAAGTAAAAATAATAAGTGTTTACGGAATATCGAAAAATCTGGACTCCCATGAGCATCCCTAGTACAAATTCATTGAATTATTATTATTATATTATTATTATTATTATTATTATCATTAGTATTATTTGAATTTTTAAATAAAAAAAGATTGCGTTATCCAGTGTTGAATCCAGGTATATGATAGGGGGCAATAGCCACCTCTCCCCTGAAATTTTGTTTGCTCCTCTGTTAAATGTGGGTAAATTAATAATTAATTAAATAATAAAACAAATTTGACTGGTCTTAGTAAGAGAGTAGATAAGCAAAATAATAAAAAAAGGTCATTACTATAATTTTATTAATGCCCACCCCGGCCCTGAAAAATTGTCTGGATTCAACAGTAGTACGCTGGGTGTTTAGAATAAATAATAATATAAAATAGGTACCTATTATAGGCAGCTATATTTATAACGCGTACGAAAATTTCCGTAGCACGTAATTTAAAATATTTCCAAGTCGTTTCTTTACGTCATAGATCGGGTAGATATTGTTGATAGACATTTGTTGATCGGATGCTTTACATTTGGTATATTTTATATTTTGTTTGTCTTTTATTTTGTCGTGACTAGTGGATGAATAAACATATGATTTTAAATACCATTATGTTTTAATTTTTAATTAGAAATATCGAACATATATGTAAAAAAATGGGACAAAACATGAGGGGGAGGTTGTATGACACTACCGCCAAGCATCAATTTTCACTCCACGGCCCTGCGTGTAGAATATTGTACCTTATACCTATAAATCTCGATTAAAACTGTAACACTGGTGCCGTTCATAATTATCATATTATATTTTAATTATGCCTGCGGTGGTTTTAAGACAAAAGGCCGTAACTGCCAATTTCCAAATAATATTGTTCAAGATAATCAAAAACTGTAATTCGTAACATAAATCGTGTTAATTCCTTGATGTCTACACCGTGAGGTTAAAATATCGAATATTGATTGTGAACAAATGATATTTATGTTTAAGTAGAATAGTTGATAATGCATTGAGAATTTCAAAAAATCTATCTAATATAGCATAATCTGGTGAATAATTCGCATATTTTATACCCAACAACTGGAACATGAAATCGGAGGATTTTTGCTAAACGAAAAAATATTTTCGCAGGAAATAAACGCCACGCATCTTAGTAAACTAATAGGTTCTTCGCTACACTCCAAATCTAAAATATTATAGGTATTTAATTTTTAATAAATGGTTTCAAAAATAGTTTGTTTGGAATTGATTTGTATTATTATAAAACGCGAGCATATATAATATAAATGTATAATCAAAGTATTAATACTACAATATGTATGTTTTACTCTTATTAGTAATTTATTATCCTAATAACAAGTTAAGAAAGCCCACTCAAAGCCTCACTCTACGAGCGACCTAAGTTTCCGGTTTCTAAACATATTTTAAACAATAAACTATAGTTTCGTGTACAATTACATACTAATTATATTATTACTTTATATTTTTAATATTATCTAAAATTCAAACTTATGTTTAAAAAACTTAATAATAAACATATGTTTTACTAAAAGTTTGAAATGTAATATAATCATCTCAAAAAGTCAAGACCACAGACACATAAAAATAATATAGGTATAAAAGGAAAAAATTTTCACGAAAACCCACGAGTCCGCAAAGGAAAAAAAACTGATTGTTTGCCGGAGAAAACGTGCACTTTACGACTCGGAGCGCCCCGAGAAAATAATAAAATAAATATTGCACGATATATTTTTATTTTTTTATTTTCTAATCAATCGTTTAAAAACGTTACTATAATAATAATAATACCAGTATACCTACGTATTACATACTATAGCATTTACTTAATTAAAGTTTAAACCTGAAAGTCGGATAACTGGAAAAATAACCAATTTCGAGAGGCCTGGTTATTGTTTATTCTCAAAAAAACAATCTTTCATTTCGTAAACCTATAAAATACAGACGGCCCCATTGATACTCCGGAGGCTATTTTTTTCTGATTTTCCGTAGGGCAATACAATCGTCTAAAATAAAAAACGCCGGTGGCAGGTGCACGTTTTTATTTTCGGTAGTGCACATTTGAGATTTCGTAAATTCAAATCGCACATAAAAATAGCCGCTATATACGTTTTTTTTTTTCGTATATAGGTTGGGGGGAGGAAAAATGAGAAAACAATTCCATGGATAATAATAATTATTATAGTGCGTTACTTTTTGTTACATTTTGGTGACAATGTATTCATCCAACGATTGCTGGACAGGGTACGAGGTTGTATAGACGTTTCACTTAATTTCACGTGCAATATAAACATAAAAAAAAAAAAACTGGCTACCGTCATAACCGGTAAATGCCGACGCCTACCGCGTGACCGTTAAAAGCATGGTCGAGGATTATATTCCACTTTATTGTTATATTACCTAACGATATTCGTTCATTTACGGTACCTAATATACGGACATGGCGATTTAGTTTGGAATTCCCTCCATGCAGTCACTACTAATCGTTAAACAATGTCCAGAGAGGAGTGATAAAGGCGATTTCCCCCCCCTTCATTGACCCTCCAATATTATAACCTCAGCTCCATTAAGTTCTTAGCTTGATTCATCATTGAGCTCGTTATACATTTGTGCCTTATATGAATTTTCAAAAACCCCCGTTATCTTGTCCTGGATCCGTCCCTGACAGTGTCATACGTCGTAATATAATACGGTTTCTGCTTGATAATAATAAACGAGTTTCATACGTGTGGTGGGTAACGATGAGATCGGTCGGAAATTAAAGAAATACGCACTTGTGTGAACGAAATTTCCATTATTAGGTACGCGTTTGAAAAGAAAAAACTGTTAAAAACACTACATTGACGATCATAATAACCTACATGTAATGTATAAAATTCCAATATACTTATAGAATTGACTCAAAAGTCAGAGGTATAACGCGATGATTGATAGCTTTTAAGATGACGTAACAATGTTTTTATAACTAGGTACATACCCCACTAATGTCAAGTAAATATTGGTTTCAAAACTGAAATTCCTGAACTTCTCTACGGTTTTTGCTATTAAAATAAAATAAAGCGCCAACAATGATAGACCATCTTATTATATATTTAGTCTTATCATTACTGATAATAATATATAAGTTGCATTACAACAATACCCAATAATTATGCGGAAATGATGTTGATAAAATGCATAAATATAAAAGAAAAATCGGACATACTCCGCACCGTATACTGAAAGCAATAATAAATCATTGTGATCAGAAAACGACTCAAAACGGAGCTCGGTAAACTGGTAAAGTGATAGGTAATTTTTCTCTTATACCTGACTCTTAAACTCTTATATTCCAGACTTTGATTTATTCGTTTCTTAATAATTTGTTTATTTGTTTTGTATATTATGTACCTGTTTATATATTGTTATTTTAATTTCATTTATTAGTTTATTTTTATTTTTATATGTTATTGAGTATTTATTTAAAAAACCTTTCTTTTTTTTTAACTAATAGCTCCATTACTGCACTGAGGATCCTAATTTAATGGTTTTGTTAAAACAATCGTTTTTACGCGGCAATCAAATTTTTAAAAAATGATTATAATCCACGTTAATAAAAAGATTAACAAACGAGTGAATTATTCCGAATAAAGTTATATGTATTATTTATAACAACGCAAAATATATAGGTATCTAACTAAACATAAATTAATCATGGAATCCTTTTTGAATAAGTACTTGTTATAGATAAATAACAACAAATACAATTACGTAGTTAATAATTATTAACTACGTAAAATAAATATGATTAACGACAATATTATGTAGAAATTGTTCGCGCGGAATGGTATGAAATAAATTTCGTCTCATTCAGAATAATAATTTCATCTCGAACGTACCTACAAATTACAAAATATCGTACAATTAATTATTATACGTGCAAATAAGAATATCAAAAAAAAAATAATAATAATAATAATAATGTCGTTTACTCGGTTTTTCTAAACGACAACAATGGCGTCTCGGAGGCGGAAACGATGTTTTAAACGATTTCGATATTTTCCAGACGCGCATTTCAATTACTATACAATATAATATACAAACGTTTGGATTGGTAAAACAATGGCGTTTGTTCCATATGAATTCCGACAAAAATTAACTCAATGAATTAAATACAATATTTTCCCGAGTTTTATCAATAGTATTTTTATATTTATTTTGTCTTTCGATATTTACGATTCTTTAATAAAATCTCTACTTGACATTTAAGTATATTATATACATTACGGTATATATCACATTATTAAATTATCTAAAATAATAGAAGTTAATTATATTCTGTTGTTTGATATATGGAAAAATTGAATACCATTTTAGAATTTTCACCCAGTGTCTGATTTTTTCTCCTGTAAGAAATTTTCACCCTCTTAACAATTTGTATGCCTATATATTTCATATTCTGGGGAAAACTTGTTGTTTTTACAATTTTTGAATCCAAGACTAGACTTATACAGAAAATAAGTAAAACAATTTAGTTGATTTAAACTTACACAAGTAACGCAATATCCCTCGTAGTCGTGAAGTTGGCCAACCTACCTCATTAGAAATCAACGAAACAAGTATACAATTTGACAAATTATTAGCAAGAATACATTAACAAGTAATTGCAAGTCCAAAAAACAAAAAAAAAAAAATGTGTAAGTATAATATTATATTGAGTCATATAAAATAATAGGATCATAAGAATCACTTTTCAACAAAAAAACAAAAATATTTTTTAAAAAATTAAATGGTAATAAGAATATTTTATTTTACATAATTATCGACGAACTTATTTTTTACTTATTTACTTAACTATAATAATAACTTATTTTTAAATGATGACTGTAAACGCCTAGGTTTTTTTCCAAATTCCTCAATTGCGTTTTCAATGAATTTGATATCCTTTTGTATATGTACATATATAAAAGGATAAAATATATACAAATATATGTACATATATATCTCTTTTTATATGTACACTTATCACACACAATCCAGATAATCGGTCTTTTACTCTTACTCTTTCTATGTAGAAGAATAAATTTTAAGTCGAAATCGCATATTTATAGTATATCACGAATCAAAAAATAAAAAATAAATAACGCCGTTTCCATAAATCGATTTTCTATCTACCTATTTGTATATTTCGAGAAACGAAAGAGACTAAGTATAAGCTTTATGCAAAAATAAACCTATAAAATCGTATCAGTACCTATATAAGACGTTGATCGTCTTGCAAATAAAATAATGTAGTTGACCCTTTTTTTTATTATTATTATTATTATAGGATTGCATCAGATAGTGTTTTTGGGAACGATTCTTTTTCGGGTGGAAACGTGTCCTGACTGTTCTGTAAGTAGGTACGCCTATATATTGCGTTACCTATAGTAAATATATGTACTCGAATCAGTTTACGTTATTTTCCCGCTGTGTTACTCCCCGATTTGACTAACAATTATTTATTGTACCATTCGACAACCAAAACACGTCTCTCGTTGTTTCGAATCTATTAATTTTTGCTACCAGTAAATGTATCATCGATATAAAAAATAAAAGTACAATTAACATTAAAAAAATCCGTACACATTCCGTGGGACGTTTGAAAAAATTCTAGAGGGTAATTTAATTTATATATTGATAGTAATGTAAAATCATTGGAATCAAAAATACTCAATTCAGAGTAGTAAAATTATTATATAAATCGTGTTTTTCCGCTTGAAACTAAGGTAACCCAAAAATAAAACCAATATATCGATATCATAAATCGTCAATTTTTAAAATAAAATTCAAATAAAGTACTATTTGACAAAAAAAACACATCTTTTAAGGTACACAATACAAAAATCATAGCACTTTCAATAACCCAAATAGTATTTTCCGAAAAAAAAAATCATATATTTTAATAAAATTAATAATATCTTCGCTATACTCAGAATTATATTATTAATATTATTCAAGCATCGAAATGCATCATCTATGTATATATTAATATAGTATAATGTATAGTACCTGAAGACCGAGTCTTGATTAGGTGTATTACTTTGAGTTGATTCAAAATATACACAAATTTGATGATTTTATTAAATCCATTTTCGAAAAGTTGTATAAATAATAAACAAAATCCTATTAATATTATAAATGCAAAAGTTTGTTTGGATGGATGTAATATATCTATGACTCTTTTACGCTCAACCTACTCAACGATCAGGAATAACATATAGACTGATTTTTTCCCGTATTCCACCCTTAAAGGATTGTAAATACTAGTTTATTGGTATATTTGGTATAAAAATCGAATTATTTTTGTTGATTTATAAGTTACCTTGGTGATACGGATAAAATAAAAAAAAACTGTTATTATAAGTTAGTTTAGTTGTCACGGGCAAATAAATACCCTTAAAAAAATAAATAAATTACCGGGCAACAACGGTTAACTGTGATAGGTAAGGGTAAAAACGAGGAGTCGTGTGTTTATTTGTTATTTCTTTCGTTCAATACTTTACACGAGCGAAGTCGTACGAAACAACTAATAATAAATAAGTAACAATAAAATATAATTAGATAATTTTTTTTTTAAATATTTAATGAATTCCGATGAAATATTAAAAAAACTCTCACTACACGATATCCCTTGTGTGTCCTGGATTTTTTGAGTTGAATGTACCTTTTTCTAAACTGATTTTTTTTTTATTCTCAAAAACTAACATAAAAATACATGAAAACTGATATTCTTATCTACACCAACATATTAACACATTCAAGTATTTGGCCTTGAGTCTTGTATAATGATATGGCAAATGCTGGCCTGCGTATTGTGCAGCCTAGTTGACCTTTGTTGGGGTCCATCAATGTAATTATTAATAATAAAGTTTTTAACTGGTTTGTTACATGAATACTATTAGTCTATTAATAAGGCAACAACCCGTTGACAATGGTATAATCGCCAAAAATTTTAGGTAGGTTCTATTAATGCTGCTACATGGCGATAATCCGAAAGTTCGGGACAGTACACGAATACGTGTAATTTAAGGACTCTGTTTCGGCCATTTACTTAATACATAACCAAAAAAGATGTCCTGGAATAATGGGAACGGGTGCAGCCACTGTTATAGATAATTTAATGTATACCTGTACTGTATAACAATAAACCATTGCTTACGAAAAAACGATTCTGAACGGAGTTCACGTGATAGTGATGCTTTTTCAACTATAAATATGTCATTTTATAGTAAAATAACTAAACAAGCTTTACATATTTTCTTTAATAATATTTATTTCATATTGTACCGATTTTCCCAGTTTACCTACATTTTTCCCGTTTTTCCCATGTTTTATCTCGGTTTTTCAGATTTACTGGGAAAACTCTTGGGAAAATCGAAAAATGTCCTCTTAAAAGTACCTCGCTAGTGAAATTTTCTTTAAGAAACATCGTTAAAAGTCAGAGCAAAATTACTAGTAGAAAAATTGTGCACAGATAAAAAAAGAATAAATAAATATCTTAGTAAAATTTTAAGTTTCTTTGCTCCACTCAGAATCCAAAAATCAGAAGAATTCCTTATGTACCCAAATCTATAATCACTATCTTTCATGAAAATCCTGTAGTTGAGTTTTGGGATTAAAAGTATATATTATATTGTTGCTACTGTTATATTATATGATTTAATATTGCCAAAATTAAAAATTCCAAAAAGAACACTTACAAGAACCATTCTTTACTTTTGACGTGTGCGTACACTCCCGAAATTATTGTATGAAAGTATCGATTAAATTGTGAGTTGCATTATATTAACTTTGTTATGAAGGGTGGAAATTGGAATTTAAAAAAAAAAAAATACATAAAAATAAAAATCATCTACCTAACGTAGGAGGCGATTTGAGTGAACGGTTTTGCTTCTTTTTTTTTTTTTTTTTTGTAATCGACCGACAATTTGAGTGTGCCCGACGAACGTGACTGTAAGTCCGTTCCGCATGAGTTGTCTGACAAAACTGAAATGACTTTATCGAATCCTTCTTATCATTATTATACCATTTTTACGAACACGTAATGATGTATCTACAACAGAAAATCTTAACGATTCAAAATAGTCCGGGTTACGTATCAATTTAATTGTTAATCTACTCTAACCATTGAAGTTAGACAGGTATACATTTTGCGAAATTGGCCGACAAGCGATTCGCGTTAAATTTAATAAGGTCCTAGAAGATTGCTTTTTGAAAATGTTGCGAGCAATAACACGGTCGAGGGACCGATCGGAGCCCGATCCGAGCTAACCTTATAATCTCATACCGATAATACCACGCCGCGAACCTATCTAGAGGAAACAAAAAATTGCCTTCGGCAGTTGTAAGCCAATTTATTATAACCGTCGAAACTGAGAATCCGTATTGATTTCGAAAAATAGAATTTATGTCGAATCCGTGCCTAATTGGGTCGTTTAACTATTATAATGATGACATTTTAATGCATTTTTTTTTGTTTCACGGAACAATTCAAAAAGTTAAAAACTTTTGAAAATGTTTATTTTATAAAATTAATAGCTAAATCACGTATATAATATATTTATGCGCAATACATCTTCATATTAAATACATATATAAATATATATATATATATATTGTACATAAATATATTAAATATATATATGTATTGCGTTTGACCTATATTTGTATAATAAAAACTGCATTATATAATTTATATGTATACAAACTATTAACTATTTAATAAAGTTTTAAACGTCTAAATAGAATATACTATATAGATTATAAGGAATATTGCATGACGATGAGACGAAGAATATGAACAAAAGTAATCTAATTACAATGTAAAAAAAATGTAAATTTAAAAATAAATTACAATTTAATAAAATATATTCATTTTCTGCTTTCAGATGAGTATTTCCAACAATTATTGACTAATTGATATAAGTATATTATTATTTTTATACGACATTTAAAATAAATAATAACATTACAATATTAAACGTTGTACGTTTAAACAGACATTTTCAAAGTTTTAACCGCGGAATATTTCATTGGGAAAAAAAAATAATAATAATGTAAATGATCAAATACAATACGGAAACCGATTTTTACGTGTTTGGTTTTTAGTTAAACAATTTGATGAAAAACTCATCCACGTCACTGGTTATCCAAAGACGCCATTTAGTCGAACTGAATTTAATTTTTCACCGTTATATTACGAATATACGCTTTGATGACAAGACGATAACGACAAAATACTTTATATTTTTACACTGCACCAGTTCGAATTAAAATAATACAAGGAAAAGTAATTTCATCGATTAAATGTACATTAATATATAATGTATTATTGTATCTATTATTGAAAATGTACTAAAATCGTACTTCAGAGGCGGCGTTGAAATCGGGAATGTAGGAAATCGAAAACCGCATTATTGTTTTGGGCAGTATAGCGTGTTATTTTTTTAGATTCAAAGCGTGGCGAGACATCTATTGGAATTATTATGATGTATGGTTTTTTTTTTTTTTTATGCGTCTGAGCAACTTTTGAAACTCATTCTGGCTCCTATGTATCAAGTGTACCAAGTACGTATTCCGAAAGGAAATTTTAACTAGCTGGTGCATTTGGACAGTCCCAACTTTTCATTGATTTTCCCAGTAGTTTTTAAAATAATTGGGGAAAATTTAAAAAAGCGAAAAATAAAAAACTTACGGCGTTAAGTTTTCATTATTTTAAATTTGTGTACCTTATGATTTCTGCCAAAAATATTTCTCCCATAAAAAACGAAAAGAGACACTTTTTGTTGCATTTTTAATCTAGTTGGTGGGTATTTAAAGTCGTTTTTGATTATATTTGTAAAAAGAAATTTTGACAGAAAACTTATTTTATATTTGCCTTTCCTAAGCATGGTAAAATTCAAGCCATTTTTGAGCTATTTAGAGACATTTAAATTTTGCGAGTTTTTTACGTAATTTTTATTTGATAGAGAATTTGTAGAAAGAATTGTTTAACCAAACAGTAATGTTTGTAAATTTAACGGGAGGTTTATTAAAAGTTGTATTAGATAAGACATGTATATTTTTATTAAATATAATAATAAACATAATATTGTACTAAGTAGTAAAAAAAAAAAATTGAGTAAGATGTAGATTTTATTTAACTCATAATAATATCCATAATTTTTATAAAATATACAAATTTTGGCTTGTTGGGTAAAAACAAGGACGATTTAAGAGGTGAAAGAGAGTGAAAGGAGAGTATTAGACCTAGGTTCTACATTTCAAAGGAACATCATAATCCTTTAAGAAATTGTAAAGTAATTGTTATATATTTATTATTTATGAACTAGTATAATGATAAAATAGATCTTATCATGAATATGACAGATATGATATGAAATGATATGATCTATAATAGATAATTTACTTAAATACTTCCATACATTTTTATTGAATCAAAAGCATTTTTTTTTTTAATTTTAAATTTTAAACTAATCCCATAGTTTACACTCGTTCAACAGGGTTTAAAATATTATGTTTTATAGTGAAAACCTAAACATTCTATGTAGTAAAAAAAGTCGTTATAATTATAACGTTATTCTTTAAGGGCGTCAAATATGGTAGTACGTCTCTGGGCAAATATAGTATTTAGGATTTAGTTAATGAGAGACATCGGTTATTTGAACATAGTGTCATATCGTATATATAGTTGTACTCAACTATATAAAAAAAAAATTGTATTTGTATATTTTAGATTGAACAATATTTGTTTTTTTTTTTTTATCTGTGAACAACTTTTCTACCAGCAATTTTGCTCCGATTTTATATTATAGCATTTTTTCTGAGGAAATCTTACTGGATTGGTCCTTGAAAAAGGTCATTTTTTGATTTTTCCAGCTGTTTTCCTAATAAATGGGAAAAACCAGGAAAAAGCATAGAAAAAACAGGAAACTTTACGAAATGTATTATTTTCAAATCGCAAATATTACGACCTTTAAAAAGGTAGCCGAACTCCACTCAAAATCGTTCTTCATTAGCAAATATTAATCGTTGCGTACAGATATATATTAAATTCCCATCTATATCCTACCTTTCCAACTACTCATCTACAATAGTGGCATACCCATCACGCGATGTATTTTCGTAAATTTTTTGTAATAATTTGTAATTCAATTTGCCCGAAAATTATCATTGAAATCAAATAACTATATTATACATACATAAGTAGTATTTCAAATCGGTTTCGTTTTAAACAAGAAACGTATACGTTTTGGAGGTCTTTTTTTCGCTACCTACCTTTATCAATCATATATAAACACCGAAAACATAGAATTGTTGAGTTTTCTGACCAAAAGGTAATAAAATTTGAATGAAAAAAAAAACATGCGGTCGTATTTAAATAAAAGGTGCTAAAAAATAAAAAAAAATACGAGGAGGCAGGCCCCTCCTACCCGTAAATACGGCACCGATTGTTCAACACGCCACTGGCTTTCGGGTGATATATATTATATTTACCTTCCATGAAGACCTGTGGCGAGACGGTCGTCCAAAAATAGGTGGCCACGGTGACGATCAGCGGCAAAACCGCACGTGTCAGTGTCATGGTTGCGTGCGGCCGCGTCGTAGGACACTGTCGTTGTCGTCGGTCCCTTTCGTCGTCGCGGCATGTAAATCGCGCCCCGACCGGTACGAAGTAACTGGTTCACCGATCGCAAACGCCGAAAAGAAAACGATAAACCGATACCGTTCATTACGTTATTCGTACGAGCGCGTTCGGTTTTTTAATCAGCGGCCCGACGACCAGTGGTTTCCAGAATAGCACGCGTTTAGCGGTTGGTCAAAACAAAAGAAAACGAAAAAAGTTACAGAAATACTTCGCACGATGGGTAGACCACTGTTGCTGCTGAAAAGTTGGAAATGCATGTAGAGGGGCATTTAACGAATATATAATAATATGTACGCAACGATTAATTTTTGATATCGAAAAACGATTCAGAGCGGAGTTCTATTATAAGTGTTTTAAAAAGCCGTAATATTTAAGATTTCAAAATAATGCATAAATCGTACATTTTTCCGTTTTTCCCATTCATTATAAAAACCCCTAGGAAAATCAAAAAATAATCTCCCCAAGGTATCACCCACAAAAAAAAATGAACATCATTTTAAAACCAACACATTCTTTGTCCAGCTCAGAATCAAAAGGAGAACCGAGTTCGTCGATAAAAGTAAAATATGTTAACGTGAAAAACGTATGAAATCCAAAAGTGCTTTTGGTTGTACAGGGTAAGCACCATCGCTCTCCCTCCTCGAAATTTGTATCCATAATTGGCCTAGGTATATTAAATTAACACTTTGGTGTCGTGACATTCATGCTGACATTAAATATATAAATTGTTTTCCATTTTTTATTGAAATTTTTTACAACCAAATCACACATAAATACATTTTTTTTTTTTTTAATACTATTTATTACTGAAATGACGCTCTTGACAACAATCGCAACAACAATATAAAATATCAATTACCAAAATACCGCAGCTGTGTTTTCACTAAGTAAACGAAGAGAGACGATATTTTGCAAAACTCACATGGATAATTGTAATAATATAACTAGAAAAAACCTATCTATATTATAACTCATTTTTTTTTTTTTTTTGTCTCCAGTAAAATAATTACAGTCTACTCTAAAATAACGAAATTTAATGTATCAAATATTATACCCTAATTCATTTCGATGATTTTGTAATAAATAACGGTAGCGATTGAAATCTACTATAATCATTCACTATTCAGCATAAGCACTTATACTTGAAACTGTAAGTATGAAATATTATGGTTAAAAAGTATAATTTTCTCGTATATTCGGTCGAACAATTAATTCGAATTTTCGGCAGAGATATATAATGTTGTGATTTAAGACGTGATGTTTTTTTTAATGGGTTTAGTAGTAAAATTATAAATTATATAATTACATGTTTTAATGAATACAAATTTTTAGCACTGCGGTATGTTTGCCAGAAAAACTGTTTGGCGTGAAAAAAATAACCTTAGAGGATACAGACGATAATAATGATTACCCCCATAAAGCCATTTATCTAAATATGTATACTTTTATACTAAAATAGATGAAAAATGCAAAACGTTTATTAAAAAGTTCTTTTAGATTTGGAACATAGCGAGGAATATATTAGTTTTACAAATTTACAATGATGTTTATTTATTTTTTTTTATCTGTGAACAACTAGTCTACTAGAAATCTTGGTCCGATTTTCTAGTGTACTACCTTTTTTGAAAGTAAATTTATTCTAAGCGGTACTTTAGTGAGGCCATTTTCTAAGTGGTTTTCATAATAATTGGGAAAAACGGGAAAATGTACGTATACACGTATAAAATAAACTTCGCTCAAATCGTTTTTCGTTAGCAATAGTTTATCATTGCGTACTGATATAAATTAAATTCTTCTCTATATCCTACCTTCAACAATGACCAACAACAATTCATCAAGCATAGTTTATCCGGCTTTTTTTTTTTGTTCAATTGTAATATTATGCGGTCATGTTTTCAAAAATTTGTATCATTTTTAAATAATAATATATAATATTTACTACATCACTAAACTACCTATAAGAAATATCATTTATTTTGCTTAAATTAATTTAGAAATTTGATTCTCTAACTAGGTACATTATATCTTTAAATCTTAAAAGTTCTTCCAACACAAAAAATAGTTTATGGTAAGAAAGGGTACATAGTTTCATTTTAAATTTTAAGATTTATATATTTAGTAGATTTATTATAATATGTAATAGACACAGCAAAAAATGATAATAATAATAAAAATAGCTGAATTGTAGACGAGAAGAAGAGAAAGTAGGGTAGGTAACTTATAATGAACCTTGAGTTTCTATTCTTCTAAAAGAATTTTATCCGCTTAAAACCAAATAAAAACGATAAAAACTCAAAAATATTAAATGCTTATAAATAGCTCGAAAATCGCCATAATGTTGAACACATCTAGAAAAATCCGATATAAGTATTCTGTGAAAATGTCTACGATTATTATTAACAGAATTGCACCAACAAAACAAATAACGCCGTTATAGTCATACATGTTTCTGTCTATTCCTAATTTTTGTCCATTGAGAAAACTACAACGCGAATTGAAAAATTACCGTTTCCATGCACCAATTAGATCCAAAATATTGCAAACAACTTTGTTGTCGTTTTTCGATTGGAACAAGATTATTTTTAGAAAACAAGTTGACAGAAAAAATCAAAATAATAAACACACACCAGAGCAAATCAAATGCTTTATTCCTCGGTTTACTCAGAACCTAAAATACTGCGCGCGTTTTAATCGAATTAATGAATTCTTAAGAATACAAAATATATATATATATAGATTTTATGTCCAAAAACGTTTATATTATTATTATAATTAATGTTGATCTACGGCCCGTGTGTACATTTCATAACGGCCCACGGGTGAGCACATCAAACGTCAAACTGAATTGTTGCGCTCAAAAAACGGTGGGTTACGCGTGTACCTACACGTATGGGGGCGCATCGTCAATATTATCGGGGCTTTTTTTATTTCTACAAAATTCCGCGGCCGTCTACAGTAAAACAAAAACACAACGTTTCCGAGAATCGCGTTATTTATTTAATGCCGTACGATTATTTCATGCCATGATATATTATTACGTATGTACACCCCCTAAAACTAATATTGCATACTTTTAATAATATAAATAAATGGCACGAGTGTATAGGTATTATTATCACGTTTAAAAAAACCCTCGGTAATTATGTGCACATAAAATGCAGAACGCGGTTCGAAAAAAAAAAAATATATAAATACCAGAATATTATTATTATTATTTTTTTTTATTATTATTATTCCAATTATAGATTATAGATAGAATATAATAATATATTGTAATGCAGTACGTATATATTATAAATATAACCTATAGGTGTTTCGTGGTGCGGTTACTTCAGTATTTTATGGCATTATGCATGTATGTACGAAAATTATATGATATTGGAGTAATTCCCATTTACTATTACGTTTTTGTTTGTGAAAAATTGCCAAATATAAGTTGACAAACTGTTTTTCTACCTACGATTCAAAATAATATATACGTATTTCACATCAGACGATATTATTTTGGGCTGTAGTATACAATAAAAAAGTAACATTTATATAAATTCCGGTCAATTAACTTTATTGTATTATCAAGGTGGAAAAATATTATTGGATTTATGTTATTTATAGAAAAAAAAAAAAAAAAAGTGCACTATTTCGTTTTAAGTATTTCAAAAGTATACGGTCGATATATTATATAGGTACGGGAGTAATAAAATATCGTGTCGTAAAGAAAAGGATTGAAATATTATGGCCAATGGGTTCAGCGAAGTGGTGAAACAATCGCTCTGGGGGAGAGGAGAGAAATAGCCGGCGATTTTCTTGATTCCTATGTACATATAAATACACTCGGCAGAATTTATGACGTGGAAAAGCGTTGGCCGCCCGAAGCTATATTAAACGGTATTGCAACACTTTCACTAACAAATTAGTGTAGCGCAATTTACATTATTATGATAATCTGTTACATTTGAATACTATGACAGTATTGATAACTGTTGCGTTTTCTCTCGGTAATACTTGTTTTGTTTTTTTCTTGATAGTATAACGAAAAAACAGAGTTTTTAAGAGTTAATACAAAATTCAAGTACGTGATTTAAGTCCGGAAATCGCGACTTGATATAATGGCGAATATTGGCGTTTACGTTTAATCGACGAGAAGCAAAAGACAAGGATTGGAAATAAAATACAAAATTGTTTGTAAGACAAATATTTGAATCGATTTATTTGGGTAAACATCGGAAATTAGTAACCGGATTTTCGAAAATATTCGTTCGTCTCTTGAATATTTGAATTGAGTTTTGAACTACCCATACTTATCCGTTTAATGTTGTATAGATTTTTCAGACGTTAAAATAAAAAATTAAAATTTAGATACGGAGATACAAGTAACTATAATATTATAATATTATACTTTAACAATTATTGAATAATGCAATTTACGGGTTTCGTATGCCTAACTCATGAATGAAAACAAAAATAATGATATTTTAGACATCACTGACCCGGTAATTAATTTGAACGTCTCGGTACATAATAACATTATAATATTGATAATGGATTCTACAAACATCTCGATGAAATATAATATACGAGCAGGGTGGGCTGGCGACCGGCACATTAAACGAGATTGATTAGATAAACCGGTCAGAACAATATCGCCGTACCAATGAACTTAACTCGTTGGTCGGTGAACTTTTTAATCGAAATTTAGTCCGAAACACACTACTACACTATACTACATACTATTTTATTGATTTTTTCATAATAATATTTAATCAAATATTACATTTACGCATCCGAGGCGATACCCATACGTGTGTAATATAATATATGTAATTTGTATTTATATTTTTGTTGAACATATTTTATAGAGTATACCTGCATTCAAGATTTCTAAAAATATTATTACCATCACGTGTTAGTTTTTTTAATAAAAAATATAACGAAAATATTAGTTTAATTTATCATACGTATGATAATTAATTAATTATATTATTATTATTATTATTATTGATCAAATAAAAAGCATTGGAAATTAAGTGTGAAATTTCAGATTCTGAAAGCAATGTATTTATTTTACAACCTACCTGTGATGTATACGATTTATTTTTTCTTTCTTTGTCTGTGAAATTAGTTTCTCCCAGCAATCTCCCATCAAAAGATAAAAGAAAAACAAATTGAGTTACAGAATGATTCATTATTGAATTATTAAAAAAAGCTGTGATACTACTGATAGGTGTGCCACTGTTGTAGAAAGGAAGTTGAAAGGTAGGATACATACAATTATATAATTTATATATGTACGCAATGATAGATCATTGCTGATGATAAACGATTCTGAGCGGTTTGGTTAAACATGTTTAGAAATGCCGTGGTGATTTTTACGATTTTCGTCATAGTTTGAACTCATAGGTAGGTATAAACAACTATTTAACGCTAAATTGGTATTATTTTTAATATATTGCACAACTTATGATGAATCCCGAGTTCAATTTGCATGTATGGAAATTCGGTAAAAACAATTTCATTCACATAAACCAAATAAACCTAAAAAACAAACTGACATACTTCGCGCGATGGACGGGCTACTGTTGTAGTAGGTGAGAATTTAGGAAAGTAAAGTGGAAATTGAATGTATATCTGTATACTCAACGATTAAACATTGCTGACGAAAAATGATTCTGAGCGGAGTTCGATTACACATGATTTGAAAGGCCATAATATTTAAGATTTGAGAATAATATATTTAGTAGATTTTCCGTTTACCTTACGTTTTTGCCATTTATTATGAAAACCCCTAGGAAAATTAATAATAAAAAAAATGAACATCATTGTAAAACCAATATATCTCTCGCTCCGCTCAGCGTCGTCTAAAATACATAAATAGTGTACAATATATACTGAATTGGAACATTTTATTTTTGTTTATTTTTCGATGATATGAGTATAACTTATAATTTAATAGTATAATATATATATATATCTCTTTGCTTACAGATATAAATGAAATAACCTAATGTATCCTACCTTCCCAACTTCTCGCCTTCAACAACGGCCGCTCCCATCTCCAATATATAAGTACAACTCTTTTACCTATCAAACATCCTATTCCAATCAAAAAACAAGAAACGTTTTTTGTTTCATTTTAGATCTAATTGAGGTGTGTAAAAAAAATCATGTTTTGCTTTTCCAGTGATAATAACGAAAGTATCCCATCGGACTCCGGTGACTTACACTAAGGTTCCCTCCACTTTACCACTGTGTTTTACATTTTATCGACAATCATAACATTTTACACGGATCAAAAACACATTAAAAAAAAAAAGGCTGCTAAGATACAGATACGATTATATCAATATTATATCCCTCATATGATGTCCTAATTCTATTATTATTATTTTTCTCTTTTTTCTGATGTCAATCCCGAATAACGGTTTGGTTTTCAGTTACGGTTGCGTGGCAGCGAAAACGGTCGCAACAACACTCTGGGATAGTAACTCCCTCCCCCCCACGATCGGACCGATCCATATTGAAACTTATTCTCCGACGGGTAGCTGCATTTGGAAATTCAACAAGATTTTAATATTATTAGAGTTAACTGTGTTGTGGTTTAGAACGCCTCTCCGGAGAAGGATCGGCGTTCATATTTCTAAGTGCTAATTTGAAACTTTTTTTAGACGCTCGAGAATAATATATAATACTCGGTACAACTAAAACGAGAAAAAGCCGTCGAACATACATCCACAAAAGTCGACAGCCCCCTAGAGTCCCGGGATAGGACACTTATACTGTTTTTTTCGAAAAGTATAGCGCTAACTGTTTAATTTATTTTCAAAAACGATGTATAAAAATTGCAATAGGTATTTCAAAACATGTATAAATAAACTTCATTCAAAATCGTATTTCGTTAACAATGGTTTATCATTGCGTGCAGATATAAATAAAATAATTTAATACATTGTAATTTCCGAACTTTCCATCTACAACAGTGGCATACCCGTCACCAGTATTAGTTTTTTTCCCGATTGAAACGTAGCCATAGATATCGTATATAACATTGAATTAATAGCTATTATACGATTTAGTACTATTAAGTTCCTGATATGCGATGAAAGAGGAAATGAGTTTAGTACGATAAAAAAAAAAAAACACAACAAAATGCATTGTATTATATGCAATATTGTCCTGTATGCAATTGAACGATGTCTACTGATAATCACATGTTTCATTAATTGTAATGAATATTAAAGCTCTGTAGATTATTAGTTATTATTATTATCAGTTAACGTTAATAATTTTACAAGCATATGTTGTATTCGATAATTTTAGCTTAAATACAATGTAGTATGTTTTGTCCGGTAGATTTTTTTTTTTTTTTTATTAAATACCCGTGTATAGTCGATAATATTGAAATAACATTTGAGCTCAACCAGAGACGAACCGAAGGTGGGTCATGGGGGTCGCGACATCCCTCCGCTCGGCAATATCAGAATTTCAGTCGTCACTTGGTAAATTTGTATGGCTAAAATATATTAATATTCTGTATTCATACATATTTTAACTTGATATTTCTGGGCGACTATGCACAATGTCGAGACAGCTTAGCGAGAGTCGGTATAAGATAACTAAACCTACCTATTTCTTATTTTACATTTTTATGAACGTTCCGTTCAATAACATTTCTAATCAGAAATGTATTACTCTACAGCCGTTGAGCAACGATGAAACACCGCAGAAATCGATTATGACGAAATAATTATTAATTAAACAAATGATATTTATATCTAAATAAAATAAATACGGACAAACTCCACATAACGGGTGAGCCACTGTTGTGAATGAGAATTTGGCAATGTACGATATAGAGGGGAATTCAATGTACACCTGTACGCAACGTTTAATCTTTGTTAACGGAAAACGTTTCTGAGCGGAATTCGATTATAAATGTTTTGTAATTTTAATGTTTACGGTTTTCGTTAAAAATTTGATATTAAAATTCTTATAAAAATAAATCTCCATTACACTCAATTTTTTTTTTTTTTTTGACTGCAAAGTACGACTTATATGACCAACCAAATAAAAACTACGTAAAAAATCTCGTAAAATTAAAATGCCTATTAATAGCTACAATTTATAAATATCAATATTTTTAAAATTGCATCACGTGTACAAAATGCAAATATAAGTTCTAAACAAATGTTTTAAAATCAGTCTCAATAAAAAAACAAAATAAAAAAATAATAAAAACGTTATTTTCGTAAATTTTCCGGTCTTCCCAATTATAATGAAAAAAATCGGAAAATCAAATGAATTCTTAAAAGTACCAAGTAGACAAAATTTCCTTTCGGAAAAGGCGCTATGCTTGAAAATTGCAACAATATTGTTTAGTGTGGATCTGGTTAGTAAAATTGACACACGCTTCGAGCTTATGGACTATTTTCGTTACCCTCTTGCATGAACTCACATGCAAGTCTATATATTTAGTCAACGAAATCTCATTAAAATTTAAATGGTAATACTTTTTGTTATAATAATTTTCGATAAACACAGCCTCATAGATACAACGAAACCCGATTATATTATAGTCATTTTTAAATACATATGTGTATATTCTAGTGCAGTGATAAAATAAAAATTTCCCAAATAAACTGAATCGAGTACCCATGTTATGCGTTTTTTTTTAACCTTGTTAATATAAAATTATTTTGGGACCAGACTATTTTGCCCATATTACGTGGCTGCCCATATTAGCCAGTGCTCACATTAGGCGAAATTCACTTTACTGTTTGTTTTTTATATATGATTATGTGTATTTGTTGTTTAGTATTTTGTTTAATATATAGGTAATGTTAAAATGTACGCCTCAGATAAAACGAGGATAAAACTGTATTTGTGTAGAAACACCAAATAATCAATTACAATCAACAATGATGATATTAGGGGGCCCGGTGCCGATTTTTCAAATTATCACCTTAGATTTTTCACTGATCTATACTACCCACTAACCATTTAGGGGGAATGGGAGTGGCCGTTTTTACTAACAAAAATCACTTGGCGGAAATAGAGATAAATCATTGTTAACATAGTCATAATCATAATTGTTAACATATATCATTGTTAATATATTTATATATCAAAAATGTATTACGTATTTAATAAGGGGTGGTAACTGAGTTTTTAATTTAGACAATTTGTACGCTACAGATCATATTATTTTCATTTAAATGGGAATTTTGCCCGTTTAAATAAATAAATAAATATTTCCCTACCATTTTTATTCTACATTTCGTATTGAACTTTGATTTTTCATTTGATTTAAAATAATAGTACAAAAAAGTTAATAAAACAAAGTTAAAAACTAACCCTTTATTTAAAAAAAAAAAAAAACGCTTATAATGAAAACATTGAAAAACGGAATTAAATGCGAATTCTAGGACATCTTCACCTTTCCAACAAAAAAGTAATCATCAAAATCATATCATTCTATAAGGCATGAAAGTTTTTCCTGTACAATATGTTTTTGAACTAAAAACGCACTTGCGGCAAGACCCTTTAATTTAATTCATTCAAAATGTCACCGTATTTTACTCGAATGCTTGGTACCTATACGTATATTATATTATACTCTTTAGTAATTTCATTTTATACGTCATCAAAATATGCGACGCGGCTTCATACAGTATATTTAAGACGAAATATATTCGTGAGCCCATACATCATCATTGAGCCGTCTATCAAAACTAATTTTATACCTCCTGTGTTGATTAAATTCCGAGTGAATTTCGAAAACGACACCAATTATAAATTACTTGATGGTTTCCGAAACGCAGAGTGATTAAATGAATACCGTTTCACCGTCACGACGAGATGATTAGTGTTATAATATCTTTTAACCCAGTTTCATTCATTATTGTTAAAAAAAAAAAAAAAATAGACAATTAGCATTCAAAATACGAACCGTGAACAAAATAATTAAAAAAATGTTCTGAACATAAGAATACTACGAACAAAAGCAATACTAATGTAAGAAATGACCGATTTGACGTCACATTATGTACAACGTCCGCCTACCAAACGAAGTATCAAATGCAAAAAAAAAAAAAAACCATTTACTAAACCATAATAGTTTTGAAAAGTCGGACATAAATACTTCGCACTGCGGGTAGGCCACTAATGTAAGTGGAATAGTGAGTAGGATATTGGGTAGTTGTATATAAGTTAAAAAAGCAACGATCAATCGTTGACATCTAAAGTCGACTCTGAGTGGAGCCCAGTAAATTGGTAACGTTACCAGATTGGTAGATATGATATAATATATTAGTCATGTTTTTTCGCTTGTAACCACAAAGAATTATAGAAATCAACAAACATAAAATTTATATATACCTATCGTTTTCAGTTATTTAAATTTATCGTTAAGAATCTAAAAAAAATGTTCGAAAAAAATACCATTGAGACAAAATCCGCATCTTTTATGGTACGATGTGAATGATTTAGAGCATTTTTATCTCTATGTTTATCTATCCGAAAAAGTTTTAAAAAAAAAAAAAAACAAAAAGCAATTTTTCAAGATATACGTGTTTTAATTTTAATTACTAACTATTAATAATTGTTACGAAATGAAAATATTAAAAAAAAATTCGAAAAAAACTCATTATTTGTCTTAACCGCAGATTGAACTATACAGTATATTTTGTTGTCTATTCATATAACTTTATATATTATGTATACAATTGTACTTAATTTTGTTTTTTTTTTTTTTTTTAAGTTAATAGAATACCTAATGCATAGTAGTATTACAGTAACGAAAATAAAATATATATATATATCTAACTAGCTATACTATTCATACAATCCGTGACCCAATTATAGAATATGCTAAGTACTGGTTCATACAATTTATAAAATCAATTGTTTTCATAAAGATGCGTACCGATCTGTGTGTGCTTTGTTATATTTAATCGATTTTTCACAGGAAAAAATGTATCGGACTAGGTATATTTACTAAAAACGTTTTACTTCGATAAAGATAATTAAATCAGTAAAACAATTATTTTAATAACAAAGAAAACAGTTTACACGCGTATTATGTGTTTGTTTTTCAATTTGTCCAGAATCAAATAAATGCTTATTGGTTCGCGTGTATATTTTATAAAGTTTATTTGACTTTTGTGTAACCTATATTTTATCAACTTTTTTCATTAATATATATTTTCAATTTAATTTGATACAGTGTGAATTATTATTAGTATATTTATGGAATCTAGCTATATACTTACAATATTAGTATAGTTTTATTAGTTTTAATTGTAGGTAAGTGTCTAATTTCCCTACGTTTTTCCGTGCGTAGAGGGAAATAATAATTTTTAAAAAAGACAAAAATATACACACACACATGTCATGGTAAAACTGAAAGATAAAACGAATTCTCATATACGCAAAGGATAAAACCCTACGCGCGCACACGAAAACGCTTGGCAATCGTTTACCGAAAAATACTTGCCTAAGTGTTGCGTGCGTGGTGACTATACTCTGTCCAGCGAGAGAACGCGCCGGTCCTGCGCATGACGTGCCGCCGTCGGTCGTTTAGCTGTTTAGGTGAGAAACACTGGGCTGGGTACGCTGGTATATGGGAACATTAGGCTGGGTACGCTGGTAGACTGGGCATGCGCGAAACCGGACTGATTTTGATCGGCGCGTTGTCTCGCTGGAGCATAGCGTGTGTACGTAATGGCCGCGGATCACCGGTGCCCGTTGGCGATTTTTCCACGGAAGCGATTCTCGTCCCTCTGTCAACACAAGGAGGTTCAGAAAATGTCTGTAATTCACGGTTATTGTTAATTCGTAGTCCGTACCGAAATTATAGTTATCGTTACCCGGGCCCGCCGCGGTTGCCGATTTATTAAACGCGTTTATAAAAATCTGCAGTAACTGCAACATTTTAACGTTTCCCTTCTTGCGCCAAGCTACACATATATATAAACGGTCAACGGGGGACTTCAGGCGCTTAGCCCTCCCCCCCTGCGTACGCCGCTGCGGCCCTCAACATTACGTATTATCGTCGTTATTGTCGGATTTATAAACCGTGTTATTTCGCGACCCGTCTCGTGAACAAATCCGACAACAATTTTCCAAAATGTATTATTGCTTATGTATAGACAGGATATTTTTTTTTTTTTTAAATTATATCCCGTCTTAAATTAATAAATACCTACTTTCATATCTCTTCAGAACAATCATGTCGATTAACACAATTCTATGGGAACTTTTTCTACATCAGTTAACATTTTTCTAATTCTTCTTAATCTGCAGCTCACCCCTTCTTCCTACTGAAAGTTTTCATTCCTCCACCGTTAATTTCTTTTAGTCATCGGTAGTATTCAAACGTTAAAACAATAAATTTTCTCTCGCTATTTAAATATATAGGTACTTGCAATTAATCATGTTATGTTTGGCAATTATCTGAAGACAAAAAAACAATTATTTAACGACCATTAAGTACAGTTGTGTTTGTCAGTTTGACACTTAATTTACGAAAGTATTATTTTTCAATACATAACATCAGATTAATATTATAAAAAATGCCATAGTTCATGATAGTAATAACTGTTTATTTTGTTATAACATATTCATCGTTTAAAAAATAAATTGTAATACTCGTATATTAATGAACAAATTACTCAAGCGAGTTAATAATTAATTTAATATCAAACTTGCGATACACTATTTGAATATTTGATATAAATTATTAATTTCCTAAAATAGTTCATAATTGACGAATTCACTTTTAATATAAATTTTTATATAATAATAATAATTGATTGGGTGGTTTTAAAGATTTTTGTTTTGTTTAAACTGTGAAAAATGTTCAGCATGCCACTGATTTAAACAATGTATTATTCTAATAGTTTAAAAAAAAAAAGCCGGGCGTATATTTCACACCATGAATAAACCACACTTTTAAGTGCGAAGTTTCAAATATATTTTGTAACACATAAGAATAAGATAACTTAATGTATATACTGTATCAATGATAAAACATTTTAATCAAAATAATGATTCTGAGTGAAAAAGCTCTGTAAACTCATAATAAAGTTATCGTATTAGTCGTGATTTTTCCCTTGTAGTTAAGGTAGCTCTCGTAGTAATCAACAAAAAATACTAAGGTATCATTATTTTTTGTAGAGTTTTTTTAATTTTTACTAAGACAAATGGGTTTAAAGGCATTGCGTATTTTCTTCACCAAAAATGTGTTTTTGAATACAAAAAACATAAAAGTAATTTTTGGAAAAATTGTTGGGATTTGGAAAAAATGTTCAAATAAAAGACCATCAGGCGGAAAATCTGTATTTTTACTAACTTAAAAAAAGGTTTCCGTGTAAAAAAAAATGTCTGTAAACCTATAATGTAATTTCTCGACTACAATCAAAGTCTAAAATAAAAAAGAGCTCATTCTGGGGATGGTAGCGGCCACTGTTGTAAGTGAGAATTGGTAGAATACATAAGGTTATTTCATTTATATCTGTAAGCAACGATAAACCATTGCTTGACGAAGCAGTTCCGAGCGCAGTTCGATAATACATAATTTAAAGTGCCGAAATTTTTTTTTGCGATTTTCGTTTAAATTTTATTTCAAAACGTTTTTTTAAAAAAAAAAATCTATCCAATGATTTTGGAAATTTCATCGCATCTAGGTAAATCTAATATTAGTATTTTTACCAAGTTTCAAACCTCTACGTGTATTTTTTACTGAATTAGTTTTTTGCTGTAGCAAAAAACTTCCAAAAATTCCTTCAAAGCTCAAAAATGGCTCAAAAGTTTTAGCAACGATACCGTAGAAAAGGAAATTAAAAAAAGCAACAAAAAATATATGGTGTAATTTTTCGATTAAATAATTTTTTCTGGTAGAAAACGTCATTCGTTGTTTTATAAAATAATGAAATCATGAAATTGTACGTTTTCCTACGTTTTTTTCCCACTTAAGTGCTTTTATTTAGAAAACGGCGTCGAAAATCAAAAATGACCCATTGAAGTAACATCTAGACAACTTAAGCTTTCAGAAAATTTGCTACACGTAAAAATCGGAACAAGGAAAAAACGTGTCCGCAGACTAGAAAACAAAAAAATAAAAAAAAAACACCGTTGTAAAACCAATAGCTACACTACGCTCGGAATCTAAAATAACGTTTAATATACTTATAACATCCAAACTACTACACAATTTTGTATTAGTGGATACCCAACAATAACGCATTACTTAAATTGATTAAAATACACGTATTACATATTGCCTATACGGAAGCTCCGGAGGTTCCAATAGCCGTATACTTCCTCTTTTTTTTCATTATGAGTACTAATTTTCGAGATGATTATTTTACGTCCAAATTGTTTTATTTTGTGATTCAAGTATATACTACGTAAAACAATGTTAGGCATTATTATTATTACTTAAACTGGCATGCGTATACTATACAATATACGCTTCACGTACCTACTTGACAAAAATACCTACAGAAATTAAATAATCGATAAATTTAGATAATAACAGATAATAATTATAGGCACTTGCCATCACACTCGACATTTTCATGTTTTAATTGAAAAATAATATTATATTCCATTAAAATACGAACCTTTGTGATTGAGGCACACTGGAATACTTACCTGGAGATTACTAGGAAATGTAGTTGATAGCAGTATTACGTTTCGTTTTAAGAAATTATTTCTTTTTCTCATTTACACTTTTAGCTATTTTCATATGCCCATACACGAGAGTTAAAAAGCTTATTACGGGTTTTTTTCAATTGAAAATTGTTCATAATAATAACTGAAATTCAATTTTTTTTTTTCTAAAGCCATTAATAAATATTATAATATATTACTAAAAATGCACAACAGATGATTAACCGAAAATATGAGTAAGATATTTAGATAGGTTTTTAAATAATATGTAAGTAATCTATTTTATTGGTATTCGGGAAATGGAAAGTCGAATTACAATAATTGCTCGAAGACCGAAAAAAAAAACATAACAAAATACGCTATTTAACATACCGAACAAAGAAAAATGTATATTTTAATATATTAATTGCATAATATTATTATTATAATATTGATTAAACATATTTTATAGTCGATTAATAATTTGTAAAAGCCTATCGACGTCTACGACGTCCCCATCTGAGTGGTTGTCCTACTGGCCTGCTTATGCCCTTTTCCGGTGCATTCGCGGCCGGGAAAAACGAACTGAACGGTGATCGGATTACGTGTCTGCCATTGCCACTCAGCTGATTCCATGGTCTCCAGTGTGTCAAAAATGAAAGTGCTCGTTTCCTGTTCTCTGTAACACGTCGTAATCAGCTTATTTAATTATAATATCAACAATAACAAAAAAATATTTCGATCATTTCCTTCGGTATTTATACAATTTATTACGTACCTACGTAACTCTACACGCTGTCTAAAAACGAACTATTTTCATTTATTGTAATATTATGAGAGACTATAAATTACTACATATAATTTATTGTGAAATTTAAATTAATACATTGCATTTAATGTGTTAGCGAATGAAAACATATTTAATATATTTTTCGAGTTCCCCCATTCTAGAGAAAAAATCCCTATCACTAACCATTCCGGCTTACCATCTTCGCCATCACATCGAAAATTTTAATTTTATCACAAATTGTAACACTATATAAATTGAAACTTTTGGAAGATATCGTTGACTTAAGAAATAGTTTCTCAAATAAAATGGTCGACTAATGAAACTTTGGGACTAACACAATAGTTTCCTAAGATATAGTTAATACCTGATATCTTAAAGTTGCCATTGAGTCACCTAGAATTACTGTAAGTAAGGTATATGACCTGTTAAACTAGACAACATTGGTCGAAAAAAAATATATAATAATGAACAAAATATTTCCAATAACATACTTATTTGTATATAACATTTTATTATATAAGTATAATGAACAGACCTTTCAAACGTTGACACGTTGAAAGAGAACGAATAAGAATTCATTAAAAATAGTTGTACCTATATAGTTACTTTAAAAAGTTTATATTGAAAAAAAAATAATAATAATGATAAAACCTTGTGATTGATGTGAACGGTCACAAAGATTATTTGATAAATGAATTCTAAGTGTTTTTTTTAATACAATTTATAGGTACCTGCTTATAAATATAAAAACTATAATTTTATAAGAAAATATGAAGTTATAAACCTAATATATTTGAGATAATTAATATTTAGATGAACGAACAATATAGGTGAATTTCCATTAAAAATCACTATTATTTATAAATAAATTCAGTAAAAAATATTCCGTATGTTTAATATTTTTATGAGTTAACTACGTAACAAATTTTAATGGCATTTGAATATTTTTTGTAAACCCAAAATACATAGATATTTTTAATTGCATTCGTTTATTCCTATTTTAACATTTTATTGTAATAGTGTCCAAAATGTGTAATAATCTAATACATGTTATGCATTTATAATGTTACACATTACACATTACGCGAATTAAAAATAGAAACAAATTGACAAACTATAATATTTTTGCTCGGTAAAAAAATGAAATATTTTACTTTCTAAACCCAAGCACTTAAAATTGAAAAATTTTACAATACATCGTACATTTATTAGAAATCTTTTTATACATGGTATGTTCGTTATACACACCATCTCATTTTTTCAACGTAACAATTAGACTTATTAAACTTATTATACAACTAATTTATTTTAAACCAATTACAAATATTATAAAATTAATAATCACTGTTATGTATATCATTTACTGAAATTTTAATATAATACCGAGTTATTTCAAAATGATCGTTACAATACTAGTGTTTAAATCCAAATTAAAATTATTACCTATCACGAACAACGTGGAATATCGGGCAAATTGTACTGGACGATTAATGTGAATTGTAAATAAAACAATTTATTTTAACATGAAAAGTGTTAATATGTTTAATATTTTATTGATATGGGTTTTTATTATTACATTAGATATTTCAAAGGGAACAAAAATCGTATTATAATTATCAATCACGTTTATAATTTAATTAAAACAAATTCTGTATGATTTTTTCGCTTCATTATTTTTATCGGTTTCATTTATAAAAATAATAATAATTAAATATCTATAAAATATAAAACAAATAGCGTTTTATAGATACTACACGTATGATACATATAACATAACAATATTGGGAAATTATGTAACGAAAAACATGTGAACTCAATAAGACGACACACAATTCACAATCGATCGGATAGATCATTTTTATTAACAATTTATTAAGTTATAAATTTGATATCGGAAAATAATAATAGGTACTACAATTTTAATAAAATACATTAATCTAGGGTGTTTATACAGTGCGTTTAACAGAACAAAACACAAATGTAATTAGTATATAATATATTTATATTTCTCCTCTCTTTTAAGTAATATATTAATATTTAAATCTATTAATTCATACATAATAAAAGCCAGACAAAACTATGTGGAATAATACTTTACTGACAATTATGAAAACGGATTATGCTTCTTTAGGATCTTTGCTAGGAAATTTTGAAATAGAAATTGAATTTGTTTTAATGGAAATCATAAATATATTTGATAGTATATTTTTTATTTTTTTTTTTATTTCATATGGCAAAAAGTATTTTTGAAAAATGTTGACAAATATATATAAAGTATTTTACCTTAAATTAACAATAAAACAATTTAAAAAAAATAATAATTCCAACAGTAAACCTTAATCATTTTTTAGTCACACATTTTACATTAAAATAAATTGTTCTGTTTACAGTTCACATCACCCGAGAAAAATACACTATGTCCGATATTCCACATTGCCTGTAATAATGTGTCCTACCTAATTGTATTAATTGCATACACATTCTTTAAAGCCACAGTTTCACAGTTTTTACCTATTTTAAAATTCACGAAACTTTATTCCTTTGTATATTTGTATGTATTATTGAATATATGCACCAGAAAATAGAATAATAAAATATACGAACAGTTCGCTATAAATATTATGAAAAACGTACATCGAAACAACTCAATTTAGTTTAATCTATATCTGACGATCAATAGAACATATTTATATTGAGTACTTATTTACTTTAACAAGTCCACGTTGAAAAATGTACTTACCGTGTTTAAATATGTTTCCTGGGTATTCAAGTTCTTCGTCTTCATCTTCTGGAGGTGATCTCCATGTACCAAATCCCCTTCCACTATTGTCCAACCATCTACTAAGCAGATCATTTTCAGTTTCATCGTCATCACTCTTTTCGGCTGCAATTAAAGTCGTAACTAATGCCAATAATAAAACCCACTGTAGTGACATAGTGGCAGATGCCTTAAGGCCACACCACTTCATTAATTCTGAAAAAGGAAAAAAATTTGTTTTATATTTAACGATTATTAGGTAGTTGAGTTCACAAATATATTTTTTTATGCATTATAAGACTTCCCAAAAGGGATGTTCAAAGAAAGAAAAACGACTTATTTTATACCTTTGGCAGCTTAAATATATTAAATTGAACCCCTTATCCACCAACGTACTTACTTAAAACAAGAGTCTGTATTAACTTAATCTACAAGTAGCAACTTTGAAATTTGCAAATAACTTGGAAAAAAATATGAAAGAGTTGTCAAATGCTACTTTAAGCTTTACATACACCACTGTATAATATACTCTGTATAGTAAATAATACCATTAAATTTCAATTCGATAATGGCATCTGTGTGTGCGTGTGTATGTATGCATTCTATATTATAAAAAAGTATAATATCTCAGTCAACTCTAACTACTCGAAATTCTATTCAAGCATGATCACCGCCATTGTACCGTATTTAAATCATAGACATTATTGGGATAAAAAGTAAAATGGCATTTCACTGTCGCCGCAAGAACGTCTGCAGTTTCAGAAAAGCTAGGCGAAATATTATAATAATGGCAATATAATGATTTTACATAGTTCAATATTCATCAATCATCGAAAATCCTTGAACGAAATCTTAGGGTGTAAATCGTTTATCGAGAATCTATAATAAAGGGCAAAATATGTTTGAATCTATTACCTACGCACAATTTTTTTTTTAACGTTAATTTACAATAAGTGCCTACATCATTTAATAGTACCTATACATTTATTAATTTTATTGTACTTAGTTCCGTTAGTATAATGCAAATATAAAAATATTGTTTTCCTAATGAGATTATTTTATGAATAGTAATAGTTCCCAATGATGCATAATTCATATTATTATTTTTGTATTTTAATGTGATCAATGGGCGGTGAACTGAAACCTCTTAGCCTCCCATAGGAAATCACTGGTTCTAATTGTTAAAACATATGGCAATATCATAATCTGAATTCTTAACTATTATGGAAACAGTAAAGTGGATTCTTAGGCGATTGAAATTTCCATAAATGTAGACCAATAAGCTGCACGATAAAAAGTATTGCCAGCAATTCAACTATTATTTGTTTTTTTTTAAATAATTTAATTTCTTTAGTCTTTTTTCTGTGTATTATTTAAGAAAATCATTTTAATATTTTTTTTTTTTTTTTTGTCTCACTGACTATAAAGTACAAGTTCATTATTATTATATCACTAATTTATATTATCCAAATTATCGAACATCTATTTCTCACAAAACATAGAAAAAGACTAAAGAATTTGATTTATTCGTTTGATTGTTTTTTTTTTTTTTTGTTATTAAGATTTTGATCCATTTTTGGAATTATTATGATTTCATATTGTACCGGCATAATAGGTATCTACATAATAAATTATTTAAATACCTACATATTCATGACTTTTTTTTATAGCACGTGTATTATATTCACAAGTAGTACCTTTTCGTTTTATTATAACTATTCACACGTGTAAATTTATTGTTACGGTTAACTCACGTGTGAACTCGAATTTCTCGGATTCTTTTAGCAGCACGTCCGCATTGTTAATACATGTTTTAAAAATTTACGAGATAAAACTCACGAAAAACATATTTTGTTAATTTTAGGTTAAATTGCGTGTAAATAAAAAAAAAAATGCTGTTTGTCTACAGAAGTTTGTTTGTTTGTTTGGTTTTTTTTTTTTTTTTGTTTATGATACAGCGTGTTTGAATTGGAGCAGGAATAGAGTTCCTTTCTTTTTTTTTTTAGTGTTCCCTTAGTAATTATTTCTATTATGGCAAATAAAGACGGTACGCATCTTTTTTACAAATAATAATATTTTCAACAATTATGTAAGTATTATCAGCTCGGATACATTCAATATTATAAATGTAAATTTTGTTTTTCATACTTTGATATTTAAATATCATTAACGGTGTTATACACGAAATAAATAAATGCCAATGTACACAAACACGTAACCTGCGGGCGTATTATTATTGGTTAGGTTAGGCACGGGTCAGAGTCAATTCAATAACTACAAAGGACGATCATTTTTTCAAGTCTCGCAGTCCTTATTTTAATTTTCCAATTTGAATATATAACTAGGTACATCGTACAGTTTTATCGGACGATTTGAAATGCAAGTGCCTACCAATAAGTGAATATTCAATCTGTAATGATACATCAAATATTATAATCTTTTAGGAAGAAAAAAATCCGCCCCAAGTAAGGTTTATTATGTTTTTACGTATTGATTGATTCGTTACGAAAAAGCAAATACGGATGAGACATCAATATTCCTTCCGTGTAACTCAGCGCGGTTTATTGAAGTTTATATTATTGTGACTGAAAATAAACACATCGATATTATAATATATATTATTTAAGCTATTGAAATCTCACCAAGAAAAGAATTCAAAATGAAATCGTCTGTTTTACTATTCTACACCGACACTGTGGTTTCATTATTAAACTACTTACTTTTTTATATTATTATTATTATTTTTTTTTTTTTTTTGTTTTTGGTTTTAATAATAATGAACAAAATATATATGTTTTGTAAGCATTCCGAATACATAAAACCATAACGAAAAAATAAATAAATTTGTTTTTATCAAATTGCATTATTATTTTTTTTAAACCGTACTCATTGCAGTCCGTTATAATAAATTATTATTACATACGTTTTGTTTTTTTTTTTCACGGAAAACAGAAAAGCAATAATATCGACTTCTTTATTTTCAAATTATTTTTTACTCTTTATCCATCCGAACGAAAATTTAAATAATAATACAATTTGTTCGTCATTTGATTTACATAAACATAAATGGTTGGGATTTTGTACATTATTATTATAGTTTTAATACTATAGGTACTAAAAAATATAAAATAACTAACATAATTGATTATTGTATATTTAATAGAACGAATTTCTTATATTTAGATGATTTCATAATATAAGTAGGTACAATTAAAATATTTTATACTTTGATAATATTTTGTAAAAATTGTTTTGACTACAGTTCACTGAACTTATCGTTGTTATTAAAATGTATTGTTTAATTTGTTTTCCTATTATTACTTAAGCCTTTAAAAAATATGCTTAATTGCTCTTTTGTATACACATTATACATATTATGCACTACTTAGGTACTTAATTTTAATGATATTATCACCTTCATGCGAATACTATTTAATCGGTATAAATACGACTAAAACATACAAAAAGCTTTAATACAAAAACACAAATAGCAAATGTGTAAACAGAATATAAATGGTCCATAGCGGAGATGAATTATTCATGAGGAAATCATTGAAAAAGGATAAACCGTATAAGTATATTTTAATACCAGTTTACATGCCTATGTAGTATGATTCGTTTTACATAAGATACCTACTCGATATTTCATAATGTTTATAAAATAAAAAAAAATATTTGTTATTTGTTTAATGGTTATATAATTGTATAAAAATAAGTTCAAAAAAATGTTTGTATGGCAATTTTATGTATATACACAAAATAATAACTGATACAGCTGATGCTGCTACTGCTGTGTGCCACTGTTTTAGGTGGAATGCTGGAATCTAGGATACATATAGCTGTTTAATTATTATCTGTATACGCAACGATAAATCATTGTTGTCGAAATACGATTAAACATGTTTCGAAATGCCGTCATTTTTACGATTTTCATCAAATTGTGAACTTAAAACGCTTATAAATAAAATTATTACATTACGATCAACTTTTCTTTTAACCACTAAGTGTAACTAAATAATGAATATCGTGTTTGAATTTTCAAACATTTGTGTTCAGTCAAACAATTTTATCCACATAAAACCAAATAAAAACTAAAAAACAAAAGTCAAATGCCTATGAATATTTTATGAATATATGATAATTTGAAATGAAAATTTGACGCGTTACGACTGAACCAATAATTCTTGGTTTACATAATAATAGACACCGTTTGAATTATTTCTAAAAGAAAAAATAATACAGAGCAGGTGATGTAGATGTACATTGCCTTATAACCATTTCCACGGTAGATTTAAAATAAATGATAATAAATGATCAATATTATAATATAGTATTATGAGGTAGTAAATTTAAAAAAAAAAAAAAACAACATTATCGCGAATGAAGCTCGATTCTTTAAAGTTTTTACAAGAGATTTTTTGGAATTTTTAAGTGCTCTCGATAAAATGCGATTCGGTGAGCACCCACGGATATTTATATTGAACGAGTATAATAATCTCGCATTAAAATTCCATGTAATGTAATACCAATAAACTATACTATAAATTTCATTAAAATAATAATAATTCTAGACAAAAATATTATATTGTTGTTAGCCTTATTAATACTTATTAATATTCACCCTGGTACGTACATAATAATTGAAACGTTTGATATTTATATTTTTAAAAACACGATGGTTATTACGTTTAAAAAAAAAATAATAATAATAATGATAATAATTTGAGTAGAGCTGAAAATAATAATATTAAAAGACTAGGTCGGTATAATGGTCGATTTTTCGGTTTTTCTTCATTTTCACGGCTCATATAACTGGGGAAATATTTGACCTTTTCTCAAGTGACGTATCCGTATTTAATTACTTATCCAAACGGTCACATACTCATGTGTTATGTTAGCATATATTATTAATTAATATGTAAGCACTCAAAAATGTTTATTGTCCCGAAAAGGGCATCCCGAGTAAAAAAAAAAAAATACATCGTTGTAAAAATAATAGCTCACCGAAAAGAATCCACTAGGAATTTAATTAAACTTCCCATGTCTTCATGAAACTAATACACTTCACCGTAACTCGAATAATATAAAGTATTTCGATACAGAGGATATTTGTGTTAAATTAATAATTTACACACGATTATTTCTAGTAAAAAATTATGTTCGTGTTATTATTGAAACTAACTTTACTTCGTAGAGCTATACGTTATGTATTATTTAGACGTTATACTGTTATTTAGTAAAATATATTATAAAATGTCTGCAGTTTTTTTTAGTTTCTGAGCGTAACGAGGAATGTATTTAGATATAAGTTTGTTTAATGTTTCGAAAGATAAAGCGATTAAAAAGTAAGTTACACGAAAAAATTAAAAAAAAAAAAAGGATTTCATTGAATTATTTATTAAGGCCAACTGAACTTACATGAGGAATTTTTACCGGAAGGTCAGTAAAATAAACTAATTTAATTTTCATCGAACGTAACAACATTAAAAACATTTTTATTTCGTTTACTTTAAACACATTTTAAAATATAAGGACTATACTGATTAGTACAATATATGAATCTAACCCTTTCACTGTCCACTGTCCAGACACTTTTTGCAACGGTACGTCCATAGGCCCGGGTTTTGTTTTTTTATTCTATATCCTATTTCTCTCCACCCCTCTCCATCACCTCTCTGCCCATCTTAATTAATTGAATTTATTAACTAACCGGTGCGTTAGTGGCCTGTGAACTGTGTTTCTCTATGATACGTCCAATGCGTTAGCTGCACTGAAAGGATATCTGTTACGGAATTATAATAAAATTATTTTATTCTACATGATATTATTATTACTACTGCAATACAAATCAATTTATGTGATTTTAAAAATACTGTTTTTATTTTAAATTTCCGTCAAAATCTATAGTGCCATACATTGCTGGTACAATAAAAGTAATACTAAACATTATATTTATATAAAAAATCGAACATTAAAATTTTGCGCGAAATTGTGACCATAACATAAAATAACACAGTCACATGTGACGTATATATATAAGTTTTCAACAAGTGGTTTAATTGTACCTACATCATATTATTTTTATCTTTTCGGTGCGTTCAATTTACTTATACTATATAAACTATACAAAAAAATTCGCATCAACTTTTTTATGTTGTGTGCGCCGCAATTTTGATGTCCAAACTGCTGTGGTGGAAACGCATTACACAAAATTCACACAAATTTTACACGAACTTTCAGTGTCCTTTTAAGTTAAAAATTACATTTTCAAATGTACCTACATTAATTATAATACACTTTTATAATTTTTGTCGGTACATAGTCAGGATTTTTTTTTAGGCCGGTGGAGGAGGTCCAAACAAAAAATTGATCACCAACTAACAATTTACTAGAGAAAAAATAATAATAACAAAATGGGTAAAAATCAAAGTACCGACTAATTTTATTATGAAAAGCTTAAATTTTCGGGGGAGATCAAAAACTCCTTTTTTTAAAAAAAACTTTCATTAAAAAAACTACGTTAAATATTTTTAATCTAACCTACAGGGAAATAGTAAAACATTTCAAACTTGTGATGGTAAATTAGTAATATTGTTAGCCAATGTGAGTATAACTTTAACGTATTGTAGGTCAGTATTACAGGACATATCGTTATAATCACATGTAAGTATGATATTCTATAATATTACGTTTAACACTATTTAGTATTTTTAGTTTTCAAACCAATCGATTTATGTAATGATAATTATAGTTCTCAAATGATATATTTTATTACAGGTGAGTCGACTTGGAAAAAATACCGTTAATGTCAAGTTTATTGTTACGTCAAAACGGTTGCCAAGTAACGAGGAAGTAATATAATTATTGAATCAACTACAAAATAGCCGATTATCATCGATAAATAGTAAACTATACGAAATTCACAACTATTTTACACGCAGCGTGTTAATAATAATATAGGTATACCTACGAGTGTGTAAAATAAAAAAACTCTATTCAAAATAAGGAATATCGCTATGGTTTTTTGTCAAAAGGAGTGTTAAAATGTACTAAATCGAGTACACAAACTCATTTGTATTTTATTTTATACTTTTCTTTGATGTAAACGATTCGTTTCTTTTACGATTATCGCTAAACAAAAACCTGCATTATAATAAAAATAATAATAATAATAAAACAATTGTACGGTACATTGGTTTTTCTAAACACGATTTTAAACGAAACAAATATATTGGTAACGATGATGAAACAATTTTACCAATAAACGTTCAAAGCGCGCGATTTAAAGAAATATTCAAAGCCCGGAGCATTTTCTTTCCGAATCAATTATTAAAAGTTTTTTTCCATATCTAACTGTTTTATATTATATCTATACTCTTTTAATGTCTCGTGACATTTTTTTTTTTTATTTGATTAACAAATGTAGTTGGGAGGTTGAAATAAAATGATGCCAATAAACCTGTCTGCAATTCAAAAACGCCGCTCGATCACAAACGAAGGATTTAATCTCGGTCCATCGGCTCGGTTATCGGCATTAAGACATCGCATCGGATTAACTGTTGCCGAATAGCAAAGTTATGAAACTTTAAAAAAAAATCTTAATTTAAAAGATACGATTGAAGTAGATTTTAAAATTAGGGTGGCCGGATACAAAGTTCACTGTGATCCTACGTGAATATGACCGTTCCTACCTCTGAACATATATTTTGTTTTAATCCTTGTTTACAAATTAGGTACCTATGGTTAGCAGTTTAGAACGCATTTAATTTTGACGTTTTAAAACTCTTGAGTATCTTTTCATTTTCTTTTTTTTCTACACCTAGTATTACTTTTGTTTTACATTTAATTCTTTCTCGGGTTCCGACAGTAAACACTAAACAGATCCCAAAAGATGTCAACGTAATATTGATAACCGATTGTACTTCTACAAAGAGGTTATAATAAATAAGTAATACCCAAACTCCTCAAAATACAATGATTGAACACAAATCAAACATTAAAAAACTACACTACGAATTTGTACTCCTCGAATCCATAAATACTTAAGATTTCAGATATTACATAGATATATGTGATCACACGGTTTTTTACAAGAACAATTACATTTTTTAAAGTAATTATTACATATTATGTTTTCAGAATAAATTTTTAATTAATACTCTCAATCTTCAAATATTTATTAGTACAATTAGTTCATAATCGTTTATTGTTTTTATAGCGTGTACTTATCGAACTTCTAAAATATTTTCGCATTTACGTTATTCGAAAACATATTTTAAGAATTAAATGTTTTACCATTAAAAAAATTGCCAATATCACCGAAAATCATCACAGTAGATACAAAAAAGTCAGCGATGGTTATAATTTAAGTTCAAGAGGAAGGGGACAAAATTATTTAGAATATCAAAATTTCACTCCCCCCTTCAAAAAATAAAAATATTATAAAAGTTGAAAAGGCGATTTTTTGGATTTGGAGTTATTTTATACCTAAGATTATACCTATTCTTCTTTATTCATATTTCTCTAAAATTGTAAGCGTTACAATATGATAATGTATTGTAAAGGGCACGTTATGATAGGGCGCACCGTGCATCTGCTCCTGGTTGACATAAACCAACCGAATGAGTTTTTGTGTCATTTTATCGATACGACACACTTAAGTACACCGTACGTAGGTATAATAATATCATGTGCTTATAATGGATTATTATATTTGACATTCGTTTACGAAAAAAAAAACTTTACGGTCATAAAATAAAATTAAATTCTACTTAGATAGATAGCTGAGCTATAGTAACAAAATTGAAAACAAACATACGTTACAAACGTCAAACATATAATTACGTAGGTACGACACATATATACAAAATTGCGATATAACTTATCGAAACAAATATGTTAGGTATTTATTAAAAATGTTCCGAATTAGATGTTTTAACGTTGTAACGAATTTCCCTGAAAATATGTAAAACAGTAAAAAAAAAAATGATCGTTTGAAAATATTTGTATTTTATAGTGCCATCAATGATTTGAATGGCAAAACTACAAGTGTATGGTTTTGAAATTAGTGTTATCATATTTAAAGCTAATCAAAATCAAAATTTATATTTTTGAGACACAAAGTTGTAAATTTGAAATTACCACGATAAATGTCAAACAACTTTCAATTGAGCAACGAAAATATATAAAATTTAAATAAAACTAATAATTTTACCTTTTGATTTAAGACAAAACATTGGGCAACAAAAATAATATATATATATATATAGATACTTACGAATAGTTATATAGAACCAAAAGTTTTACGAACAAAGATACAAAATCTTATTTATTTTTTTATTATATTTCTAACTTTTTGTGTAACGTGAAAATTCCCAAACGAAACCATAGCGAATTGGCAAATAAATTATTCCACAATTATAGTAAAAATGGGTATAGGTACTAAGTTGGATCTCAAATTTTACATCACACAGTGCTAATAAAAGTCGACAAATAATTGAAAATATATTATAATATTATAAAGATAATCCAGTGGCATAAGTGTCAGGAAAAGATAAAACAATAATATATTAATATTAGACCAGAACAATCTAATCATATTAGGACAACGATGTAACAATTCTTCTCTTCTTCTTCAGCTCCTTCGCCCTCATCCCGAAAATTTGGGGTTGACCACTCTCATTCTAAACGTCTACATGGTCTGATCGTCCACTTCGCATACATCGGCTGTCCTCATATCATTGTCAATGGCATGCGATCACCTCTTGTTCGGTCTTCCTCTCTCTCCCTCTTTCCTCCTACGATTTCTTTTTCATTGTAATTCTTACTGATTTAGTGCTTTAGATTTCTCTTTCCTCACGAAATGCCCTCACAACGATGTCACAAATAATCACACATATTTTGACACCCCAGGCCTGAATTATAGTTTGTAAATTGAATTTCACGCCTTATATTTATGTAATACAAAGTACCTATACCTACACACAAAAGCACACCACACAAATAATATGCTTACTATATAAATTTGATAAACCAGATAAACCGATTTAAGAATCGTATACAATCAAACACAATATAATAATAATATACCGTTTTGAGCTCTTTAAACAACATTAAAATCGTGTGGAAAATATGCACAAACGCAGCCACGTATATACAATAATGTAATATATTATAATATTATTTAACAATGTAAATGTTTGGAACACAAGTTTTGTTTGAAAACAAACTGCAACAACTGAATTACAATTTTGCAAACTTATGGACGTTCATCGTCGCCTATACATTATAGTATGACAGTGCACACCAGCCGCTATTTTATGACATCTAATCCACCATACATACAAATTCGAACGGCTGTTGAATAGTAGTGGTGCTATGGAAGGTTCTTGAAAAACCTCAGTAGAGGTGGGGGGCAAAAATATTTTGCATATTATGTATACACATATCAATTTTCTTTTTTTTAGAGAGATGAAAATCAGTTTGATTAATTACCACCAACTATAAAGCGTATAGGTAAAAGTTTTATCGATAAAAAAAAACATAGATTATCTTTCATAATTTATTTAATAGTAAAACATATTTATTAATAGAAAAAAAAAGTAGCTAGTCACTCGACTATTGTGCCTTTTTTTCTTATCATCACGGGAGAAGCAAGTATAAATATTTTCAAGGCAATGCCATGATAATACATTGCTAAAGAAGTGATAATAATATGGTATCCACCAAGGGACGTATAAAAGTGCACCGCTTACTTATTAGGATGTTTATACATATAAACAAAGGCCACGGGAGAGCGGCGATCCCCCTATCTCGCCACCCGTCTAAAACCACCAATAATAGGCACTTGAATATAATGCAAGGAGACAAAAAACAATCTTTCTTTTAATTTGTTATATAATTAATTAATATGTGTAAAAGTAGTTTGTTGATACCTATATTATCCTCGATAATTTTGTGGGAAAATTTAAATTTCACTGTAATAATTTCAACAGCAAACAGTATAACAATAAATATTATGATTTATGAATTTCAGGTACCTATATACGTTTATTGTACTCATATTTTTACTCTAAGAGGTGAGTGCATTGATATAATTACCATATAGTATTAATCTGTGAATTAATTAATTGCCTTCTTTTGTCAAATGCCATTCGACATAGTGAAATGAACGCATTTTCGAGTACGTTTTCAATTCAAATTCATTTGAATAATCAAATTAGGTAGGTTAATCGAATAATGTGATAAATGATTATAATTCAAAAATAAAATCAACTTTGTCGGTTTTATTGCAGTTACCGTACTATTTTTTAAAATATCGAAATTAAATATATACCTATGGCCGTAGGGAAGAATGAGTCTGTCGGGAAATCGGGAAATATACCTACTGTATCTATTATTGTATTAAATTAGATCAGTAAACGCACAAATTACCTACCTACTTTAAAATCGTCTACTATGCATTGTATTTATTTGTATAATCAAATCAGTTAAGAGAGGATCATAAAGAGGATTTGTATAAAAAAATTAATTTGCTAAATCTTTAATGTTTTTTTTTTCTGCAGAAAATCGAATGTTTAACTCATTAGTTACACAGTTAGAGCTATACAACTAAAGGAGGGAATACTTAAAAATCCCCATTTTAAAATTGGTACCCAATATTTTCAGAATGCAAAACTTTGCTATATCTTTTAATAATTTATACACAGTTTTCTTCAAATTTCAAATTGTTGAAACCTGAACGTGTATTAAATTTATTATTATTATTTAATGGTTGATAATTGGGGGGGGAGAGTGGGTCTTGCTTTTGTTGCCAACGGTATCACAACCGCCTTAAAATTATATTTGTTTTCGCATGGTACCGTCCAACCCATACGCGTGGGTTTGATTTCCACGTTATTTATCATATGACCAGTGGTTGAGGTGAGAGCATACGGGGGGACGACATCCCACCACTTATTATAATCTACATTTTTCATCCCTTCACTTATTTTGTCCAAAATAATACATCCTCCTTATAATTATATACAAAGATCATCGATTTATATTAGTGCTTTTATAACATAATATGCCATTTTAGTCTATAGACTATAAGTAATGACTAATGTATAAATAGTTTAGTTTTTTTTATTTATTTTTATTCCTGCTATATAATGATGTAATACATACTGTTAGAACCTATTGATACACTGTATATGCATAAATTCAATGTTTATGTCAATATGTTCTACGTTTTAAATAAAAATATAATTACATGACCCAAGAAAATTTTTTAAAATACACTTGATTTTCTACAAAAAGTTTCACCGGAACATTGACAGTAAACTTTTGTTAAATATTTTAAATAAATTATTAGGAAATATTAGGAATTTATAGTAGGAAATGGTCATCAGTTATAACAAGTTGGTGCGGAAATACTTACTATGTTAAATAATAATATATTTATTTAAATTACATTGAACGCACGTCTATCGGCTATTCCAATAAACTGTTTGATATTTAATAATAACGATACCTTTAGACAATTTAATTTTCACCGCCGTATTGGGTGTCATTTCTCATTGCAATTTCTATAGACAATATATACCTAATAATCAATAAACCGACGTTACAAATATGTATTAAACTATATGTACATGTATCCTCCTACGTGATACTGTACTGTATACTGAAGTAGCATTAAAATATACTCACGATTCACGGTTCGGCATAATCATTTGACAATAGATTGAATTTAATGTCAAAACGCGAATTAATCGAATTTATTGAAATTGGATGCATACCTATGTAAACCAATCCCATTATTAACGTGTTCAACTACCTATTCAGTTTTGGAAAATTTATTTTCGAACAAAATATGTTGTCACCTATAGTATAATATCAGTTTCCTAAATTTAATAACTATAACATAATAAATAGATAATAATAATGTAGGTGTAATTCCCGTGTATTAAATTTAATATTAAAATGGGAGCGGTCACTGTTATAGGTGAGAAATTTAGAAAGTAGGATATTTAAGGTAAGGTTATTTCATTTAAGCAACGATAAACCATTTCTAACGAAAGACGATTCCGAGCGCAGTTCAGTAATACATAATTTGAAGTGCCGTAATTTTTTTTAAATTAACCTTTCTGCGTTTCTTCCCGATTATTATGAAAACTAGTTTGAAAAAAAAAATGAACTACATCATTAAAAACAAAATTAATAATTCAACAAAAAAAGTCTCTTGTCGTTTTTCAATTGGAGCCATATTTATGCTAAAAAACGTAGTATGTACTTATTTAAAACGACGAAATTGTGAAAAAAGTCGTATTTGATTCCCGACCTATGTATTTACTAAGTAGATAAAATTGACTTTCAGAAAAGGTACCACATTTATACATCGGAGCAAGTTTTCCAGAATAAGAGTGGTCTATATTATAAAAAAAAAAATAATAAAGTACCATTGCAAAAAAATTAAAAAAAGGAAAAAAGCCGTCTAATGATTTCGGAAATTTTATCGCGTCTAGGTTAGTCTTAGTCTAATATAAGTATTTTTACCAAGTTTCAAACCTCTACGTGTATTTATAACCGAACTACAGAAAAAAACTTCCAAAAATTCCTTCAAAGCTCAAAAATGGCTCAAAAGTTTTAGCAACGATACCATAAGAAAGTAAATCAAAAAGGCAACAAACAATACATCGTGTAATTTTTCGATTAAATCATTTTTTCTGGTAAAAAATGTCATTCGTGTTTTTATAAAATAATGAAATCATGAAATTGTACGTTTTCCTAAGTTTTTTCCACTTAAGTGCTTTTATTTAAAAAATGACGTCGAAAATCAAAAATGACCCATTGAAGTAACATCTAGACAACTTGAGCTTTCAGAATAGTTGCTACACGTAAAAATCGGAGCAAAGAAAAAACGTGTCCACAGACTAGAAGAAAAAAACAATAAAAAATAAACAGCATCATAAAACCAATAGCTTACACGCTACGCTCGGAATCTAAAAGTAGTATTTCTTAATAATTACAAATAGCGCAATACAAACACGAGATCAAAACAATCAGAGAAAAAGAGCTCATATACTGAGGACGGGTGCAACCACTGTTGTAGGTGGGAAGTTGGGTAGGTAGGATACCAAGATACATAAAGTTATTATATATATATATATATGTACGCAAAGATGAACCATCGCTAACTAAAACCGATTTGGATCGGAGTTAGTTAAGGCATATTTTGAAATATCGTAATGTTTAAGATTTTTTGTCAAAATGTTATCTTATTTTTTCGGTATTACTTGAAATCACCTAGCCGAAGAATTATTGTGCACACGATATAATCATAAAACCGAATAATACAATGCAACAAAAAAAAAAAAAAAATGAAAATAGACATTCGAGAAGGTCAATATTTAAAATATGTTTACTAAAAATGAGTTTTCCCGGAAGGTCGTCCCTGAAATAATATCTAGGTCAGTGTTATACTCGTAATAATACAATACTTTATTAGAACGCTGAAATCTTCAAACTAGATGGGTTATGTTAGGTTTATACCTATATAGCCTACAAGGATACAGTTACTTTGTTTAAAATATAATTATTCGTCCGAAATATATTCTTAAGAATATTAAATTTAGATAACCAAAATATTCAAAAACGATTTCAAATAGAAGGATTATTGTTTGAAGGAAATTTAAATTTACCGGTCGTCAGTTATTAATTATTATGATAAATGAACACGCGTTCGTTTTCATTACTGTTATCAGGGGCGGATAGACATGATCTGACCAGCCCAAGAAAAATAAAATCTAGTGGCCCACATGACCATATCCAAGAACCAACAAAAAAATTACCTCAACCTTAAGTGAACCAACCCCCCACCTTTTTTTTTATTAAGAAAAAATAAATATTTAATATTACACTATTCCGATTTCAATAGAAAAGTTTAGGATGCTAAAAAAAAGTTCGCCATTTATTAAGTTCCAGAAATTGAACTTAGTAATTTTCTTTATTATTATTTATTTACAAATTTCGTAAAATAAATATATTTACTTAAATGTATTAACATTTTTCTGCCTTTTGGTACTTATCCTCAGAAGCGTGTACACTTATGCAAGTCTTCTCAAGAAGATTTTTATTATGTATACTTGGTATTTACTTGATGAGGACTTTATTTTAGAAAGCTTCGTTGAGTATTTGGGGATGTCAAAATCCTCTAAAAATCTCTCCCCTATTTTCGCCAATGCACAAAATTAAGAGTACATTAAGGTTTAGTATTTTTTTTTTTTAAATATTTTAAGCGAAAATCGAACAGAAGAGTTAGCCGGCTCTCCTACCTCCCCTATGTGTACGCTTATGCTTATCCCTCCCTTCCTGCCAAATACAGTATTATTTTAATTTTTATTGACTTTTAATATTCGTGTTTATGTACATTATACAATAGCAGTATTTTTCAACAATTTCCGTCAAAATAAGTACCAGTCAACCCGGAAAATCCCGGTGTCCCGAAGGGCCGATCCACCCCTAAGTCTGTTATTGGTATAATAACCTAACCACATCATTTTATACCGTTAAAATAATTTTAAAAAAATGAATGATAAATAAAACAAATATAATGTACTCATATAATAAGTACTTACTAATATTATATAAACTAAATATAATGTTTTAAATATTTTAAATGTTATGGTTGTAACAAAAAATAAATATGTGTATTACATTTAAGATAACACCCGTACAACAAGGTTTAGTTTATATATCGACCAAATAAATATTCTAAATGGATTTCCTTACATATGAATATATCAATAATTATAATGTTTATGATCAGTTCATATTATTCAGATAAATTTAATAAAAAATAAAAATTTGGAAATTATTAAAAAGTGATTTTGAATTTATTTCAACACCATAAATTATTTCGTTCAAATAAACGTATTTTGAGTAAACTATACTATACAACTATTCGTTGTAGCAACAACGATTGATTTCGGATTTTTGGAAAATTCCGTCTCTAAAACAGTCTTCGATATTGTCTATTTGCAAATATAACGGATAAATCATTTTGAGCGTATACTATACTGTTTTATTTTCCAAAAAGGGTTTTTCAAGAAAAAAAAATGCAAATAAGCACACAATGATGAATATTGTGTCACGTTCGAATGTTTCCGAGCAGAGCTATAGTGTCAATAAGATGTTTTAAAAGTTTTAAATGCGCATAAATAAAAATTACGAGTAAAGATTAAAACTGAAAAATATTAATTGAAATACGAAAAATCAACATTGATAATTTTACCTTTAGACTAGTGTTGTTTGGGAAATTTTTCTTTTTGAAAAACATCAATACACATCTATACATTGTACAATTTATTGTAAGTAATAATAATAATCATTTAAGGTATTAAAATGATAAATATTGGATTTTTCAATACCCTATAAATCTGTACTTATAAGTTCACAAAATTATTGTTAACCTGTAAAGTTTAATTTATATTAATCAATATATCTATAAAATTAGCAGTGGTTAAAGTAAAGGGTGGAGGGGGACGGATTCCCCCTTTCTTATTTAAAATAAAATCATTAGACCTCTTTATTGATTTAAATCTTCGAAGTCCGAGAAAATGCTTTAATTATTGCAACTGACACATTTTTAATGCAATTTTAAAAACTAGAATTAACTGCGTTAAAGATAAATTCTTTAATACCTATTAAATTATACGTAATCAGACCCTGTTTACTTTATTTTCACTGAGGCAGGACAGGGCAGCTATACGTAGGTTAATATTTGAGGGGATTGCATTTTATTTTTAAACTGTAGTAGTATAAACATTTTTATAAACAAAATATATGTACGAGGGAAAAACATTTTGGAAGTCTTGTCACTATGATTGTTTCCTGAACACTATTTAAAATTATATAGAGTATTAAAAATGCATAGATTTAAAGGTATTGTTGCATTTTCATTCTATATACAAAACCAAATAATACCTACGTTAGAGAAGAATTTCAAGTAATATGTCAAATTAAAAAAAGACGGACATACTTCGCATGATGAGTGGGTCACTGTTATAGGTGAGAAATTGGAAAGGTTGACTATGAAGGGGAATTTAATTTAAATTTCTCTTATACAATCTCTTAAAGTGCCAAAAAGATAAAATTTCCTTTCAAAAAAAGTGCTACACTCCTGATATATCGAAGCAAAATATTGGGTAAAAAAAAGGCTCACGAAAAAAAAAAATTAACATCATTATAAAACTAATACATTTCTCGTTATGCTCCAAATCTAAAATCATAAATGTTATTTTAGTTAAAAATATATATTTTCGGTGTAGTGTCGGTTATCGAGTGGGTAAGAAATTATTAAATTGAGAATTTAATTTCACTTTTAAAATACAAAGATAACGTATAAGTTATGGAAATTCTATTACAATTAACCACCAGTTACTTGGCTACTTATTGATTTAAATAAATTAATGTCGACATTTTGAAAACAATGAAAACGTACAACGACAATATTTCGATAGGGCGAATAACTTCAATCTGCATGTAATTTCCGATCGGTAAATGAAGTGGTATAGATTTATAGCGTATTCATTCACCAAAAAAGGTTTTCCACCAAACGATACGTAAACACATATTTAACGGCATTCATTACGATAAATTCAATATTGCTGTACGATATTAGCTGCGTTCATTATTGTTCAGAATACGAATAGAGATAAATAACCACAAAGTGATATCTATAATGTTAAGAAAACGCATCACGTACGTGTACGAGACAAAAATAATATATTTGGTCTCCGAGAAAAATCATTTTGTATTCGAGTTAACCGAAACAATATGTTACAACAAATTTGCGTGCACCCAACACGGTGTAATAGCGTATTTAAGATTGAAAAATATTTTAAATTTGACTAGATAGACAAAAAAAAACTAATTTTTTTTTACATTTTTGAAAGTGATTTATTTTATATTATTCAATTTACCCTAAAATTGAAATCGAAATCAAACGAGTATAATATTAGTATTAGGTAGAGTGTTAGTTTGTTTAGGTGTATTTGATTAGTGCATCGTTTTAAACAAGAAAATGTACTTGTATACGTATACAAGGTTTTTGTTGTATAAGCAACACATTTTTATTATTTTTCTACGCGAAATTGAATTTAATGCAATAGGAAGTCTCATATAATATTAATAGAATAATAATAAAAAAAAAAAAAAAAAGGTCAAGGGGATAGATATATCTTCCTAATTTCTCCCTCTCTCTCTATCTATATACATCACCGACTGCTAAAATCGTTTGATAAAGTAATTCATTTTGACTATAAATATTGTAGCCGGGGGAAATAACACGTATGAGAACAATTTGTAAAATATTGTAAACAAGATTAAATAATTAACGAAATTACTAAAAGATTATACGTATAATACAAATATTGTTGAACAACTTTAATAATAAATTAAGATAAAGATAATAACTTGTAGACGTTCATCAGATAACAATATTCTGTTGGTAAACAAACTCGTACAAGTATGGATCGTTAACGAATAAAATACTGGATTGAATATTAATTATTATTGATCAACTATACGTGACTTTTATTAGAAGAATATTGAATTAAATCTGTGAAAATACCTGTATAATAAAATATTGTATATGGTTTAATATTATAATAGTATAATCCATTTCCGGTTACATTTTTATACAACTATTTATGTTCTGATCATTTTTCGTTTTCTTAGAGAAATTAAATTTCAACATTATTATTCCGACCGCGATAAATCGATTAATATAAATATTATAATCAGTGTAGGTATAAAAAAAAAAAACGTCAACATGGGGGTTTTAATCGATACTAAAAAATTATTATAACGAATACTTTCGGTTCTCTGCTTTACACAATATAATGCACACATAGATATACGGGTAATACTCAACGGCATTTCCGGCAGATTTTATTGAAATCGATAAATAACAATAATAATTTAGAGAATTTTATAACCTACCCTAATCGAAAAATTACGACAGTGAAATTATTACGACCGTCAAACAATGAAATTGATCACGGTGAGTCACGACTCCGTGAATCGCAATATTGTCTATACGCACCGACATCGCACAGTACTCGGACATTGAATCCTAGTCGCAATATTATTAATTAATTATTTATTATTTTTTTTTTTTTTAAGTAAAAAATTACGACCTGCTCTACCTGCAATGTGGCGTACGACCCGAGGTAAGCGTTCGTTAATGATGATTGTACAATCGTTCTTAATAAAACTTGATTTTACTCAATTAAAATATAATAATATACCTATACTGTTATATCTTTTTGTGTATAAGCGTAAGTGTACGATTTTTAAACAGTTTTTATGCATATTGTTAAGCCCGTCGTATAGTATGAGAATCAAAAAGTAGGCGAGAAGCAGATTATCCATCTCGTTTAAAACCGAAAATATTGCATTGTTTTTATTTTTATTTTTATAACGCATTTAAATATCGTTATATTATCCGAGGAATACGAAATATTATATTTGTGCAGTGCTTTCTGAGTGTTCGTTGGCGCTTTATTTTGTCAAAAAAATAATTATTACATTTTCTATAAGTACCAATTATCGTGATATAAAACGTCGAATTAAAGGTTAATTAAAAGTTTGATTATACTTTCGTAGGAAAAAAAAATAGATACGCAAAGAAGTACTAAAAACTCCTCTGATTTTGCAAATTGTTTGCATTATTTGTAAGTATAGAGAAGCTATGAAACTATATTTCAGTAAGTAAATAATAATTTCCTGTAAAATATGTAGGGTTCAACGAAAAAAACGAAAATATTTTCGTTAGTTTTATATGTAAGTTTATACGAAATGTGTTGAATGTTCGGGGTCAATTATTTTTTTTTTTTTTAAATTTAAAATTGACAAGTCAGCATTTGATTTATCGGTAATATTTTTTTTAAAATTCGTGTCAAAAATAAAGCAATTATTAATCTAAACAATTGAAATAATGTTTATTGTTTTTAAGCATTTTTTACTGTAATGATTAAATTCAGTAAAAACGCTTCAACTACTAGCGTTCCCAATAATTTATCGATAAACCAAAATTTGCAAGAGTATTACGGGTATTTTTTGCAATTTAATAGTAGTTAAAATATAATAAAGGGACTGTGAACAAAATGGATAATTTGTATAAAATCGTTGCAATTATACTTATTATTATTAAAATCAAAGTGACATGATTTTAAGTTATATTATTTGCATCGATTTCAAAAAGATAAAAATATTCATGTTTAGCAGTGTTTTTTTTTAAATACATTTTTAGAGGTAATTTTTTTTTTTAGTTATCAACCATAATTAATAAATAATACATTATGAATTACTGTAACAATATTTTATCAGAAGAATTAACATAGGAATATATAAGTAAAACAAATCTCGTATAGGCGTACCCGCGCATACATACAATCTCCATTGTGAAAATACAAAACATACGCATTTTGATTTAAATTAATATTATTATTTTTTTTTAAATTGAACTTGATTATAATGTTATATATTCCGTAAAATTTAATTTAAGAATTTTTTTTTAAAACGCAATGACAATGAATATTTCAAACAAACCATTTAGAAAAATATTATACCTATATATTTTTTATTGAATAATACATATTATTCAATTTAATAAATCGTAACTCTACGAGTAAAAACAAAAAACATTTTGAATTATTTAGGTAAAAAAAAAAAATCCCCTATACGCTCTTAGAAATTACATTATAATTTTTTTTCCGCATTTAAATTATTACTAATTTGGAGGACAATTTTTGTAAGAAAAAATAATAAAAATAATAATGTACACTTTAAAATATTACAATGCGCCTTGTAGTTTTAATTCGAACGAAACGCTCGTTAAGTTTCTTTAAAATAATATTTTCCGAGGAAAAAAAAACAGAAGTTCTTTTTCTGCGGTTTTTTAAAGTGCCACAAATAATTTCAGTAAAAGAAGTCGACGGGGATATATAATACTAATAAAAATGTACTTACGTATTTTTCAACAACAACTTTAGATTGTGTGTACGTGCACAACAAAGCTCCGGTCAGTTTGATTCTGACGACTGGCTTCTGTGTGTCTGCGGGAAAGCTCTTAAAGCCCGAATATCCCACCTGTTGAAGACACGCCTCCCATGAAAAAAAAAAAAAACTACACACCCTCTATAACCGTCATTAGCTTTCCACCCTGTCCCCACTCCCCGCGGTACTACCGCCACTACCGCCGCACAAAGCCTATACATGTATGTAATATAAAATATATGTTCAATCGTATGGAATACACGAACGAAAATTACACAAGGCAACTTTATGAAAATTATAGTTCTTCGCGGAGAATAAGAAGATATTATAATATATTTCTGTGTAATAACATAATAACATTAAAGTTACCGAAATAATTTTAGTGTTGGCAGATAACGTTGAAAAAGGAAAAATTGTGTGTATAGGTAAGTAGTTTTGTTTTTTTTTTTTCTTTTTTTTCTTTGATTTCTTTATATTCTGAACGCAATTTTTCCGTCGCAATACGCATAATAATATCGGGGTAAATATTATAGTAGGTACCATCCTACAGCTATTCGAGAATTGTGTATATTATCATTACTGTACCTACGCGTCATTATAACGTGTATTATAACAACATACCAAAAATCATACTTCATTGTAGTTAGGTATTTCAAAAATGATTATTCTCTGATAGTAAATTATATAGAGGGAAATACAATTTCCACTATCATAATATAATATTATGACGTTCGACTTTATACGTTGAAAATAAATAAGACAATGCACGATGAATACGTCTTGTTTACCACAGTAATACGACCTATGCACTGAGTATACTCGTATAATAGTAGTTTGAATTTATACAAATAAAGTATTGCACGGGTATACTTATTTTTAAAAATAACTAAGAAAAATTTGCGTAGCCGAAGAAATACGGTGTCTATACCGCGGTCCGGGTTTTTTTCTTCCCCTCCCCCGTTGAAAAATCCTGGCTACCCCGCTCATAAAACTGTTTTAAAAACAAAAACTATAATTAAACGATCTTATATCTACTGAATTTACAATTTTTTTTTTTTTTTATATATATATTTATTAATTATATTCTTTCAATTTCCAATTGAATATTTCCTGTGAACATAATACACAAATAAACCCTACAGCTATTTATAACAAAATATCTAAATTTACACGTAAAATATTTTACAGAACGATAAAATAGGCGTGGGCTCATAACGATTTGTTACTTATTATTGAAATCATGGCGATTTTCTTCAATTAGGCCCATATCAACAGCGAACAGGCAATAATTATTATAATTTTATGAACAGTGAATATTTTTTCAAAATAAAAAATGTAAAACTTCAAAAATACTACATTATATACACACGCATATATTATTATTTGTTATGTGTAGCATCTGGGTATTTTCTTTTTCAACGACGAAGCGGCCTCACGTTCGACATGATGACAGCAAAAGGAAGGTCCAAAAACAAAAGTGATATTAATTATATTTCTATATCATATTATGTAATTATTATTATGTTTAGATTATGAGCATATATTCTCTGCATTAATGGTTTTCCTATAACGTGTACTTAATTTTAATTGTTTTTATTTCTATTTGTGAACAGTTTTTCTACCAGAAACCTTGCTCCGAAATTCAAGTGTAGCATGTTTTTTTGAAACAAAACTTTATTAAGTTAATGTGTAAGGAAGTTATTAACTTCTCAATAAATGGATGAAACCGGCAAACAACGTAGAAAAAACGGCTTAAATATTTTGAATTTTGTTTTGTTTTTTTTTTTATTATTCTGTTGAATATATTCGTAGAGACCAGTAGAGACAAATCATTCTTCCTATTTTTGAGATATTTGTAGACATTTAACACTTTCCACTATTTTTTTTTAGTTTTTATTTAGTACCTAAGTATTATACGGATGAAATTGTTTGGCCAAACAGAAATGTTTGAAAATTTAACCCGAGATTCATTAGAAGTTGCACATAAAGCGGGCAAAAAAAAATACAGTTGAGTGTAGAGTAGTAGTTTTTTTTTTTTTATACTCGATTACATGATCAAATTTTGACGAAAATTGTGGGAAAAAAAACACGGCATTTCAAAAGACATTCCACCGAACTTGGCTTGAAATCATTTTCCGTCAGCAATAATGCTTCATCGGTATAAATTAAACAATTATTTGTTTATGTATCCTACCCTCCCGACTTCCAGCCTACAACAGTGGCATACCCGTAGTCATGTATCAGCTCTTTTTGTGTGTATATATTATTACGATGAATAACCCCATCTAGAGTTTTAGAATCACAAAATAATAACGTCTCGAAATATAAACGATTATAATAAAAATAATAAAAAAAAATTTTAAATCCCATAAATGAATACAGTATTTTCAGTTTACGATCATAAACATACATTTTTTATAACAGCCGAATGTTCCCTTAACTCCCGTACATCGTTCGGTTATAATATGTTTATTTTATATTCTTTCACGTATTATCGACAGTAACTATTTTTAGCCCTAGAATTCTTAACTTTTTTCCGAGTAACTATTCTTCGGGATGTCAAAAATGAACATCTGCTATTTATATACGCTTTACAAGCGGGTAAAATAGTAATAATTGTTGAACTGTACGTGTGGGGAAATTGATTTCACGTGGTTCACAGAAAAGTTAATGCAATAATGCGGTAGGTATTAATATTATAATATGCAATGCTAGAAATTCGCAAAACGAAAATATAAATAATTTGGTGTCCGGTCGGAATATAGCGTCACCTACTGTTTCAATGGCGAAACTGAAACAATTAGCCAATTTACAATTACAAAAGTATCAAAAATATTGAAATAAACAACAAGTATATGAACTTCAAATTATTAAATTTGAAAACATCCATACGGTATTATGTGAAGGAAACAATTATTTCGAAAAATACTTATTAAAGTTTTTAAATTTTAAAACTGTTTTGAATATAATAATTTATAAAAAAAAAAATTAAACATTAAATGTAATATATGTCTATTTTTATATTAAAAAAAAATAATAATGAACTAAATGTGATAATATAAAAATTAAAAATACTATTTTCGTCAAAACTTGAGCCTAAAACTCTTATAAACAAAAACTACTGCATAACACTCAACTTTTTTTTTTTACCACTAAGTACAACTTATTATGAAACTCATGAATACTTTTCGAGCATTTCTGTTTAGTCAACTAATTTTGTTCACACAACACCTACTAATTAAAAGCAAAAAAAAAAAAATAGAAACTCTATAATGTCTTAAATACGTACTCAATTACTAGACAACATTTTCTTTCAGAAAAGGTGCTACACATAAAATTTGTAAGAAAAAAAATTAAAATAATGAAATTGTTAATTTCATAAATTCGACCGTTTTCATTTTACGTATTTTTGAGGATTTTCCTGAGTATTATTTTGAAAACTGGTTAGAAAATTACAAACACGATTTCTTTCATTTCAACAAAAAGGTCTCTTAGCTTTTTTCTATGGGTGCAAATTTTCCGGTAAAATAGTTAGTTGTTCACAAACTGAAAAAAAAAAATATTAAAAGCCCACAACATAGTAAAACCAGTACCTATACATTTTCTAGCTTCGCATAGAATCTAAATTCTAAAATAAAAGACACATTGAGTAAATGTATTTCCGTTTTCTCGGGTTTTCTCAATTATTAAGAAAGAAATTATACTATCCAAAAATGGCCTTTCCAATGCGATAACTATGGAAAAAATTTGCTACCAAAAAATATAACAATCACTGACGTTTGAAAATAGATTTCTGGTCAAATAAAATGGCATAGTTGCAACTGTTTTCGAAGAGATATAGCGTAAAAATCAAAATCATGTTCAATCATAATAAAGTTTAACTATTGCGTACGTAATTAACGGGTAGCCGTAATTAAGAATTTGCCATTCAGATACCAAAAAAACGTCCAATAATTATTTGGAAAAAAAAATGTTCAATGTATTATATAAAATAAATGATAATAGAAAAATATGTATGCATATGATAAAAAATTTAGCCACCACCTCAAAATTAGTCACACGTGTTTCCCTACTAGGTCAGAGGTGGCTCCAGTGGGACCGTTTTTTTGCTACCCCTAAGCCCGTTATTTTGTTAAAAGCAACTGTACTAAAAAAATAAAATATCTTGTATCGACTATTGCAGACACGTACAAGTGTGTAGTTAGAGTTATCTACCCACTACGAAGTAGTAAATAGACTCATATAATATGTTTTTAATACACTTTTCTACAAAATATGACTTGGACCCCCCCCCCAACAAAGCCTCTGAAGCCGCCCCTGTACTAATTGGATCCGAACGTTTAAAAACAATACAAAACATTGTCCTTCTTATTTTTACAGATTTAAGACTTGGGATCTATTTTACCGTTGATTTTTTCTGTCATATAATCCTTTATGCATTTTCTTTTATGTAAAATATAATTTTGTTTCCTATACTTCTTATTTTAATATAAGTATCTATTCGGGTTATTTTTAAAACTTCTATCAACTAGTAGATATTAAAATGGATATATTGTGTTTTATTTTTCTAAACTTCTAAACTATTATATTAATATTACGTTACTAGACCAAGGCCTAAAATACCTTAAGTTTCAGGGGACACACTTTTTTAGGCCCTCTACTAGACGACTAGTAAACTATCCACATAAACCCGGGACCCAACTAGTCACAAGTGTAGATTTTTGAACGCGGGGCCCAACTCAGATGCGCCAGATCGTTAAATCGCTCGATTTCGAATGTTTAACCATAGATGATAGAATGTATATGAATACTATCTACTATCATTCAACGTTTCCCCGTGTAAACGAAGATGTGATAATGATAAGGAAAGTTAAATATTATTATTATCAAGGTCAACGTGTGCTATCATTATGTGACCGCAGCTTTAAAATTTAATTTTTTTTGTTTTTGTCCGGGTTCTACTGGTTATATGGGTAAAACTCCGTTATTAATTATATACAAAAAAAAAAAATTGTAACGAGACACAATTGTAATTATTTATTTTGAGTTCTGTTGTAAAAAAAACACGAGTATACGAGACGTAAGTACCCATATAAAAGAAAAATACCCTTGTTTGTCCGAGGTCATCTCCAAAACCATATATAGGTACCGAATAGATTTACACGTGGTTTTTTTTTTTTTTGTTACAATCTTTTGTCGGTAATTTTACCGGGAATGTTAAGATAGATTTCGTAATCGTATCATTGTTGTTTTGATATATTTAGTGCTACAATAAATCGTACATTTAATTACTGTCAAATTTTACATTGCACGAGAACTGTAAACAGGCTCTGTTATTATAATATACACTTCCGAACTAGCGTCGACCACCCTGCACCGAACTACATCTCCAAAATGCTACTTCCGATGCCGGTCCGGGAGTCTGACTGACGATTCTACGCTACGCGTTTTATTACCGACCAGTGACGTAGCCAGAATTTTGAAACGGTAGAGGCCAAAATCAAACAAAGAACAAAAATACATAATAATTAACATTGGAAATTTATTTTATTGTTAAATCAATTTTTTAGACTTGCATATAAAATAGTCTTCCAATGGCGTCACTGTAAACACTTATTGCCATGACCGCAACACCCAACCCCGTGGATCCTGTATACTCGAACTACTAGTATAAGGTCTATGGTGTCACCACAGAATGTACAGCTGCTGATACCCACAACCTAAACAATGGCGTATTTGAGAAGAGGGCGATAGAGACGATAATTTGCAAATCACATTTTATGTTTGATGAACTTAGGTATATAAGTGTTTCTAAATTTAACCCGTCGATGGTATCGATGGTATCGTGGTATCGCGATGTTAACGTAAGTAATAAATAAATAATTTTTTTATTCATAAGAAATTCGTTATTGTTTTTTTTTTTTTTCTGAAGATATTCGCGTCGATAACAGATAACATTGCGATCGCTGATTCACGGTCCACGGGTGATAATATCACCTGCGTTTTTTAGATTCTTTACGCTCAGAAGGTTTGAATAATTGAATGCATGTGAAAAGTAAAAACTAGGTACTAATATTTAGATATTTTGTAGTACCTTACTAACGGCCTTGAAACAATAATGTCTGTTTTATTCGAATTGCGGTATATACCTGTGTTTTAAATGCTTGATTACTCATAATTTAGTTTTTATTAATAACAATTAAACTCTCTACTTTTTCTTTTGGTGGTTACTTATTACTCGTCTAACGTCCACTTTTTGACATAACACTGTCTTATTATTTATATCCTCATATTAGTCATACCTGCTACTTTTAATATTTTGTAAATAGGTTAAAAACTTGACCGAGATCAAAAATTTGGCCAGAATCGCTTAACGGGTTGGGCATTTTAAAACGTGTAGACAAATTTCGTATTTCGTTTTCGGAACCGAAAACGTTTTTGATTTTTTCCGCGTCACGCGTTTTCGCGAACGTAATCGCAATCGTATAAACAATAAACCGAATAAATACGTCGAAATGATCATAAACCGGACAGTATTATAACCAGAGTTCGGGACCCTTATGTATAGCATTTATAAGCATTCACACACTTTTGTTATTCATTGTGAAATATAACAACGTGCGAAATAAATTCATTTCTCGGTACCGCGATACCGGATCTGAAATGCGATTATATTTGACTAAATGGGTGTTTAAAATTGAACGGAAACATGCCTACGTACCGACCTGTGCATGGCAGGTATCTAACATCAGTCGGGTAAAATCATTCTTGTGTTCCAACAAAACATCAAATAATAGGTATATCTGCAGTCTGTCAATCATAGGTAGGTTACCTAAATGTACTGTATTCTAAATGTTACCCGTATTTGCATAACATCTGCTATAGACAACGTGTTAAAATTATTGTAACAATATGCCGTAGACATTTTTATACCTTTGTATTTGGTAGCAGGTTCGGCGTACCAGTGCGTACTCATAGGCGCAACTAGGGGGTTGCCAGAGGGTCTTTAGCATCCCCAAGTTTAAAATTAACGCCGCCAAAAAAAACTTAATAAGCTTTTCCACAGTCTCGACTGGACATTTTATCCGTGTATTTCATAATATTAATGTACGAACAGTAACACAACAGAACAAAATACAGATATGTCATACGGACAATGCATGTGTGTGTGTGTGTGAAAAATAAAATAGGCGAGACAATAACAAACCAGTAGCTCATATTATTTATCGAACTTTGAAAATTCATCAGATAGGACGTGGGCACGTCGTACATATTATTGTAAGTTTTTCAGGCTCAATTCTGTCGTATAATGTCGTGTTAGCTGACTACCGTGAGCTCATCGAACTATTCTAGTCTGCGGGGTAGTGATAAAATGAATATAAAGTATACAATGGACGCTGTGTAGCGATGAAATGAGTAAACATTATGCAATTCTACAGTTGTTTTATATCGATGAAATTACAGAATATAGAATAGATGGCACCACGGTCGTTTTCGAATAAACTTTACGACTAAAGATAATATCATGACATGACGTTTTATATTATCATCATACGTCGTCGTCCTGATAAGACGTGTCCACGACGTTATCGTTGATAACATTTCAAAACATTGCAAAAATCAACAATAATAATTTTAAAATTTACTTAATGGCCCATACCCTTAGGTACTCACTTGAATAAAAACCAATGTCGTTCCCATGACCACCGTACACTTCTACGACGACAGTGGCGTATAAAGTGTAGTAGAATAATGCATTGTTTTGTAAGTATCCGCAAGTAACTAATAGAAATCTTAATAGGTATGTCGTTTAGCGTTGACACTCCGTTGTCGGTAATTGCCGACAAATCTTGGAGTGAAGTATGCATGTACGCCAGGGAAGCGGCCGTGTTCCTGGACGATTACGCCGCAGAATCACTACACTGGCACGGAGGGTGCATACTTCTGTATCGGGCGGGCGCAAAGAGCATCAAAGAATTGTCTTCATTCGAGGTGATTCTTTTAAAAATAGATAATCCTTAAATATATATTGCGTAATATTGTATTATATACTTCGACGACTACAGAGTGGCAATCCGAAAGACCGTAGGTGTTTAATAATCGTTGGGAAACCCGTTGACGAGCTGGTCGTAGCAATTGTTCAAGATGTTTTAAACAACAGCAATTTCAAATACTGCAGTTTTGTTGCTGGATGTGGATTAGGTGAATTGTATAATACCGGAACGTTAGAAAGTGAACTTTGCAAAATTATTTCAACCAAGTATGAGGTAATCCATTATATATATATATCTGAACATCGTTTAATCGTGTTCGATTTTTTAGTAAAATATGAATTTGCTTTTTTTTTATATCTGAATGATCAATAATCATTTAAAAAAAATATATATTTATCTGCAAGCGTTGAGAAATAATTAAAAAAGAATACACGAAGAATCGTATTTTATTACATAATTTTACAATTTAAGTGGAGTAAATAATATGATAAACCATAATGTAATATAAATGTGTTTTAGGACGGAACAACAGATGTAATAAACATACCAATTGCATTGACTTGCCTATCTCCTTCACTATTTTTAATGCCCCATCTCCAGAATATTCCTTTATTGATAGAAGTATGTTATATCCTATAATATTTGTTGTACTTTATTACACTCCCAGTTATTAACTACACTTTAAACCTAGATCTTTTGTTATAGAATAATTATGAATTATACGTATCAACAATTGCAACAACTTTAAATAACATATTTGACCATTTAAATGTGAAAAATGAACTTTATTCCGTTGGACCTTTAAGTGAAGCGGTTTCTAATTATTTTTCTAAAATTCAAAAAGTATTATTATTTAAAATTTGATATATATATATTTTTCGAGAATTACATAATTTTGTTTTTTAGCCTAAAAGTACGGAAGCCAGCCGTATCAATGTAATACTTATTGATAGAATAGTCGATATGTATGCAGTTACTGATTTTGCATCTAGTTGTCCATTGGATAAAATGAATATATTATTGAATAGATTTCCAAAAACATGTTCAGATATAGCGGTCATTAATGAACCCTTATTACAAGACTCAAAGTATGTTGTATCGGTTATAATATATTGTGTGGTTTATTTAATTAACTTAAGTTGTTTATGATAAAACCATTAAATAAATGCACTACTGTTAACGAATATTACCTTTAACAATATATAAATACAAAATATTTGTAAACACATATATTGGGTGGCCAGATTAAAAATAAGGGTAAGAGATATTTATTGAATATAATGAAATCTATAGAATACTAAATATTTATATTAGTATTTTTAATAACTACCAGGCGTAATATTATGGGGCTGTTGTAAAACCATCATTGGTTACAGTAAATTCATTAAAAACAAAAATATATTAAATTATTAGGCCAGCAAGTTATTTTTCCTGGTATCCCAATAGCCACTTCTGAAGACCACTTGAATTCCATGCCAAAAAGTTGCAAGTATAAAAATGTCAACAATACAAAAATATATGTAAAAATCCAACCACCAATTTTTTATTTTTTGTTAACTTATTCAGTGTAATTTATTTACAAGTTCTATGTAATTTAAAAAAAATAATAATAATTTCTTAAATTTTGTAGTTTTCATTTATACAGTTTATGTACCTAAACTAATTATATTAGTTAAAGAATAACCCTTTCATTGTCATTGGTTCATAGTTCATTTACATGTTCATTTAAAAAAAATTAAAAAAGTAAATTTTTTTGTGTGGACATTTTTGCGCACGGAATGTTTTTTAGCGTATCATTTTGACAGCATACCCGCCCGCGCTGCACTAATTGACTTTCCTACACATATTATGTAATAATTTACAACCCAAAAGTATATATTTTTTAACATAAATATTATTATTTTTTAGATATAAGTCAGTCAGTGAACAGGTACAAGTACCAATGTGTTTGGCTCCAACATTAAAACCAACACCGGTGGTTGAATGGTTGTTAACAAAAAATGAAAAAAATTTGTTGACAAATATTCGAATTACATTAACTGAAAAATTATCTGGCCCAATCAGAAAAACTGTATCTAAGATTACACCACAACTGTTAGAAACTATTTTATCGAACAAACAGTTCGACAGTAAAGAAACTATGGACTTAAAACAAGTAAATATAATTTAATTACCATAGAATATGTTATATTTTTAATACACTTTGATGACTTACAATCATATAAATTATTTAGTTTATTTATATTATGAATAATTTCACAAATGTGAATCATTTTATTTTAAAAATAGCCCTAATTAGTACGCACAATTATAATTTGAATGCTTGATTTTTTTTTGTGGTTTATTTGATTTTTCAAATTTTCAGGGCAACATTAATTTTAATACTATAATAAATGACTTCATTAAAATAATCTTAGTATATATTTTACATATTTTAATTATGTATCTATAAAGTTCTGTATGAAATTTCAAAGATGCTTAATGTTTATAAAAAAAAAAAACTTGTTATTACAAACCAAATAATTTCCTCTGCAAGTTAAAAATCTAAATAGTTTTCTCAGTTAAAACATAATTATTTAATGTTAAACACTTTAAAAACTATACATGTTTTTTTGATTTTAAATTATTTTTATCATTGTTATAACTAATACATGTAGGAGTATTTATTTCATAGTAATATTCTTTATTTAATAGAGTAATTGTATTTTAGCAAGTGTTATGTATTTGTGCTGCGCTGAAATCTCCAAACCTCTCAAAAATTGAACTTGCTCAAAATATTGGTAAACTATTATTGCAAAATATTTCAACGGAAGGTGACTCTGATATTTTGATACAAGTAAATAGTTTATATTTAAAATAATTTGTGTTAAGTTGTTTATAGTGTAATTTTTATGTTGTATTATATGCATTTACATTTTTCTAGGTTAGTCAATTATTTAAAACAAGAAAAGACAGAAATTTGTCAATAGAAATTTTATTGTGTATTTTAGTTCAATTGTATTCAGTTGTTGATGGCGATTTCAAAATATTTGATGAACATCAAATCGATTTAGAAGCTATAATTGGTGAAGCCTTTTTTGATGACTTAGAATATTTACCAGAATATATAATTAAAGACCTAATAGGTAAGTAACCTAGTAAAAATAGTTTGTAAATAAATTATTTAATTTTTGTAAAATGATTTCCTATTAAAAATATTTAGAAAACAATTCTAGTAAACCGTTAACCAGCACTGTAGCAGCTTGCCAACAAGCTGCTGAAAAATTATTTTATATTTTAAATCAGATAAAATCATCAAGACAACATTTTGTCAAATACAGGTACATTTTTGTTCTTAGATATATATATTAAAAAATATTAAAGAGATCTTACATTTTTGAGATATTTACTTTAATATGAACAGTGTAAGAACAGTGTCAGATAAGATCCAGAAAATTCACCTTTTTTTTCTAAATAAAACGTTTGGATTAAATTAAATGTTAAACTTTGAAATGTAGTACCGCGACACATTAATGCCATATTATATTATTAACCACAACAGTATAGCCGTGTGGTAATCAAACACTAGTCTAGTTATCAATTGACTTACTTGTTTTTTTCCTGTAGGTCTAAACTTCTGGTGCTCATTATTTTTGACTAATCTGGTTTTTACGCTAGTTTGATCGTACAAAAGATACAGTACATCAATGCAAATATTTGATACTAATATCGCCATTTTAAAAAAAAAAGTGATTGGTTTTTTCCTCGGGCCCAGTATATGAAATTATCCCACTAACAATACAGAAATTTCTAAGTTTCTCTGTATTTCTGTCAAAAGCAAAACTGCTGGTATCTTACCAAATTGTACATATTGGATAAATTTACATTAGATAACAATACATTGATTGAATTTAATGTATTAATTTTTGTATGGGTTAAGTGAATTACATCCTACATTTTATTTTTGTTATTTCAAAGTAACCATTTTACCTTTTTACTATTCTTTAAATATTTTAACTATACCAATTAAAAACAATGTTTTAACCTGTCATCCTTCACACGGGGTATATTTTTCCCCGGATTTGTTTTCTTGTATTTATTTTACAAGTAAATAAATTAATACAAGCTTAAATGTAAATAATTTTTTTCCAACTTTTGGTTGATACAAATGTTAGTACATTCAATTATTTGCTTCATCATACCTAATCGAAAAATAAAATCTGTTTTCAAAATAATTGTTTACACTTCTGGTGATTACTCTAACTCTGTTTTTTTTAGTTAAATGGTTTACAGATGCAACTCAGATCCTTTGATTCATGTTGTGTTTACGTGACTATTTAGTTCCATCCTTTCCACATAATATTTTTTTGGCAAGTTCAAAGGCATCATCTAATTCATGATAAGACAAATCTGAATCAAAGTATTCAATAAGACTACCTAAATAATTTTCATCTAAATCTGATTGCTTACTATCTGTATTATGATCACTCATATTTTCAGTAAGTGGTTCTTCAGCATTTTCTTCGTCTGGCACACCATTCCAAATTTCTTCATTGCTAACCATATCGAAAAAGTTTTCTATATACCGTTTTTCAAATTCGTCTATTTTAAATTAAAAAAAAAATTACACAAATTACAACAATTTACTCACACAGAGTTAATTATTTCCAAACACTAATGCCCATCATTTTATAATATTCTATCAAGTGAATAGAACACTGAAATAACACAAGATCGATAACATTTTATTTATAAACATATCATTAAAATCTATAGAAATATAAAAATATTTTTTAATGGTAACACTTATAAAATTATGAATAAAAATAAACTGAGATCATTATTTACCTTGTGCCAGTGACAACGGATTAATTGCACATTGAGTTAGTTTTTTTACTATCTGTTGCCTTTTAAATAATTATAGTAAAATAAGTAAATTAAAAAAAATTGTTTTAATTAATCAGTTTTTCATTATACACTTATAGTATACAAAATATTTTTGTTTTTTTATATTAATAATACATATAGTAACGTAAAATTGATAATACAAAGTTTATATTCAACAGAATAATTTTAATATTCTATATTATAAATATAAATATTTACAGTTACAAAGTCAAAATGTTTCATTATTAAATTAGTATTTTATTTATATTTATATACAATATAAGATTATTGGAAGCAAATATACAATAAAAAAACAATCTAATATATTTAATTATAATGAATAACTAACATTGTGCCAAAAGAAAATGAATTTAAAACTACATGGAATTATTTAGAGCTTCTTGTAATCTATCTTTGTATTTTTCACTGAATGGATTGTTCTCTTGGTTTCGACATTTATCCAATTTTTTACTTATACGTGATAATTCTTTTGTGTGATCATCAGCTACTCTAACATGTAATATTCTTATTCTTCTTACAACTTCAATTAAATCTTTTAAATGCTCAGATCCAGTTTCGCCTAAAAGTAAATCTGTAACGTAAGAATCCAGGTTTTCTTTTATTTGACTAGCAGAATGCAATACTGCAGCTAACGCTAACTGAGATGGTGCAAATAATAAACAAGCATCTGTAAACAATAACTTGTCAATAAAACTATCAATATGCGGACGCATTCGATCCGGATCAGACATTCGTGTTCTTGTTTTAATGTCTAATAGAAAACCTTCAACTGCTTTGAATGGATGGTGTACTTTAAGATTGTATTTTATTTGTTCCATGAGAAATAACTCATTGTTAAGAATTACTGTGGTAGCTCTTGATTGATTGCCCTTGATGTTGGCAACAAATTGGGCGAGTGACACATTGAATTCGTCAACTTTGCACGCCAAAAACAGACATGTGACCATTATTTCTTTTGGATGATAATCCATAACGGAGTTGTACAAATAAAATCGTTTTAAATAATTTAATGCAGTTGCAAACACATACTTTGGCATAGGTGGCTGGAACTTATGACAGAAATCTCTTAACATGTATTCGTGACATTTCTGAATTATGTGTTCTTCAGTGGCATCTAAAAAATACATATTCCGATCGCCAGGACTTAAATGTGCTCCAAATCTGTTGACATACTTTTGATTAGCATCTTCTCGTAATGCATTCAAATCCAGTTCGTCTTTGAACACCCAATTTGTTTTTTGAGTACTCGTTGGAAACATTTTTATATTATCACAGTAAAGTATTCAAAATATTTCTCGTATTACTTAAACTTTAAAACAACTAGAGCTAAATACTTTTTATTTACAAATAAACTTAACTACCTAGATAATGTTAATAACTTAATTCAAATGTTTATTCGGTTATTAACTTAAATATTCCATACCTACCTTCAAGCTGGCATGGTTCGTTGTGCATATGCACATTCAATTTACTGATAATTGATAAACAGTTAAGTTTGATAAGGAAATTATAACAAGTTTGAACAACCACTAACCACGTCATGTTTACTCTTTGAAAAATATTATATATATACCGCGGTAAAAAAATTACCAAATAACCTTGATAATCTGATAACCTGATATTAAAATTAAATCATTTTCAAAATATAAAACAACTACTCAAACTAACTACTTAACTATTACGTAAAAACTAAAAGTATAATGTTACGTTAAACAAACATATTATATCTTTAAACGTGATTATATATTTCGATAGTTCAAAATGGTCATACCAAAAACGAAACTTATAAGTATAACCACTAGGAAAATGTTAGTTTTACCTACAATTATGTGTGCCTTTTTTCCAATTATTATATCTGGTGGGTCTTTTTCCATAAAATTTATTTGCGTTTTCGATTAGGTTGTAGGGCGAGGAATGTATTGGTTTTACAATGATTTTTTTTCCTGTGAATAACTTTTCTACCAGAAGTTTTGTTCCTATTTTCAAGTATAGCCGTTTTTCTGAAAGAAATTAGACCGAGGTAGTACTTTAAGGAGATCGTGTTTTAATTTTCATGATAAAATTTCCCTCTACCTTACCAACTTCTTACCTACAACATCGCGTAAAGGACGTCCGTGTGTCTTTTTAATTTTAAATGTTCGTTATTACGAAAGAAGTCAACGTTCCGATAACATTGACCCCAAAAATATATACAATTTTTAGATAAAGCTCGGTGATTCGTCTAGATTAGTCTTCAAAGAAAAATCAAAAGTAGCTTAAAAGTTTTGACGATGATACCGTAAGAAAGTAAATCAAAAAGGCTACAAAACATATATTGTGTGATTTTTCGATTAAATCATTTTTTCTGGTAGAAAACGTCATTCGTGTTTTAATAAAATAATGAAATCGTGAAACTGTACGTTTTCCTACGTTTCTTCCCACTTAAGTGCTTTTATTTTAAAAATGGCATCAAAAATTAAAAATGAGTAACTTAGATAATATCTAGACAACTTGAGCTTCCAGAAAAATTGCTACACGTAAAAATCGGAACAAGTTTACTAGGAAAAAACGTGTCCACAGACTAGAAGAAAAAAAAAATTGAAAAATAAACAGCATCGTAAAACCAATAGCTCGGTTCATCAGGCTCCTTCTTCTTGGATATTTTAACACTACATCTATCGAAAATTGTTTAGACGTTGAAATAAAGTGTGATTTGAACATTAAACCATATTAACAGTTACAGAGTTGCGTGTTTTCCCTATTATTAAATTTTGATTCACGTCATCGTCAGTAAATTGGTCATTTTTTTATTTTTCAACAGTGCAATTGTATACATTTATCGCATTTATGTATGCGTTCAGAAAGTCTGGGTTTCTACAGAAACGTTTGTTTTGTGGATTTTAATTTCTATCCAATTGTTTAGTTTTTTTGGAGGGAGGGGGAGGGAAGGTCTGTGCAAACAGATCTGTCGTTTACACGCTTGTCGTGTACATGCATCATTGTTCCGACTACAGACGCCTATAACATATTTTATATATCTAATACTTAAACCATATTGTGTAATTATGGCAAAATGTTTAAAATACCGAAGAAAAAAAGTTAACACTTATAAATAAATGTCAAGTTGAAAGGCATGTAGACATTCTCAGATGTTAGTTTGAATAAATTGTACAAGTTTAAAATAAAATTCTTCTAACAAAAAGACGGATATACTTCGCACGCATGAGTGGGCCATTGTTGTAGGTGAACAGTTGGGAAGGTAGGATATAGAAGGGAATTTAATGTATACATTATACTTTTACGCAGCGATTAATCATTGCTAACGAAAAACGATTCTGAGTGGAGTTCGGTTATATATTTTTTGAAAAGCCATTTACGATTTTCGTCAAAATTTGATTGAAATTCTTATAAGAAAAAATTCTACATTACGCTCAATTTTTATCACTAAGTACTATTTATAATGATTATCCAGTAAAATTTTCAAGCATTTCGGTTTGGTTTGACAATTTTATCCACATAGTACCTACCAAATAAAATTTACGAAAAAAACTCGCAAAATTAAAATGTTTATAAATAGTTCAAAAATGGTTAACACATGTTAACCACTTCTAGAAAAAGCAAATACAAATTTTCTTTTCAAATTTCAAATTTCTACAAATATTTATAACTGAGTTACAACAAAAAACAAAATTGAAAATAAGAAAAGCATTATTTTGGTAAATTTGTGAGTTCTTTCATCGGTTTTGTTCATTTATTAAAAAAAACTACACAGAAAATCAAAAATCAACTTACTTATTCACCATCGATATTAAAAGTTTAACAACAGTGAACACTTGTCGTTTTTTTTTCTATTGGAGCAATATTTCTGGTAGAAAACATTAACTGTAAACAATTTAAATAAAAGAATCGTGATGCAGTCAATTTATCATTTTCATTTTTGGTTTTTTATTTTGGTAATTCCCAATTACTATACCAATACATTCCTCGCTTTGCTCAGAATCTAAATTATCCATAAAAATTGTTTAAATTGTATTAACAATATAAACAAGTAAAATCTTTCCTGTCATTTTAAACATGGCTAAATAAGAACTACAGAATTAGATATCTGACCAATGAAGAATGTTTCTATCTTTTTCAGAATATGTGAAAATTAGAGGGAATTTGTGGGTAGGGCTAAAATTAAAATTAAATGTTTTAAAATTATGTACTTTTTATTTCTATAAATAGAAAATTGTTTGTAAAAGAAAACCCTTACGCACCAGCAGTGTACAATTCTTTTGTCAAACAATTGATGGAAGACGTGTGCAGTCCAATGCGACCAAATCTACCAGTTTTAAAAACCAAATCTGATGGAATTACAGATTTTATAAAATTAGGTTTCAAGTGAGTAATGTTCAATGTCATAACATTTCATAGTATTTAATATAATCATTACAAGATAAAAGTTATCATAATTATTATTATTATTATTTTTTTTTTTTTTCAGTAAGATTATTAACACAGTTAACAAACATCCATTAGATTGCGATCATCTAATTGTTTTTGTTATCGGTGGCATAAGTGGACATGAAGTACATTCAATATGTGAAGCAACCAAAAACTGTGGTATCCGAGTGAGTGTAGGCTCTACTAGAATTTTATCTCCCTATGAGTCATTGCAATCAGTATTTAAACAAGTGTAAATTATAAAAAATCACTATATTTATTTAATAACTTAACAATAAGAGGTACATAATAAATAATTATAATTGGTAAATTATTCATGGAATGATTAAATGAGCAATAATTTTATTTATAAATCCCATTCGTTAAATAATAAATAGTGTCAATGTTAATGAGTACCAATAATGGTCAGGTAGGTAGATAAAATATAATCATTTTCTTTAATCAGAAGTCGAATTACTGAACGAATGTAATTTCTCAATGGATAGAGACAGCTGTTCCAGGCTAGCCATTAGGGAATGCATGTTTTCTGTACCTTTGGCAATTCCTTGTTCACTGAGCGGTGTTGATCCATCTTGTCTCACGCCGAGTTCAAAATGTAACCATGCTAAATGTTCCTGTTGTTCACGGATAGCAGTCATTTGTTCCATACTGCAGTCTTTACCTAAATTATGCACATAAATGTACACATAAATTGTTATTATTATTTTTGAAAATTATACAGTTGATTCTTGAATATTTGTAATTATGTATTGTATTTAAATAATTGTATAAATAATAATGGGATATGAGATTAAGGAAACTTGTTAAATTATTTTTAAAAACTTGATAAATAATATAGTTTGCCTAATTATTTGTAAAACTATTCAAAATTAAATATATATTTTACGTACTTAAAATTGTGAACAAATAAAATTATGTAGTATTTGTTTTCCATTCAGAACAATTAAAACAAATTAACTGTAATTTATTAACTTCAATATTTAAATAATATGAAATTATTTTTGAATTATTCAATATTATTTAATATTAATAATTACCAAATGCACGCAATTTTCCAGAGTGGAAATCTTCGAGTAGTTGCTGAAGGGCTTGTTCCATTTGTCTGACGTCGGTCACATCTGACAAAAAACAATGATGTAGGCAACTTCTGTCCATAGTTTGTTCAGAGAATACTATGTGTTTTATATAGGACAGGTTTCAACAACAAAAGCAACCAACACACAAAATATGTATATATAAAAAAAAAAAAAAAATAAATAAGCTGAAATAATAAAATATAAAACTCATATAGGTGTGGAAAGGTTAATGCTATATTAATATTTATTTTTTTGCAAGAACTACAAGCATGCTTGTGAAATGTAATAAAAATAGTTTAGTACCTACATAAGCCATGTAATGCATTTTATGATTGGAATTTTACATCATTACAAATACTTTTTTTTTTTTTTAAATAAACAAGTCATATGATAAGATACAAAAAATATATAATTAAAATCAACAACCAAAATACAAAAAAGGCTATTCAAATGTTTTTATTAAATAAAATACAATTTGGAAAGTAATTAATAGTTGAATTAAGTATTTTATCAATTTATTCAAAAAAATAGACAACTGGATTGTACCTAGTTTATTATTTTTAAACAGGTGTAGTGTGATTAATTATTAGGAGCACCCATTTTGTCATCAAAAATAAAACAAAATTACATTTTAAAAAGCCATTGATGATAATATCGGGATTTCTGTGTAAAACAAAAATCTGCATTTAAGTTTTCCAACAAAAGTAGACAAATTAAATATTAATTTTAACTTATTTGAATTTATTTTAATACCATATGAATTAATATTTTTTTATTTTAATTGCTTACAACACACATTCAAGTTACAGTATAATAAAAATGTAATATATCTATTTTAAATTGAAATAATACATTCCGTCACCTATTTGAATAATGACAATATAAACAACAAATTAAATTACACTTGTATTTGTTACTCAGAAATGATATAAAGTGAATCAAACATTGGAAAAACTATATTACCTACATAAATATACTTGGTGAATGCAAACAAATTTTATTTTATTTTAGTGGTTGTTAAATGGGACATATTTGTAAAATGTATGCTCCAATTATTGAACAAAATATATGTGTATGATAATGAATTAGATTAGTCACATGCAAAAGCACTACAATGTCAGAGGTTTTAAATTTACAATGGTTAATTTATAACAATGGAATTAGACACACATTTTAGACAGATATTTTAACACTACATTTTTGATACATTTTGTTTTATATAGTATCTTTAACTGTTAGCTATATTTTTGAACCTAACAAATATAATTAAAATTGCAAATAATTTAACTTAACGTGCACATAAACACAATAATTATAATAATAAAAGGTAGGTACCTGAAATATTATGTATCTAATAATCATTAACATAATTATTTTTTTTCTTTAAATACCTAGTAGAAATATTTCAAAAGTTTTAAATAATTTTTAAACCAAACTTTAATTTGTTAGTTTTAAACTAAAGAAAATAGCTACTAAGATACACATACATCGGGTAAGTATTACAAGCCAAAATAATAAAGAAAGATGATTTTTCGATTACAATATTTAATACATATCGAGAGCTTTTAAATAAAAATGAAGAGCATATCTATTTTATTGCAATGAATTGCCAATTATTATACAGAATAAAACTCCAGAAAAACTTAATGTTTCAATGTCAAAATAGCAATAGGTGCTTTGATTGATGAATACTGTGGATTAGAAGTTTTTATTAAATACAATGTGTTCAACTGTATCCATATATTATCAATTTATAAAAGATATATTATGAAATATTGTATTATTTATTTTGCCTACTAGCTTTTAGATGTTTAAAAAATAATGATATTATGAAATTTACTAAAGAAATGAACAATACAAATATTTGACAGCTGTAAGTATTTTCCATATAAATTATTTATCATGTTTTATAGATAAGAACATAAATAAGCTATGGTATACTATGTAATATTGTACTGCTTTGTTAAATTACCTAGTTCAATTCAAATTAATCACATTTGTCCTACTTAATGGTAACACACACTGTTGAAATAATAATTTGTTTATAATTATTTAAAGTTTAGATGTATGTAGGTATAACTTTGTGAATTTAGATATAACTATATGTACATATAGTTATGGGTAATGAAATTTGAAGCAGGTAAAAAATAAATACAAAGGTACCTACCAAATAAATTATGAGCATTGATACAGGGACAATTTAACTTATTAAGTATTATTATTTTTGTGTTGTTGTTAGAAGTTATTTTTCATATATAATACAAATAAAATACTTAATTGAACTAACCTTTTTTATTTTGCAACTTATTAAAATTTGGCGGAGGTGGTCGAGGTGGTTTATAATCATGTAAAGAACTTCGTCCTAATCTTTCGTTTACAGACATTAAACGAGCAGTTCCGCTTGTGTCTTCTAGAAAACAAAGTAAACAAAATAATATATTTTTCTAATAGGTAAAGCATTTATATAAAAGTCATACTGGATAATTGTGTTTGCGGTTTATCTTGATGTATAGATGAAGTACTTGACAATTTGGCAGTAGACTTATGGGATTCATTCTTTTGACTTTCAACTGAAGGTGACTAAATTTAAAAATTAACAAAAAATGAGTCACAAAAATTACAAGTTTATTAATATATTATTGCCCAGACACCTTGTTACTTCCACTGCTAGTCTTGGTACGGCTGTCGGTATGGGAATGAGCTCTTGGTGGTGGCTTGGGTGTAATAGGAGGTGTAATGTGTACATCATTTGTTGGTCTGGGTTCTTCATCAGAAGACACTAGTTGTTCCAATTCACATTCTTCTTTTTCTACAGACATGGTCAGGTTATGTGCGAACGATTAATTAAATGAATGGATATAATAATTATATAGTCGTTTGATAGTTAATATTCAATTTCTTTTGACTGAAAAACCTAATTTAACAATAATATAAAATCTAAATAATGCAATCACAGTAGTTTTTTTTTTCAAGCATACAGAAAGGAAGACAGATTTTGAACTTTTTACAGCATAAATGTTAAATGTATAATTAATTATTATTATTAATATTCTCCTTCCTAAATAGTGTCATTTCTAACTAGTTTTTGTCATTGTGATTTTTGTATTTATTCTTAAATAAATATTACGTGATATGTTTTTTTATTGATAATCTTCCTTTTAAGCTGATTACATTCAGTGTGACATCATATTGATGAAGTACATTTAAGTTTTTTAACTGGTCAACATGATACGCAATAAAAGTTGATCTTAAAAATTTAAATTTGTAAAAATAATTATTATTGTCTTGGTATCACTCTTATCATGACGATACAATAAATATTATATAAATAATAGTAACAAGTCAACCTCAGTACCTTCTATATTTCATATACCTTTTATATAAGCAAAGTATAATAGCAATTCAAGTTCAGAAATGACTGGTAATATCATACGAATTGTAAAATTCATCAAAATGAAATCTTCATTATGATTTATAAAATATTGCAAATGATTAATTAATGCTTTAATATCGATTTCATTGACATCAAAAAATAAAATCATAGAGTCAACTTGTTCGGTTGTATTTTACTTAATTTATGTGTTATTTAATATTTTTTCTGAATAATAAGTTATTTTTTTAAATTAGTATTATTGCTTGTCAGTCACATTTTTTACTCTGTATCTAGATAAAGGTTTAAATATCTAGCTATTTAACTTAATACATAAATTAAACACACAAATTTAAATATTTAAATTTACACATAATCTTTATTACCTACATATATTTTATAATGAATGTATTTAACAAGCATGCACGACTATCTATTGGTAAGTTTGGCTCTGCGTTTGATCGAAGCCATCACAGCCTATCGGTAAATATACCTAATACTGAGATAATTTTAATCTTTAGGTGTTCGAAACATATCCAGTTGGATGTTACCTGAAGTCCATTCCAAATTAAAGAAAATATGCCGTGAATTTGCAGAAGCTGAATTAAAGCCTGTCGCTTCTATACTCGACAAACAACAAATATTTCCTTCCGATCAAGTAAATACTTAATTTTGTATCAAATAATATATCTATAATTAAAAACTATAGGTACTGATTTAAAACAGTTAATTACTGTTGTAATCTGCTTGATTTCACTGTTATTAATTACTCTTGTAGAACATAGATTTGTCTTTTTGTATAGACTTTCTAATAATGAAAATCCAATATTCATTCAATAACCTCGAGTATAATTGGTAATGAGTAAGATCTCCAGAAAAGTTATTTGATAACAACTTTCTAAATTAAAACTGTGAAATAATACATAGGTATAGAATAGAGAGCTATAAGGTTTCTAACTACCCCCCTTCCCAAAAAAAATTATTTCCTACATCAATCCACTGAAAAATTACCATCAATGAAGCGGTACAATTTTTATTGTTTTTTGTAAAAATGTATCAAAAACTTATTCTATATCTATTTTCAATAAAAAGAAATGTTAAATTTTATGATGTGCTTCTTTTGATAAGTTCCGTGAAGTATAATAAAATACAATATTATAATATTAAATAGCCTGTTTCAGCTTATGAGTTACCTATATTTTTACAATAAAATAATGAACATGATTGAACTAAAATTATCTTTGTATCGCTGTATTTTGTAAAAGGTGTAGCCTCCCTCCTCACATTGAAAATTGTCACGCCATGCTTATGGAAATAAATCTAATCTAAACTGAATTATATTGTAACAGGTAATACATTGCTTTTGGATTGTAAATTATTTAAATTTTTAAAATAGCAAAATAAATAGTTAAATTACTTTAAATAAAAACATTGTAGAAACACAATCATAATACTTTATTATTTATGTTACAGATAAAAAAATTGGCTGGTCAAGGAATTATGGGAATTTTAGTCGATCAAAATTACAGTGGTTTAGGAGCAAACTCTCTTGCGTTGTCAGTTGCCGTAGAAGAAATATCTAGGTTATTTTAATGCAGTTTTAATGCACTCTAAACAAATTAATATTAATTTACTTAACTTAATCTGAATTTTAAATTTATTTTAAAAATTAGATGTTGTGGGGGAACTGGAACAATTGTAAGTATCCACAATGCTCTATATGCAGGAATAATAAACAAAATTGGCACTCCAGAACAAAAAATGAAATTTCTTCCAGAGTCGAATAACGGTATTGTTGGTTGCTTTGCTCTTAGTGAATCAAGTAATAATTACTTTAAAAAAAATATTAGAAATTCCTTTTGTATTAATATAAATAATAAATATGTTATTTTAAGTTTAGGCAGTGGTAGTGATGCAGTCAATATGCAAACAGTAGCAAAACGTGAAGGTGATCACTGGATATTAAATGGTACAAAGGCTTGGGTAACGAATGGCATTGAAGGTGGTGCAGTTATTGTGATAGCACGAACTGATCTTTCTAAAGGCCATAAGGGTATATCGGCATTTATTGTGCCAACAAGTACGCCAGGTATTTGAAAAACTATTTTTAAAAAATTATATTTTTGTAGATTATAATTTTAAATTAAATTTTAGGTGTAACAAAAGGCAAAAGAGATGATAAATTAGGCATTAGAGCAGCATCTTCATGCAATATAATATTAAATAATGTTATTGTACCAGCGGAAAATATGTTAGGCAACGAAGGTGACGGTTTTAAAATAGCCATGTCAGGAATTGGTCAGTATATTTTAATAATTTTAAATAGAGTAAATAAATAAATGCAATGGCGATGGCCTGGAGTATTAAATACACATTAATTAGTATTTTTTTTTATAAACATTTTTGAATTTATTTATTTATTTACAAGTATTAACCATTTTAATAATTTTACTTTTACTCTATTATTTTATTATTTAATAATTTTATTAAAATATATACACATTGGTTATGTGTATGTTGTAACACACAAAAAAAGTATTAATTTTAACTTTTTTTAAATATTTTATAGATGTTGCAAGGATTGGTATTGCATCTCAAGCATTGGGCATATCACAAGGCGCATTGGAATGTGCTCTTAACTATGCTGGAAAAAGAATTGCTTTTGGTAAAGCTATTATTAAAATGCAAGGTGTTCAGGTATGAATGATATTAAAACTCATTTAATGTATGTTTTATTAGTTAACTTATTTTTTTATATTACCAGCAAAGAATTGCAAAAATGGCTACACGATTGGAGGCTGCTCGGCTCTTAACTTGGAAAGCAGCGTGGTTGAAAGATAATGAAAGACCTTTCACCATGGTAAATGATAGGTTTATAAAACTGTACCATAACATACGATTTATGATTAACAATATTTTTCACCATGTAATTTGTGTATTTTCTCAGGCAGCGTCTATGGCCAAATTAGAAGCATCACAAACAGCTACATATGTTACACACAATTGTATCCAGATTCTCGGTGGAATGGGATATGTTACAGATATGCCGGCTGAACGACATTACAGAGATGCAAGGATAACTGAAATATATGCAGGTCCTACAGATATACAATACCTTGTAATTGCCGAAAATGTAGCAAAAGAATATGGATTTGCTACTAGATAAGACTTATATTATATTGAATAATTCCATTAATTATTTAGGTTATGGTTAATTTGTTTGTATTTACACAATTTTGCTTTTTATATTATTAAAGGTAAATATGAATTGACTCTGTAAAATTGTTACAAAACCATAAAATAAATCAATTGTTTTTTTTTTTATATATATATATATAGATTTTAGGTATTTAATATTGTATCAATTATTGGATAAACAATATACCAACTTTTGTACAAAATTTAGTACAAACCAATTAATATCAATTTTTAAGATTACAAATAACTATAGACTATGATTAACAATATTGTAATTTTATTATTATTCTACTATAATGAATAACTTACAAAATTAATAAAATTACATAGACTTTGGGTAAGAGTAAGAAGCCATCAATTTTTTTCTTCTTTCTTTAGCCTCCAACTTAGCTTGTCTTTTTGCTTGAGCTTTGTTTATTAAATCTTTAATAACAAACTCCGGTAACCGTTTCCCTCTCCATGTATTAGGCAATATTGTCATATTAATGATATTTAATTTGTCTTGAACATAATCAACAGCTTTAAATTGTTCAGCTTCTTTAACCTAAAATTTTTGGATATGTTTTAAATAGATTTAAATAAGCTATTTTGTTAATAAGATTAAATAGTTTATGCTGCAATTTACTATTTAGAAAATTAATTTTTTTTCATTTGGTAATTTAAAGATATTTGTAATTGCAGTATTAACATGAAATTCAATTAGAAGTTATTAAAATATAAATATATTATTTTTTTTTAAATTATAGTTATTCTATTATACTTTATTATACTAACTTGACTCATTAACTCAGCTTGAAAAGCTTTTTCTTTTCTTAGTTCTCTCTTTTGACGTACTTTGGCCCATACATACTTCATGCGCTTTCTTAATTTCTTTAATTTATGTTTTTTCATTTTATTACGCCGAATTACTATCAACCGTGCTGCTTGAATCTCGTTATCATTATTGACTAAAGGATCAACTAGAGGAAAAGATATTGTCGGTCGAGGAATTCTTATAGGAAGACATGGACAAGGTTTGTCTATAATAATTCTTTTGGTTGATAAAGTTGGCAAATTAATAGAAATGGGTAAGACAGGTGAACCCAAAGGTGTCTGATTCAAAGAACAAATAGTTCGTATTGGTAGATGTACATGTTTGTTAGCAGCAATGGTAACTATATAAAACAAAAAAAAAATACAAATTATGAATTAATACCAAAAGCAAAAAAGTTGCAATTTTTTTGCTATATTTTAAACTTTTCATGAATAATTTAATAACACTGAAAAATTTGAATTAATTTTTGTTATTTTTTAAATTAGATAACAAAAAAGTTGAAAACATACTGTATTACTTTATTTTTAGTTTTTTTACAAAAATGTACAATTAACTAATTTGTTTTTTTATCAAGATTCAATAGTATGTACTAGGTAGTTTTTATGATTTAAATAAAAACATATTTTTTATAGATACGTTTATTTTAAGAGGTACAAAATGTTAAATTCTATAGAACTGAAATTAACAAAAGTGTACTTAATAACATCATTGTTGTAATAATAATGGTATATAAGACCAGCAAATTAAAGTATTGATTATTTATAAAATCAATGATGTATATATGTAATAATTGAATTTTAATTTCACTAAATAATATAGGAGAATTAAAAAATGTTTATAAAATTAAAAAAAGATTAAGCAGATTGAATTTTATGTTTTTTAAGTATGTATTTTCATTTAAAATCTTACTATTCGCAAAACTTCGTATGACAAATCTCAGGTTATTTAGCATCGTAAAACATAAATTTTAATTCGTTTTGAAAATTACATGTAAAATTCACAAAACTATACACACACTTACACAAGAGAAAAAAAATTAATTTAATATATTTTATTAATTAATAATTTTTGTACTATCAACCACGGTTTTGGGTTATCCTTATCAATAATTCGGCAGAACTTATTGGTTCATAATAAAACGGTATCAATACCGTGGTCATAGTTGGGTTAAGTTTTTTACATAATCAAAGAGAATATAAAAAACAATTCGAAAATTTAAATATTATAATTTTTACACTATTGTGTTGTTGAAATTTTAGACCATTTTTATGATAAACTATTTTTTTTGTAATAAGTAATAGTTAGTTATACTTTAAATATTGTCATAGATAAAGGAAATATTATTTGTCTGTGAATAGTGCACTGCACATAAATCAACATAATATACCTAACACTATGTTATCGTTTTTTAGGTATGTACCCTCCTAATTATTACTTCAATAAATGCCGAGGTCTTAAATTTCAGCACTCTTCCCAAATCTCAAATAGGTTCTATTTGTGTCCATGTCGAGACGGGTGTTTAAAGAACATTCACATTGTCTCAGCGAAAGTACTGTTGCCAAGCGCTGGTATAATACCTACCTACAGATTACTGCAGCAGTGTATTGGCGCCCCTCAAAAGAGGTAATACCTATTTTTAATGATTACGAGCCTAAGCCTAAAACTGGAATATCTCGTCAACAGATTGACGGAAATCGAAATTTATTCAAACTATACCCCATCTATTTATAGAATTTGTGTTATAGCTGGTTCTCATTTGAAAAAACCGAAGTTGGTATTTACTCCATAAATTTTGTGAAAAATCTAAGTATTCAAAAATATCGGCTTTAAGGTACACTAAAAAATTCCAAAAATCAGAATTTGAATATGTGCAAAATTTAATCAAAAAAATGAAGCGAGCACGTTTTTGTGAATCATTCTGTACACAGTATACTGCAGTAATGGTCCAATGACGTGGTGAAGATAGGTTTTGAGAGGTCATGGTCCTTGAATTTGTTCACATATTTGGAATAGAATTAGACGATATAGAAGCAACTTTCAAATGTGACCACTCATCGTGATCGTCAATCGTGATATCAATATCTCATCAGCCATTTTCACTCATTGACTACAAACAGTTCAAAGTTGATATAAATATTACTCGACAGTGTTTGGTTAGGGGCTAAATTATTGAAATCATTTTTGATAATAATTGTATTAAATAAACTGTGAGCGACTTTAAAAAAAATAGTTGGAGGTAGAGATATAGGCATATAATTGTTTGTGATTGTTATTACACCACTGACTACATGACGACACTGCATATTGTTAGCAGGATATTATTTTACAACAGCTATTCATTCTTCTATTTTATTAAATTTAGCACATATTTGAACACTATGTAATGTAAATTGAACTGCTAGCTAGGTAGATATTTTGATTGTGGATTTTTAGTTGAACATTAACTATTAAGTCAAAGTATATCGTATAATATACCGATGAATTTCCTGACCTTTCTAACTTCCTTGCCGTTTCTGTTTCGGTTTGAACGGACCTTAACGGGGGCAGAGGGGGCACTGCATGAAAAAGCGTTGTCATATGGGGCGTCTTATATTTATTTTGACTGCACACGAACAGGATCGGTGTATCAAAACAAAAGATGGCCCCCTTTATTTGTTTACTGCTTAGTAGATGTGGGCCGCATAGGTAAATAAAGTTCACTTCCGAGTGGTCGACATAAAAAGATAAGCCGCGGAAGTTTCACACGTACAATATTATGTACTTACTCACGGATAATATATTTGTACAAATAAAGGGTGTTTCTTTAAGAATGCCGGATTTAATTTTCCCCGTATTTTTTTTTGTGTGTATTGGCTGACCTATTTCTTTTATCATTGTAATCTATAAACCCTCCGCAATAAAATGCTGTAAAGGTTTTAACGATACAATTTTGTTTTATTCATTTATTTTGATTGTTTCTAACGTTCTGTTTGTAACCATGGTGCGACTGAGTTTACAAGAACGCGTTTTGGTTGTTGAGACTTTTTATTGTCATAATGAAAGTTATTCCGAAACAGTGCGCCATCTTAGACGTATCATGGGTCGAAATGAAGCTCCTAATGACTCAACAGTTCGTCGATTGGTGGTTAAGTTCAAAGAAACTGGCTCAGTGCAAGATATCAAAACTTCTACGCGTCAGCGCAGTCGCAGATCTCTTTTTAATCAAGAAATGGCTTTTGACAGTGTTTTGACCATTCCAACGACATCTCTTCGTCGACGATCACAACAGTTGGCAATACCGCTGAGTTCGTTGAATCATGAAGAAAGATTTGCATTTGCACCCATATAAACTCCAACTTACTCAAGGGCTCAAAGATAATGATCACGGAAAACGCAGACAGTTCCCATACTGCTCGTGCGACAATAATTTTATTTAACGAAAATTTTGAGGGCCGATTTCTTTCACGATGTAGTGATCAGTACTGGTCTCCCAGGTCGTGTGATCTAACTCCAATGGATTTTTTCCTCTGGGGTTACGTCAAAGCTCATGTCTACGAAAACAAACCACGAACAATTACTGAGCTTAAAGAAAAAAATATCAATTAGGTATACAAAACATGTAATGAAAACAAAACACTTGGCAGTTTTAAAAATAAATTACTAGTATATGTATCGTAAGAAAATTGTGACATTTTCAATTACTTATAATAATTATTGAAATATACACAATTTTAATTACTATTTCGGTAATGTAAACCCTGAAAACTTCTAGCCCACCCGATAGCAGTGAGTTTTAATGTTGCTAAAATCATAATTATATCTAAAAGAATTATAAAAGACGGCAGGGGTTTTCAAAGACCTTGAGAAATTGAATAAACATTTTGTATTGTATACGTGAGCATAGACGTGACTTAGATTTCATCGGCAGCGATAGCATAGCTAATGATCGGTGCCACTTAATGAACCAAAAAAATCCCCTTTCAATTGGGGGTATGGTTAGTCTCCCCTACCAATTAAATATATGTATAACTTAAAAGGTCTGTATTATCTATTTCCAATTAGTAATGTAGAATATTTTCAGTGCCTTTAAATTTAACTAAAGAAATATTATTCAGACCTGGATTACACTTCCATATAGTTAAGTAATTAACAAAATATATGATGTGTTAGCATATAGAATAACAAAAATGATAGACTGATAGAGAATAATATTTTGTTATAAATAATGCATAGCACTTTATTTTTAATAAAAGTAGTAGGCTACTAAATGTTGATCCTCCTCGGAAAAAATTCTAACACCACTGGAATAATAATATGCATGTATATACAATATATATGGTTATATGTAATAGGTATATTCTCCAAAACAGTGGTTAAAGTGAGTTAAAAGTACTTAANATTTTTAAGTATAATTATTATAGTATTTATTGTTGATTATAATTTTTTTCTATAATAATGCTTTTCCATAATTTTAACATATCTTATTTTGAATAAAAATAAAGCCCTTTCAAGAATTTAAAACAAATTACAGTTTTAAAAACAAATAATAGGGGAGTTAATAAAAAAATAATTAAATTCAGCATTTTTAAAAAAATTGTAGTTCCGTACTTGTTAAACCACTGCATTTTATTTTCAACAAATCACTGAATCTGGGCTATTTTCCGGATTCTTGGAAAAAATTGTTTGTGACCCCAATTCATAAGACAGGGATAGACATAATATTGCTAATTACAGACCAATTTCCAAATTGTCCATTATTCCCAAAATATTTGAAGCTATAATAACTAAAAAAAACTCTCCATAATTGTCTATCCTCTTATTTGCAAAAACCAACGTGGGTTCAGACCTAAAATGTCAATCTCCACTAACATCTTACTTTATCAATCCAAAATACTTAAAGCCTTAAATAATCGTGTTCAGTTAGATTCAATCTATAATGACTTTCAGAAAGCTTTCGATAAGGTTAATCATCACCTACTTCTTAAAAAAATATCTACATTTGGTATTCATGGACATTTTTTAAATTGGTTATGGTCCTATTTAAACTGTCGAACTCGAGCGGTTAAAGTATCACATAGTATCTCTCCCTACTTCTCAGTTAGTTCTGGTGTACTGGTGTTCAGGTTCCCATTTAGGACCTCTTTTATTCATAATATTCATTAATGATTTACCCTCTATTTTTGATAACTGGGTCGATATACTGCTATTTGCTGATGACGCAAAAATTTTTTCTACAATTTATTTTCCATCAGATGCTTTAAATTTGCAAGCTAACTTGGATAAATTTGTTATATGGACTCACCAAAATAGTTTATCTCTAAATATAAACAAATGTAATGTTATTACTTTTTCACGAATCAATAATCCTATTAGCTTTGATTATAAAATTGATAATTGTTCCGTTACAAGAGCAACTTCTATTAGAGATTTAGGGATTATTATTGATTACGATTTGTCTTTCACTACTCACATTAATACTATTACTAAAAAATCCTTTAAGATGCTTGGCTTTATCAACCGAAAAAACACAGTTAATTTTAAAAATATAAATGCCTTGAAAACATTATTTTTTGCGCTTGTTAGATCTCATCTTGAGTTTCGATCAATAGTCTGGTCACCTAGTTACATCACATTTATTAATTCAATTGAAAATGTACAACTTAAATTCTTAAAATTATTGTGTTACAAATTAAATNTTCCATTTATTTCAAAGAACTCGTACAATATGCGAATAGGCGAGTTGGGCTTTATATCTTGTAAAGTAAGAAGAGAGGTTGCTGATATTATGTTTATATATGATTTGTTAAACGGTTACATTTTTTCCATGGATTTGCTCTCTATGATTGAATTTAATACAACAAATAACCGTTTAAGAAAATCAAACTTTTTTTATGTTCCATTTTATAATAATAACTACAGCTCCTCTTCTTACTTTCCTAGAGCATTAAAACTAGCAAATCTTATTGTTGATAATGTAGATTTTTCCTTTATGTCACGTAATGTTTTCAAAAGAAATGTATATTTAGTCTTAAACGATGTTGTAAATTAAGTAATTTTCTATCATTATATTATTGATTTAGTGTTTGTCTCCTATTGTATTATTATTGTTTTCATTATTTAGATTTGTCTAATTATTATTATTTTGTATTGTTAGCTTCATTATTATTATTGTTTTAAATCGAGATGTTTATTGTTAACTATAAAATACTTAAATATTTAAACCTGTACTGCCTACACAAAAGGGTCTTTACCCGTTTATTATACAAATATATATGGTTATATGTAATAGGTATATTCTCCAAAACAGTGGTTAAAGNTAACTATTATAGTATTTATTGTTGATTATAATTTTTTTCTATAATAATGCTTTTGTATAATTTTAACATATCTTATTTTGAATAAAAATAAAGCCCCTTCAAGAATTTAAAACAAATTACAGTTTTAAAAACAAATAATAGGGGAGTTAATAAAAAAATAATTAAATTCTAATCATTTTTGGCATATAAATTGGAAAGTTGTATTTTCATGGTAAGTCCATTACAAGGGTATTGTGATTTAGATATTCAAAATTGTAGCCGTAGTTTTAATTTTAGTGATATACTTGTCAATCAAAGGATGTACTTCTTCTTTCAAAAAATATGTAACCTGTATAAAATAAATAACAAATATGTTATTAAAAATCGAAATAAAAATGTATGTTTTTTTTATTTTTGATGTACCTGTTCAGAAGCACATCCAATAAATGTAGACGGATCCAAAAGCTGAGGTAGTTGATCTAATATTGGTGCAAAATATGGATCTTTCTTGATTCTTTCTAGAAGATCATTGTCTTTACCTTCTACACGAACTGTACTGGCTGCCTCTAATGACAAAACTCTTATCTTTTCATGGCAAACCTGTATTTAATTTAAATTTTTTTATCAAATCTCACAAAATTAAAAAAGTTATTTTAACAATTTATTTTCTGTGCTATACAAAGAACATGATATTTTACTATTTTTCATATTATAGCTACACAATATGGAAAATTAAGAAAACAGTACGACTTTCTCTATATATGAGTGAAATTTATGTTTTTATATTATTTTACTTATGTTATAATTACTTGTCTATCTCCACCAATTTTGACCATTGCAATAATTATGTTTTCTGTCGCCATAAAGGGTAGTACTTTGTCAATATTTCTTGATATTACTTTTGGGAATACAGTTAATCCTTCAAGAATATTCTGCAATGTTAACATAACACTATCCGCGCACAAAAATGCTTCAGATAAACATAGACGTCTGAAACATAAAAACACATTTGTTAAAAATTGTAAAAGTAATAGCAATAGTGATTAATTTAACACATACCTATTCGCACTGTCATCTAATGTACGCTCTAACCACTGCACAGATGCAGTGGTCAATGCATTGTTAACCAGATTCATTAAGTAACGAGAAATAGAACAAACCCTTTCACTTCTCATCGGATTTTGTTTGTAAGCCATTGCGCTAGAGCCAATTTGAGTAGATTCAAATGGTTCTCCAATCTCATTTAAACCAGCCAATAGTCTCAAATCTGTACAGATCTATACAAATATAAATAAAATTCAATATATTATTAAACTTTATATTAAAAGTTTAAAGCATAACAGGAATAATGATTTTAAAACATTTTTTTTTTTTGTCAAAAATGAGTTATTAATATGCCTATGGCTATACCTATGTGTTAACTTTGAAATTTTCTATTAAGCATGGGTATGCATTTCATAACAATTATTTTTATACATTAATGTTTAAATATTAAGTGTACAGATCATAAACAACTACCACAGATTAAATAAAAAAATTAATTTAATTCTTGCTATGACCAAAGTTGTAAGTAGTATTTGAAGTGCCAAGTTGTTGTACAACAATCCATTGAAGTACAACACTTTCAGAAATTGTTTATAATTAATTTTTGGAACGAGAAAAATAAGCTGCACATTTTGATCTAATATGTGTGCATATCTAATAACTAATAATAGTAATAACAATAAGCACACATGAATACATGTAGTATATGTACATTGAACATGAATATATGCACACACATGCATAATGAATAAATTTAAATATATTTTTAACTTATTAACTTAACTTTTAATTTATTTTATTTAATTTTAACTAAATTTTCTGCTTGTCTATTTGAATGTTTAAATAAAAAAAAAAAGTGTCATCAACATATCTGTAATATAATTTTATATATAGATTGTATATTTTGTTATAAATAATATTATCGGTTTCATAATTTTACATGTAAATTTCAGATAAAAGAACACTTAAAGGGCTACCCATAACTAACCCATCTTTTTGCGAATATAATTTATTATTATATTGAAAATAGTTTTGATTAATAATTACATTTAATGATTGAATAATTTCTTGTAATTCGTTTCTATTAAATTTATTACTATGTATAAGTTTATTTTTTAAAAAATGTACTGTTTCATATTCAGAAATGGATGTATATAAATTATTGACTTCAAGAAGAATCATTTTGTAACCTGGCTCAATATTAATTTTATTAATTTTTTCAATAAACTCATAAGTTTTTTTTTATAAGTATCATTATTCATGTTTAATTTTTCTTTTATGAGAAAGTCTAAATATTTAGCAAGGTTATAAGCTGGAGTAGTTTTAAAGTTAATTAATGAACGAATCGGATTATCTTGTTTATGTAATTTTATTAATGGATGTATGTGTGGAGCTTCTATTTTGTAATACGATTTTAATAATATTTTCTTTTGGACTTAGGTATGTTTTCATTCAAAATTGTTATCAGTTTATTAATTTCTTTAGTGTAAATTATATTTGGGTCAAATGTTAAGTTTTGAATATTATTATTATTTATAAAATCTAAAGTTTTTTTATGAATTTCATTTATGTAAATAATAACAATAACATTGATTTATATACTAGAACTATTTCTGAATTATTTGCTTTCAATTTATTCACTATGTTGTTAATAATTGTATTTTGTTGTTAAACTATGCTATTTTGTTTATAATATTTTATCAAGCTTATTTTTGTAGGTATTATTGGTGTTGTTTATTTAATTATTTTTTTATTTCTTTACATACATTTTTTATTAACTATATTTATTTACAAGTTTTAATCATTTTAATAATTTTGTTTTTACTTTATTATTTTATGATTAATAGGGTTCAGATGTTTATGCACTTTAATTAACTGTAATATGTATGCATTTACACACTAAAAAGTTACCAAATAAGCAACCAAATACACACTGAAAAATATTAAGTATGTATTTTTAATTTAAAAAAAAAAAAATGTATCTTAAGTGTATTTAATTTTTATAATTCAAATTTATTTTAAAAAAGTTCTAAAATTTACTGAAATATACATTTATGTTCTTAAAATCCTAAAATACAAAACTATAAAATATGCAAAATAAAAATACTGTTATTTGATTCAGTAGAACACGAGTCAAATTTGTATCCAGGTCAGCATTGAATTGAATAAACAGAAAAAAAATATTCAATTTCATAAACATCTGAACCCTAATCATTGTTAACAAAAACGATTCTGAACGGAGTTCGGTAATACCTGTTTTGAAAGACCATAATATCTACGGTATAATAATAATACATTTCGATAATTTTCCTGTTTTCTTACATTCATATCAATTTATTATGAAAACCCTGGGGAGAATCAAAACATGACTTCCTTAAAATACCACCCCAGGAAAATGTACTTTCAGAAAAAAAATGCCATAATTAAAAATCAAAGTAAGATTTCTGGTAGAAAAATTGTTCATAGATAAAAAAATAATAAATACAGTTATTAAACTAATACATTCTCAATCCTCCCAGAATCTAAAATATTGTTTATGTTCTTTCGCCTTATAAACATTAATTTGTTTTAATATTGAAATACCTTATGGACAGCAGACCCAAGAACACTGAGGGATGAAACTACTTCGGCATCGACCATTCGAGGATATGTCTGACCAGTAACAGAATATGAAGACTGGAATCCAGCAAGCTGTGTCACTTTCTTGTCTAATTCTCTAACTTTTTCATAGTCCCCTGTAAAACATTAAAAACATAATGTTAATAGATACACATATGATACAAACCTATGTATATTAAACAATAAATAACTTACCATTGAATAATTGCAAGAATGATGCTTGAGTTCCAGTAGTTCCTTTGATACCACGAAACTTCAAATCATCACGAACACGACTAATTGTTTTTTCACACAAAACTAAATCCTGTAGCCATAGGCAGGCTCGTTTACCAACAGTAGTCAGTTGAGCTGGTCTAAAAAATTATGTTAATTATTATGTATTAAAATTAAAACTCATACATAATATATAAAATAATGTCTTTTCAAAAATATTTTTGACCTCCCTTGTAAATAAAAATAACAAATTATATTTGATAATATTCTTAATGCTTTATTTTAGATTTTAAATGAAGTGAGAAAGCTATTGGTGTAAAATTATATACCTGTGTGTATTTTTTGGTTCACTTTTTTTATATTAATAGATAAATATTTTGTAAAGATTTATAAATTTATAAATTGTTAATGTATAGAATATGTTAAATTTAATGTTTTCATTAAAACAAATCTCTATAGGTACATATGTGTAATCCAAAATAGTATTTATGTGCCTTTTATATGTTTAATATATTATAGGGTTTATGATTTTTTGAAAATTGGAGAAGAGGGCACAAGAAGGCACTCCACTAGTCAAATACACACTGTGGCATAGAAAATCTTAAAAAGATTAGTACTTACTGAAAGTGTGTGAAACCCAACGTGGCCAAAGACTTATGTTTTTCGGCGAATTCGGACAAAGTTTTCACGCAACCGGCCAGTTTCGGTAACAACAAATCAAAAGCGTCTCTCAAGATCACTAGGTCCTAAAAAAATTACGACAATTAGCACAATGTAATTTACACTTGCGTATAAAATCATTTGTACTGGGTGTACGCCGTACGGTTCAGACTTACGGCATTGTCTCCGATATCGCACGAAGTGGCGCCCAAGTGAATGATGGGCCCAGCAGTCGGACAACAAGTAGCGTATGTGTGCACGTGAGCCATGATGTCGTGCCGGGTGAGCTTTTCCTCGTTGGCGGCCGCCACAAAGTCCACATTGTCAATGTTGCTGCGAAGTTCATTTAGCTGTTCTTCGGTTATGTCCAGACCCAACTCCTAGACACGTAAATGAGCTTTAGATTAGTCTTGAAATTCATTGTTATCCTTCGAGGGGAACATAAATCGTTTAAAAATTGAGCAATATTATCTTTTTGGTAAAAAGTTCGATTTAAAGACAGACTACTTTTTTTGCACACATTATTATATGCAGGGCCGGCTACGGAAACTTTCAAAGTTGTGCGAAACGGAATATGGATCAAAACAAGTTTTCTTTATCTATCTAACCTAATTTATAAACTTATATCAATATAGGTACAGGTGCACACAATTTATATAAACTTAAACTTAATACAAACCAATATATATACATTTAATTATAGGTAAATTTATGCAGATTAAAAATTAAGAAATGCGATTTTTACTTATTTATACGTTCGTGTTTCAATGTAGTGTGTAAGTAACAGTAGTAATATGATATCATAATTGCGTCTATTTCACGTGCTACAAAGTATTTATATGTACCTAATACCTGCCTATCGTGAACATGATTATCTAGAAAATGTAATGTAACATTATTATATCATATTAAACAATTGTTTTTTACTTTTCTATGTAAAGACATACGATATATTTGCCAAGTATTATCAAATTCTAACGTTGGGGATACATTTTTTTTTTTTGCATTGAATGCCAATACGACTTGAACCAGCTCTGCATATTATAATATATCTTGTAACGAAATACCTATACAACAAACGAGTTTTTGTGTATATTCTTTAAAAAAAAAAAAAAAGAGTGCTAACCTTCGAGGGTTTACAACGTACCTCTCATCGTCATCCGCAATGTTGTGTCATAGTTATTAATTACAGTAAAAAAATATAAAAATAGTTTTTTTAACGATAATGAAAAATACGGATTATCGAAACCGGCGTTACAAAACTTTTTTTGTGGGTGTGTTGGCATGTCGATAGGAGTAATCTTCGAAAAACTCCAGTGCACCTTAATTTGATTACCTACCGAAACGATTTGTTCAGCGCAAACATTGCTATACACTTAACTGCTTATCGTGTGTGTGTGTTTACATAAGTCACATTACACATCAAGCACATGTTAATAGTATACAGTGTGATTTAACGCACCACCCATTAAGTATCAAGGAAAATACCTATGTAGGTATTGACTTCTTTTGGGACGTTTTTCAATTTTGTCCACCCGGGTCCTCGTATTAGAAAAAAAACCAATCGACAACAAATTGGCGAAGTTTCGGCGGAAATAAATGTCTGCGTTTTAAATTGCATACAGTTACGAGTCCAGGACCCGAAATACGCAATCGATTTCGGAGGACACACTTTTTAACTCACTGATAGAAATGATAGATTTCCGTAGACGAGAAAAATAACAACCCGTGTGACTACGTAGCCCTTTTATACACAATACTTACACGTGTATGTTATTTATAAAAAAAGTACACAAATATTATCAACACAATTAAACACGAATTAAAGCGTGGGCACACGATTTTAATTGTAACACAAAACAATTTTAAATGAACTATTAAACGATATTGTGTAGCGGTTAGGTTGATTGTCATCGGCTTTACTGTTATTTCTACAATCAAAAATGCGCGCGCCCGTTACAAAATACTAGGTACACGCATTTGTAGTTATTCAGGGGACACGGTATTTTAGGCAACGGGCACTAGACCATTCTGAGTGGGGTCCTTTTTTCGCGGGTAGTGAAACAGGGAAGCGACCGAACGGTTCGGCGTTATTCGTGCGGCGGGGTCTCGGCGGCGTTCCTGTGCCGCGACGAGCCGAACTTTTAAACGTGCCGGCGCAACGTCCCGACCGAACCGAAACTGCTTCGGTTTACGGGAATTGCATGGCACGCGGGGCGGGGCGGGAAGGTTGGGGGGGGGGCTGCTCATCACCCTGTATATTGAACGCGCGCGGCCGGGTAATCTAATCGGGTTTCCTCGTCGAGTGTCGTCACACAAACGTTATTGATATTAATGTTACGACGTGACTTATCTGAATGTACATACGTAACGCACGCACCTCTACCAGGTTATTATTATCATTATATTGTGTTGTACACGAGACGCCCGTGGCATGCGCGCACATTGCGGACCCGCCGAGTTTATTGCGTTGAACGCGTTCGTACAATAAAAAAAAAAAAAAAATAGATAAGTAGGCACGCGCGCTCGCGAATCGAGAGACCGCGGCGTTCCGTCGCACCGCAATCGACGACGTCACCCGGGGCCGCGCAGACGATCCATCCGGAATCCGGAATCCAGGCAACACGGTTTATTCGCGCGGTCGAACGAGCGTGTTTTGCGCGTACATGCGCGCGCGCGATTTGTCCGCGGACCACGAGACACCGTCGACACCGCGACACGTTACTGCAGATACGGATACGACGACGGATTCGCGATGGTGAACATAGCGAGCGTGGGCACGGTCGTCATTAAAGTCGTGAAATTGGTACCTATATGCGGAACGGGAGATTTCCCGCGCGTTTTCCCCGGGGCTCGCGGACTAACTGTAACCGTGGAAATTTCGATTTTCGCAGGTGCTGAACATCATCATTCTGGTGCTGTACAGGACCGGATATCACGGCGGTTTCCTGGGCGTGGGCGGCACGTGGAACCTGAACGAGGAGAAAAACCCGGACGCGGAAATCATCGCGTCCGGCGTGTTCATCGGCTTCTTCATCTACACCGTCGTGATCCTCATATCGTACGGGTTCGGATCCAATCACCAGAAGAAAACGCTAGTGGTAAGGTGCCGTCGTCGGCGATAATTATAATTACCCGCGGTTACTGCACAGTCCAGGTGCCGCGGTCCAAATTTACTCCCGGTTCGGCCACAAAAATAACCGAATCGTGTACGAATCACGTGTGTTTTGTTTTCAAAAACACCACGGTACAACATTAATTCTCTCCCCGTTGTAACAGACGTCATTACATAGGAAAACTTCAGCGGGTACAAAATACGATCGAAAGAGCGAAAAATACACGCTATAGACCAAATTACTATTTAATTTTTTTTTTTTTACTATACACGTAGTAAACCTATTTTTATCAGAAAAGATTGTAAAACGCGACGCGAGATGACCAAAGCCTTAAGACGTTTTTTTTAACTACCTGAAAAATATTGACATGGAGTATATTTTGTTTTAAAATGTCTCGACGTTTTGAACAGCCAAGACAATGTTTATATTAATTCTGGACTTGGAACGGTCGCACACAGTTGTAAATAAAGTCCATGATAATAATAAGTTTAAAAACAACGCGAATGTACAAAATATCATATACTATACCCAATTTGTTATTTAGACGATCGATAAAACTTCTCAAATCTACGTCGTCGTGTTTCACACAATTTCTTCCAACCAAATCGGTGACTAGTCATATAAAAGAAAAAACAGTGGATAAATTTATATTCGTTTGCGTATTAATGCGTTTTCGCTTCTTCTCGATATTTCAAATCGAAATCGGTCGTATGCATTACACACACACACACACACACACACACACACACACGATCTTTATAATGCTCCGAGCTTTCTTTTCTTTTGTTTTTTCTAAACTCTACACGCGTTAATATTTTTTTCAAAACTTTATTTGTGTCCAATCGTACGTCCATTTATGTATCCATTTTTCGTTTTTGTTTTTAATTACAATAACGACACGACTCAATAACGGCGCGAACCGGCCGTTTGTTCGGTGCAACACTTTTTACACCGCCCCTCCCCCCTACCCCGCGGCACCCGACGAGTTTATTATTAGTTCAACTCGGTTATTTTTCGGTGAATTTTTCAACAGGACATCATCATGAACTTTGTGGGCATGTTCATGTTTATCGCGGTCGGCGGCATAGCTCTGCACTATTGGATCGGCTATCAAAACGAGAACAAATACATCAGCGTGAGTTCCGAACGGGCCATAGGCATCACGGTGGGCGTGTTGTGCGTGCTGTCCGGGGCCGTGTACCTGGTGGACACCGTGCTGTCGTTCATACATTTCGCGAGGGAAATGGAGTTCGAATGACGAAACGGAGCCGCGGACTAAGAAGCGATCGCCCAGCCAGACAGTTATACATAATATTATAATTAATTGTATTAAGTTGATTTGCCTATACACACGTAGTTTCCACGAATCGGTAGTAGAGACTATAAACCCCCCCTCCCCCTACCGCGAATCCGTCGGCCGTCGTTTTCGCACACTGCCGGAAACCGGCCGGATATAAAATACGCACGAATTGAAACGAATAAAAACCATCGGACGCGCCCCATAAACTATACACACATCCGGTTTGACATTTCATGCACAATATTATTACTCATTGTACACGTATCGTAAATACAATATAATCATTACTATTGTTTTCTTATAATTTACTCGTCGTCGATCCCGTCAATGTACAATAATATTAGTGTTTTTTGTAAATAATATTTATAATATTCTAGTCGTTTAAGTTGAAAATAATATACCGCAGCGCATTATTTATATTTTAATACAATTCATTGAGTTTGCTTCTTTTTATCACACATGAATACGTGTGTGATTATCACTGTTCGACTGGATCTCAATGCATATATTATACAAAAAAAAAAAAACTATAGCCGTCCGACCCGGCGACAGCGTTGCCCGTGCTTGCGATTTTAATTGACCGAGGTATCCGCGTGACCAAGACAATCCGGAGAAACACACGGACAAAATTTCGATTTTTGAACTACAATACCAAAAATCAATTGTCAATCGCACTGGGGGTTGAGTTTTTGGAGTTCTCGAGATTAGCGCAACCAAACAATTCATACGAACATATTTGTATACATGGTGATTTTTTTATCTCGTGGATCAGAACTTCTCTCCGATGAGTTTAGATGAATTTCGATTTCTGTTTTTTTTTTTTATTATTTTAACCGTTGTGAAATCGGTTATAAGCTTTATTATTTTAAAATCGCTTTTAATTTTTTACCATTATTTGAAAAGTCAAAGTATAGACCTTATTTATAAGGTACACGGATTAGGGGTAAAAAATTAAAAATGGTTTTAAAATAAAGCCAAACGAATTCCACAATGATTGAAAAAGAAAAAACAGAAATCAAATTCAATAAAAATCCTCCGAGATAACTGCTGGTTCATATTGTTCATACTAAAAAAAAACATCTCTGTATGGTAAACAATATTATCAATTAATACGTATATTATTTTTCGTTTTAATAATTGAAGGGCTTGGTGCAATAACCAGTTAACTAAAAAATAATTTTTATTCATGTTGAACAATTTTAAAAAGTGGATTTATCTGATTGTCACACCAAGCCCTTCAATTTGTCTTTTTGTCGTGATTTTTTTAAGAATAAATAATCTATAGGTATCTTAATGAATAAAATATTTTCAACAATATTATCGTTGGCAAAAAAAAAAAGATAATCTTACAGTTACAAATGCAAATTTGTTTTATATACAAACATAAATAGACTTATAAGGTCACATTTAAACCTTCACGCGATATAAAACATTACATTTGTCAATGCTGTAATAAAATGAACATACTTTGTTCGACATACCATTTTAGTAAAATGTATGTATAGTAGGCAATGTGAAGTTCAATAATAAACTATGAAAGGAAATCTCTAGGTATTTCATGTCACACGCGCGCACACCGGGTATAAAACGCGTACAATACTTACATATTTTAGAATAATTTTTTTTTTTGCACAATGTATTTTAATATGAAACAATAAGTCCAAGTACAGGTGAAAATTGATTTGAAATTAAACTGTTGAAAATTGATTTGAATATTATAGGTAGTGCTTGAGATGACTCTGGGAGACCTCCTAAGCATCATCCTCCCTCCTCTTATTTACGTCTAAGTCCTCCGTGAAACAAATTCTGAACGCATCGAACGGGTTATTACAGATTGTACAACGGTTGTATTGTGTAAATAATATTTTCCAAACGCAGTAAACACATGCAGTATACATATACATACGCTTTGAAGAGGTAATTTATTAAATCAATCACACAGCGGAAATAGTTTAAAATAACCGTAGGTAAACAGGTGGGAAAAAAAAACGGCACATATAAAATGTACACAGAAGAACGTTCAAATGTCAAAATACTAGTATTTCTTTTTTCGAATGAAGCAGATGTGTGATGGTGATGCATTTGTAGGTAAGTATTCGCGTTAAAATAACATTATCCCGCGTCACGCTGAACGTAAGCGAGACATTACCATTAATAGAATCAATGGCCTACATTTTTTTTTTCACTGTTTAAATTGATGTATAAGTAAACGACACAATATATGCTTTTGTAATATTATGGCGGGGGGAAAAAAAAAAAAAAAAAAAAAATACAGGGTGATCCACTTAACGTGACCCGGCGATTTTCTGTTATAGGAAGATTTTAAGTGAATTTCATTTCTGTTGTTTTTTCCACCGTTATGGAATTTGTATTCAAATACTATTTTCAATTTAGAATACCTAAAACAGGTAAATGTATACTTTCGATTTTCAAATAGTAACACCCCTCCCCCCGTCCTTATTAAACACAGATTCAATACAATTATATATTAATAAGGTTAAAAAAAATCGCATAATATGGGCAATTTTTATTTTATCGTAACGCTAGAATGTATACATATGTTAATATGTATTTGAAAACGACTAATATAATCGAGTTTCGTCGTATTTATGATACTGTGTTTATCAAAAATTATTATAATAAAAAGCATTAACACTTAACCTTAATGGAATTTTGTTGATTAAATATAAAGACTTGCGTGTGAGTTCATGCAAGAGGGTATCGAAAATAGCTCGTCTAATAAGCTTGAATCGTATGTCCACTTTTTATTAACCAGATCCACTCTACACAGCTTAGACAACAAGCAATTACAACGTTATGTATACGCCTTCCATATTCAAATAGTAATTTTATTTAGTATGTTATATTTAGTTTTATTTATACAGTAATTTAACATTTTTTTCAATTTAAGTCAAACTACTTTTTTGATATTACAAATGTTTATGCTTTTGAATTAATTTCGATTTTCATAGGCAGCCGCTTAATGTGGGTAAACAGAGCTGGTCCCGACGTGTGCCCACATTAAGCGGAATCCACTGTATATTGTTGACAAAGCATCACTATAAACTGAACTCCATCGTTTTTTCATTAGCAACGGTTTGTCGTTGCTTACAGATATGCATTATTAAATTTCCCCTCCACTACCTTACCAACTTCTCACCTACAACAGTGGCTGCACCCATGTTCGGCTCTTTTTATATACACAATTATTAAAGTTGTTGAATCACATTTATCTTGGATGCCAAGGAAGACGGGCTTAAATCGATTTCGTATAGTTTTCAATATAAACAAATTTTGAAAATTACCAAACAAAATAATTGCAGAATTGCTAAATGCCCGAAACTAAACATGACGTTTTAAATGGCTTAATCATATTAACATGGAAATGTTTTCGGGCTGGGGTTGAATAAAAAATCAGCGAAACAATATCTTATAGTAGGGATATTTTGAAGACTTTACTGTTCGTTAAAACACACTGAATATTCACGCGAGGCGCAATGGATAAAACAATGCCGGCGGGTCTGATCGATTTATTGTGTACGGCGCTAACGTGTACGCGTGGTAGCTGACCTGTTGCACAATTACACTGTCGCAACGAAAACCGTGTTTTCCAACCCACTAAACAATTAAAAACGTTAACCTTCGAGAAATTAATAAGATTTACAGGAACGTTCGACGTTTACCAGGGGGCCGCGCGAAAGGCTTCTGTTAACACCATGCGACGCCGTCGCGAAACGCGTTGCGTATAAATTATAAAAAAAAAAAAAAAATTCGACATCAATTCGCACCTATACGCGTCCGGCGACGCCTTCGATATTAAAACAAACAGTCGGCGGGTCACGGAATCGCGGAGTTTTAAATGCGGTTTTTTTTTTCTCGCGGCCCGTGGTTTTCGCCGCTTTCTGGTTTTCCGCGGACGCGGTACCCAATCCGCGCTCGCCTACACGCACTGCGCGCGCACAGGAAAACTCGGCGCGCGGCGGCCGGCTGGAAATACACGCGCACCGGCGCGAGACGAATCGCGATTCGTTTCGGGAAAACCGCACCGTAATCGTAGCAACAACAACATGAAAAGGAAACCGCCGCCGGACGAAATGCGTTTTCGGGTCGGCGACGTTCACACCGCGCGTCCGGCGCGCGGCGGCGTTGCGTAAAGTACGTCGCGGGTACGCGGACGAAAGACGCGTACGCAACAAATATCGCACAACCGACAATACAATGTTATAGAGTTTAACCGTCCGGAGTTATGGATACGTCCGTCGGAGAGCGTCTATCCGGATTGGAAAAGAAAAAAACAAAAGGAAATTAACTATTGCTAAACGACGAATTTAACGATTCCGAGCGGAGTTCGGTCGACAGTGTGACTTCGTCAACGACATATATATGTAGATTATTTCGTGCCACGTTATGGGAAAATAATTACATATTATACGCGATACATTTTCTTAAATAATATTTGTTTAACATTCTACCTATTTTTCCCTATGTTATTACCATTTACTGGGAACTCTTGAGAAAATCAAAAAACGACCTCCCTAAAGCACCTCCCCGGGCAGATTTCCTTTGGGAAAAAGTGCTAACATTGCAAAACGGAGCAGAATTTCCGAAAGAAAAGTAGTCCACAGAAAACAAAAAACGAATAAACGTTAACGGAAAACCAATACATTCCTCGCTCCGCTCAGAATCTAAAAAGACAATTTCGTTCACAACCTGTCATAACAAAAACGTACCGGGTTCGGCGCACGCGTTTATATGGATTTCGCGTAAAGGTCGGGCGATTGACGTAAATGTGCTATAATCATTGACTTATTAAACCGTAATCTGTTTGAATACAACATTTCTATTATTCCTAATCTAACACACGGTCTGAACAGAACATTTTTCCAGAATTCAGCGGTTTTCAAACTTTTTTTTTTTTGTCCACAGAATCCTTATGTCGCTAAAACAAAATGCACGGAGCACCAAAAACAAGGAATAACAACAATTACGTACAATTCTTAAGTGTCAACTGATAATTGAAACATCCTTTTAACAGACTAGAGGTACTCGAGGTGGTCCCGTCGAGAAACGGACCCGACCCGGCCGGGTATCGGTTATTTCTTTCGCGCCTCGAAAACCTTGCCATTTGGCCTTACGCGCGCCTAAACGGCGTTGAACATCCAGCGCACGCGATCCATTCGTCTGCGGACAAAACGCCGCGCTGACCGCGAAACGGTTCGCGGACCGGGTGTAAACGCCGGGCTGCGCTGTGCGCACAGAAGACTCGCGCAGTAGGTACGACGACGCGTTTCCTCCGTTGCGGACGACCTATATACGAAAACGATAATGATATTATAACAATACGAAATACCGCCGTGGACACAACGCCGTTTACGAGAGAAGATATTATATTATCAGCAGCAGCAGCAGCAGCAGCAGCATTGGTCGCCGGAGGGAGTGGTATACCCCGCGTTACAATATATAACAACGACGAACGAATCGGTAATTTTTTTTTTATCATATAGGTACCTAGGCGTATTACAGAAGTGGCATCGCGGTCGTGTTCCATTAGTTCCAATTAACGGGCATCGCGCCCCTGCAACGCGGGCGCGTCGACGACAATAACCGTCGCTGCGGCGGGCAGTCGCAGTCATCGGCAGTCGGTCCACGGGTACGCGAACGTCATGGCCAACGACAAGTCGCTCAAAGAGTCGCTGCTGGCCGCCTCGCCGTTCCTGATCAAAGTCGTGGAAATCGTGAGTGACATTATCCATTATTATTATTATTATTATTATTATTATTACCGTCTATCGTTTTATCGCCGTGTTCGCAATGCGTACCGTCCAATACGCGGGGCACCGTTTTTTTTAAACATTCTTTTTCTTCACCTGTATCCCACGCACAGCCGGCGTCCGATCTTCCTGCGCGTAAATTGTTCTCTCTGCAGTCCCCGCATATCCGATCAGGCCGATTCGTCTTTACTCAATAACCTGTACACTTTAACCGCTTTTCCTCGTGATTCGCCGTCTCTTATCCGGCTCACTAAATATTATAAAAACATTGTACACGGTATATTCATACATACTCGACTGTCTTAACGGTCGTCTCTCGTCTCATTCCGGCCGTTTTTTTTTTCTCGGTATTTTTAGATACTGGGCTTGACCAGCATCTGTCTGACCATCAGCCCGTACTCGTCGAGGCTGCACACGACCACCGGCAGGGCCGGTTTCGTGTACTCGGCCCTGTCCGGCGCCGTCCTGGTCGATCTGCTCATCGTGGTCAGCCATTTCTTGCAGCAAAAGATCCCGAAAAAACCGGTAAGACCTTGTCATCAACGCACTCGGAATATTTAATAATTATTATTGTTTACACGGCGTAATAATGTCCGCACGTTCGTGTATTATAATTTATTGTAGTGTCTTATCGTGTCGTGTTGGTACGGCGTGATGCTGGCCATAGCAGCCGGCGTCATATTTTCGGACTGGAGAGCCCTGCAATTCGCCCTACAGGTGCGCCCGTCTAAAAACCGAATGGACTTGATGATATCGTCGGCCGTGATGACCACGCTTACGTCCCTCACGTTTTTCACCGACTTCGCGTTGACGTTCAAGTATGGGTAAAACGCGGGGACGTACGTCAGTAACCGGTGCACGCATAACCCGGGGGAGGATGTATTCTTGAATTGGCTTTTAAATGTGTTTACTTCAAACTTAATTTCACGCAGTTAATTTAGGAATAACATACACGCAGGTTACCTATATACTTAACGACACACCGCGATGAGCTGATTGTCGAGATTGTTCTAGCATAATTATTATACAGGGTGCTCAGCCCCTCGGTAAGACACTCATTATCTCGGAAAGTATCATGAGTATTAAGAAAATTTAAGATACAAGCAATTATAAAATATCACATTGCAATATCAATTTGTTCTATTTTATTTTTCGGGTGAAATCACTTTCCACTTTTGATTTCCAAATAGCTACCAATAATAAAAATTCCATAAATAGTAGAAATTTTAGTTTAGAAATGCGATGACATTTTTTCCACTTTTAAGTTTGGATAGCGAGAGAGTATAGTGGAGCAATTTTCAATTACCACGTGCCGCACATCCACACAAACATAAATATAGAAAATCTAATCAACGGTTTGACAGAAATTTAAAATGTCAAAACAAAAATGTATTTAAAGTAAAACTTCATTTATTTATGAAATATTTTAAAAAAGTTCCTAATTTAAAATCAAAAATGGGTTTTACTCCAAAAGATAACAGCGATATAAGCTTTTTAGAGTTGCTTGTTTCATACATTTTCAAAAAAAACCCAACAAGTTAATACTTTTCGAGATAATGAGTGTCTTATGATTAATTACCTTGAATAAATACAAACAAAACAAACTTACAACTTACTGATAACTTACTAGATATACTTATTGGTATCTATAATATTATGAGATAACCATTGTCCATTATTAAATAATAACTGAACCAGTTAACACCAATTTTTCCAAGTATAATCGACAGCAGTAAGGGGTCTGTTTAACACAATACTTCACTCACTGTTGCCATAATTTATTAAACAACTTATGAAATAGCATTTACCATATTATGTACAATTTACGTCTTTACTATGAGGAGAAGGTTAATAAATTCCTAAATTACATAAATGAACCTTAAGGAGATGTGCGGACTGTCGTCCAACAACATCCCCTAACAAGCCTAACCTAAACCCATTAAAACTTATCAACGGTCTGTGTGTTAACTATATTTGTATGTACCTTGTATTTTTTTTTAACTTTACAGGAGCCTATATAATTATTATTTAATTTGTTAACATTAATTTATTATTAATATCAACACGATAACACTTTTTTTTATTTTAAGTGGTAATATAGTTATGTATTTTAATTCAAAAATTAATGCACTTGTTAAATCGACATACATTTCATTATAATTAAAATTAACCAGTAATTTTACATCAATTATTAAACAAACATTAAATAGGTACTATGCATAATGTTAATATATTAATATTATTAAAGTGAAAAAAAAAATACACAACAATAAATTGGTCGAATTAAATATAACAATAAATACAAATAAAACATCTTTACACTTATATTTCAAATGTCCTAGTTGTAATTTGTATTAGTGCAATTAAAACTTAAGGACGGATTTTTAACATATTGATTATTTTAATTCTGTAATTAAAAATATCGAAATTAATGTGCAACATAAAACACAATGGAACATTTAGGGTGGAATCTTTTTTTCTAATAAGATATTTACAACAATTGTCTTAGATTTTTAATAATTTTTTTTTAAATTTATTCAATAATAAAATTGTAAAAAACTATGTTGTTATATTTTTGCACTATGTTTCAATTTTATCCAAATTTAATTTATGGGAGATTGGTGTATAAAATTATATAATTATTAAAAATAAAATAATTTCACAATATTATATTATAATTGCATTAATATTCTAATTTATCAATGAAAAATTATATTAGGTACTATATTTATATTAATATTTTAACGGAATAATTATGTTACAAATCTAATTTGCCACAAATATTTTGTTTAAATCATATCTTAAAGTTAAAAAAAAAATAATAAAAAATGATGTCATCATAAGGTTAAGCGTACCATTTCAACTACAGTGTATCAATATAAACAATTGTAGATCATGTAGAATATAGGATACAATTATGGTAATATAAGAAGGTGTCACATTCTTGGAGGTTGAAACTGATTATTTTTCCAGATATCATCTACGTTAAAAGGTTTGTTTATACAATTAAAAGAATTTGGTTGTTCCAAAGTATTGGTGTCTTGACCAAAAGTACAAGATGATGTATTTTCAGTTTCTGTAGTAAAAAAAGAAGTGTTTTCAGCTATAGGATATAAATTGTGAACCGGAGATGTAAATAAAGAATATGAAGATTTAAAGTATCTTGAATTATTAATTGTGTTCCTCATATTTGGTGGCAATACTTGAGCAATCTTACTCTGAGTTTTAGATTTTACTCCATAATTTGTACTCTGTATAGTTTGGGACACACAACTTAAGCTTGATGAAAATGGTTTACCAAATGAATTTTTTTTTAATAAGTTAGATTCAAAATTGTTTGGGTTTTCATTAGTCCAAATAGTGCGTAGAGGTACACTATGTAAACTATTTTCTATATCACAGTTTTCTACAAAAGAAGTTGATGAACTAAGTTTTTTTACTTCATGCTGAGAAAATTGTAGACTAGAAGATTTGTAATCTTTTACATTGAATCTGGCTGGATAAAAAGGAGTTTCCATTTGAGCATTGGACGTTACATTTTTATTTTCATTATCATTTAGATGTTTTATTAAGTTGACATTTTCTTTACTAGGACAAATGGTTATGTGTTTTGGAATGAATGGTTTAAATAACAAACTACGTGATGGAATCGTAGATGGTAAAACATTCGGACGATTAGCGTTATTAGGAACAATAGGAATGAATCTCACTCGATTACCCTGTGGATTAATTGAAATATTCTTCTTTAAATCTTCCCATCTTTCCTTCAATTTGAAATAAAACGAGGAGTTTATGTTATTAATAAGTACACATTTAAGACTTATACCTACACAATATTTCACACTACACTTCTAAAATTAGTAATGCTTATTTTGTTAATAAAATTATTAGTAAATTAGTAATAATACGCAAAGTTAAAACCACTAAATGAATAGTATAATTATTTTGATTGTATACAAATATCAAAATAGAATCTATACAACAATACTTAAGTCAACTGTTAATTGATTATTCACAATATGTTTATGAAAATAATACAAATCAATAAGTACTTTTTCCTGTTAAATATATTTTAAAATAATTATTAATTATTAGCTATCAATAATTGTTAAATCTTACTAACAATTACCACTAAAATTATTCTACAGTTACCTACCTAAATAGTATACATTATATAATTATTTATTTAAAATGTTAAAAATCATTTGAATTGAATCAAAGTACCTATTCAAAAATAGTAGGTGCCTAATCAATATGAATTACACACTCACTATTAAAAACATTTATCAAATCAAGAATAGTGTTTAGGGTATAACTTTATGACAAAAACCGAACAAAAAAAATTTAAAAAATTAAACATAATATACCTTTTCAGCTTGTGCTAGTAAAGTCCAAAGAGTTCTCCATGTAGTAAATTTTTTCCTGTCACTAAAATTGAATTTCATCTCTGTTGAAGCATATCTTGTCGATAGAGGTGATATATAAGTATCATACGCAGAGTTAGACATTGTAAAAGTAAATGAAATTAACAAGTAAGTTAATAAATGAAAATACACAAAATGAAGCACAATCAGAACACAGAATAGGTTTCTTTATAAAATGGTTATAATAAACTAAATCGATTTCTATAATTCTAGTTACTAGTAGTTATGATTTCAGTAATTTGTACAATGTGTATATATGATTATAATAAACTTAAATGATTTATAAAAACTAAGGTCAATAATAATGATGACTTCAGTGTAAAAAGTAACTTATTAACGCATCACGCATGGTTAAAATGATACATGATAAGAGTTATCGTTTTAAAAAATTACCTATTGATATTTCTTATCATGGTTACCATATATGAAGTGTAATTTATGCACTCTATGTTACCACGATTAGTCGAAAATTGGAAATTTTAGTACAGTTTATTAAAAAATTGTCCTCTCTAATGGATCTAATGGATTAAATATTGGCAGTCGTATAATATGAATAACATGGTCTGTTCCCAATTCAAATGTATACAGCAAGGTGTAAAAAAAATCATAATATGAGCACTTGGTTCGGTTAATGTGGGCAATTTTTTTTTATCATAGGTAGCCTTCAATTTATGTGTTTAAAAAAAAGATGGACATACTTTACACGGTGGGTGGGTCACTGTTGTAAGTGAAAATTTGAGAAGGCAACATATAGAGGAGAATTTAATGTTTATCTGTACGTAACAATTAATCTTTACTAATGAAAAAAGATTCTGAGGGGAGTTCGGTTATACATGTTTATAAGGCCGTAAGATTTTCGTCAAAATTTGATATTTAAAAATTCTTATAAAAAAAATATATATATATTGCATTAAACTTGACTTTCTTGTTGACCATTTAGATTAACTTATAATAGACCTACTGTTAAACTGTCAAGCATTTCTGTTTGGTCTATTTTATCTACAGAGTACCTATATATACCCATTGCAATATCTCCTGAGATTATAAAGTTAATCAAATTCTGTTTTTCTTATATTATTTGCAGGGATAAGGACTACTAATATTTATATTTTAATTAATTTTTATATTTTGGTACAAAAACTTAAACAATTTAAAGATAGTAATTTTATTTAGTTTTTCTTATGAAAATGTTAACATTTCAACTTTTAATTTTCATTAAACTCATGATTTTTAATAATTGTTTAAAGTTCAGAGAAAAGTACCTATAATTACGCAGTAGAGTGTTTTTCGAATTGATTGACTATTTGACTAAACACTTTTTTCTCTGAATTTTAAAAAATTATTAAATTCACAAATTTACTGAAAATAAAAAGTTGAAACCTTAAAATGTTCAGAAGAATAAATTCTATAAAATGATTATGTTCAAATTTGTCAAAAATAATAAAATAGAAAGTTTTTTTTTAAGTTTTTACTAAAACATAAAAAATAAATTAAAAATAAATATTTGTAATCCTTATCCCTATAAACAATATAAAAAAAATAATTTAATTATCTTTATTATCACAATGAGATATTACAATGGGCATATCTTTATGGAACACTCTGAATACATATCTAACTAAGATATCTTAGTTTATGATTTATACCATTTTGTGTTATTAGATACCTATTGCATAGGCGGAAATTGTTCAGAATTTTAGAGGGGATAATATTTTAAAATACTTTATTGTATATTAAAGCTGCTCTCTGCGCTTTCAATAATGTTATTATTTTAAACACCATGAAAAATTTAAGTGTGATTTATTTTAAACATCCTATATAATATGTATACACATTATATTAGCATTTTTTTAAGATAGGTAGACTTGAAAAAAAAACTTGATTAATCACCAAAATAATTTAAGTTACATCAATGAATTCAATTTTAATAACAAGATTCAAACAATTATAAAGAAAATAAAATACTTATCGATAATTGCTTTACAATAATATCCTTGTTACAATAAAATACCTATAATACAAATTTAAAAATATGTCAAATTATAGGTAAACTAGGTAAATTATAGGTAATGTATATAATATAAAATAGGTAACTATCAAACAAATTTAAATCATTTAAAAAAGATATATACATTTATATACACAGATTAATGAAAATAATTACACATTATATATTACCTATACACTTATTATTTATATTAATGATTAGTGATCACTGAACATTTTACAATTAGTATATTGAAAGTGAGTAATTTATTTATTTATACATTATAACCCCCCTTCCCCAATTTCCGCCTATGATCTATAGGTGATCTTAAATAATCTGGTTAGTAGTTAGGTTTTAAAGCAAGCATAATCAACAGTGAAATAATCTCTATGAATATTTTAGTTTAAAAATAACTTACCCAATTTTCTATGTCATTAAAATAGTACATTTTAGCTCCAAACATATTAAATGAATCTTTAAGTTTTTTCTTAAAAATTTGAGCTGCCCTAAATTACACACACAAAAAAATTAATGTAATTGAAACGTTTTACATTTACTTAATTTTCTATACATTACTTTAATGATTTAAAGGACAAAAACATCTTGGTGTCGTCTTCACATTCAAATTTCAACACAAGCGATGGGTGATTTATTACAAAATAATTAATTTCCTTAAACCATAAAAATCATTATTAATTTTTAAAGAAAATTAAATAAAACTGGCAATTCATACATTCCTAATGTAATATTTATTGTTATTTTTTTGAGACAGTCCATAAATCATCATAATAGTATTGCGTAGACTCTTTTGTACAATTAAAGGTTTGTTGGTATCACTTTCTGTCAGAAAAATTCCATTAAACGTTTCTATGGCAATGTCAACTGCAGCTAAATGTCTATACATTATGTAACCAAAACCCTTATTTAAGCCTCCACCTCCTTTTAATAGACGCACACTGTAAATTGAACCAGACTTTCTAAAAAACAAAATATAAATATACATAGTAAATAATTTGAAAAATACCATAGGTGGGCAATTATTTTATTAAATATATTTATTGTACTCTATGTTCTATAATTTTCATAAAATAAACTATACCTATCCTAATTTATAAGGATATCCAACCAAATTTCCTCTAATTAAAACATTATTACATTATACTGAAAGACAGCTTGAACTTGCTTTAGACCGAAACAGTATTTTGATTGGTAGGTTAGTGGGTTTGTCATTTGATTGGTTATTAAAGTTAATAAAAATAAACTACTATTTTAAACTGTTTCAATGTTTATACTCCAGTACTTTGTATAAAAAGTTCATTATCTAATCATACAATTGTGTAGTAAATATATAGTAAAATAAATAATAAACTCACTATTATTTACAAAAAAAAAAGATAACTAAGTAAAATGTTTATATATTTAGGTAAATATATTATTATGTTTTTTATTATAGTACTATTGTTAATGAAAAATGGTTCATTATTTTATATTTAAACCAAAAATTAACTGATATATTCAATTTGCTTATACTTATTCAGAAACTGAATGAAAAATAGTTTTAAATAAACTTATAAATTGTATTATGTTTTAATGTTATTTAAAGCCATAAATACATTAAGTAAGAACAGTAAAATTTAATATTTCTGAGTTAATTAAAAAAAAAATAAAACAAAACACAAAAAGTCAGATAAATTTAAAGGTGTTGGGCACATGTCTTTCTTTCAGAACAATAGGTAGATGCCAACTTGTCTTTTATCAATTATTTACATTGATTACAAATGAAACTATAAATATATTGTATAGATATAAATATATATTATATACATATACAAATGACATAACATCTATCTATCAATTATTAAAAAATGATTTTGATTAAAACTTAGTTTACTCTGATGTATTTCGAATTATTGATTGTCTTGTCTTAGGTAGGTATTTATTTATTTATTTATTAAAGGAAAAGTATTTAAAGGTATGTACCTACAAACGAAACGAGTACTCACCTATTCAGTATGGGAAAATTTGAATCAATAATAAAATAAAATAAACAAACTCAAATTAGAAAATTCCATAAAAAAAAAAATAAATCATCCATTTTTGGTTTTAAAATATTTGTATTCAGTATTTTTATTTTTTAATATCTAATAGTTATTTTACATTCAATTTAAGATTTGTAAACTTTAAAATGGTATATTTCATCCAAATATACATTTAAGAAAAAAAAAAAAACAAATTTAGGTACCTAGTGAAAATCAATTTCATTAAAATGTAAGTTTTTACCTGAACCTGAACACCTATATTCAATTATCAAAACGTGTCTAAAATATGCCTACTTGGGTAGATAAAGAACTTAAAAATAATTGTATAATTTTTATTTTATTTTGGTAGCATAAAAAAATAGTATTCCTATTCATAGTTTCATTAAAAAAAAAAGAGCTGATACTGAGGATGGGATCGACCACTGTTATAAGTGAGAAAATGTGATGTGAAGGTAGGATACATAAGGTTATGTCATTTATATCTGTAAGCAATGATAAACCGTTGCTTGACGAAAGACGATTCCGAGCGCAGTTCGGTAATACATAACTTAAAATTTGATTTCAAAACGTTTATTAAAAAAAAAAAATCATCCGATAATTTTGGAAATTTTACCACGTCTAGGTAAGTCCAATATAAGTATTATTGCCAAGTTTCAAGTCTCTACGTGTATTAATAACCGAATTACAGCAAAAAAAATTCCAAAAATTAAAATTCCTTATAAGCTCAGAAGTATGTAAAGAATGTAAATCAAAAAGGCAACAAAAAAGGTGTCGCGTGATTTTTCGATTAAATCATTTTTTTTTTTGGTAGAAAACGTCATACGTTTTTTTATAAAATAATAAAATCGTGTCACTGCACGTTTTCCTACGTTTTTTTCCCATTTAAGTGATTTTATTTAAAATATGACCTCGAAAAATGACCTTTTTAAAATACAACCTAAACAACTTGAACTTTCAAATGTCCACAGGCTAGAAGACAGGAAGAATGAAAGAAGGAAAATAATAATAAACATCTTAGTAAAATCAAAACTATAAAAAAAGTTAACCGAATGAAAGCGAAATAGCTAGCGATACACAGCTGATCGATCACATATGTTCTTTGAAATTCAATCATATGGACGCCAAGTCAGCTGAGCGAGTGTTGTAATTGTCCGTCGATTTGTAAAAAACATGTAGAAAACTCGAAATGCAATAATTATCGTATTACTGTTACATACAAATCGATTGGAAACAAAATTATTAAATTATTTCGCGTGCGAATTTTCAATTGGGTAATATGGATATTATGAAATAAAATTGGCCGACTGGTCGTCGGTTTGTTGTATTGCGGGTTGGTCAATTTTGTCTTCGCGTAATTATCGGTTTTTCGGAAGCCCATCCCCGCGAACCGTCGGCGCCGGGCTCTTTGCAAGGTTGTCGTGTAGACGCTTACTTCGCGAAGTTTACGAATTTCTCGATGGTGTAGTGAATGGGCAAGTTGCCCACGTACACCTCGTGGTCGTTGTCGGGCTCCGGGTCTTCGCACTGGTTGGTCGGCTTGTACATGATCTGCGAGTTGACCGTCATTATGCCGTAGTTCATGTCCATTTGTAAGTCGGCGGCCATTGTCTCCGTTTGCGGTCGAAAAACAAAAAACAAAAAAAAAAAAAAAAAAAAAAAAGAACGAACGGTATAAGTAATGCGAATATTATTTTCGACCGTGCCGAAGCGAACGCGTAAGGGACGGGTTGTGTGCGAACCGAACGGTCGCGACGAAATGAATCGTGAAGACGGTACCGCAGCAGCTGCTGGACACTGTCTGCAAATCCCTCGGGCGGCGGCGGTGGCGGTCAGTGAACCAACGGAGGAGCGCCGCTGACGGGTGACGAGAGACCGGCGCACGTGACCCGGGCGATCGGAGTGCGGTCGTCGCGATGTCTGGCTAGCAATATTTTTTAATTTCAGCGCAAAACGTCCCCGGGTGAAACCGGCGGTCCCACATATTTTATAAAAAAAAAAATCGGCGTTATCGTGTGAGAAAAAAAAACAACTACGTTAACATCGTCGTATTTGTTATCTGCGAGAAAAAAAAACCCGACCACGGGCCTACAACTACATTGTGTTGTCAACAAAGACCTACACTACTACAATACTATAAAGTGTTATTAATTTTACTATTATTATTACTACTGTCTACTACTATCTACTTACTAGAACTGCTGTTCAAATCGACAATAAAACATTTGGTTTTTTCGGATCTCGGATCTTTATCTTCGCGTTCGTTGATAATGTATTTATACATACTTATGCCCCTTCACCGCCGTGTATTTTTAGTATTCAGATACATTTTGAAATCTTCTGGACACAGTTTTTAAATTCCGAGTAGATATAACTATTAGTTAGATAGATAGATAAACTATAGTAGATAGAACTATTAGTTTTATAAAGGTGCGTTATTTTTTCTTCTTGGAAAACACTTTTTCGGTAGGTACGTGTGTTAAGTTGGTCTCCCCAGTCCCCATAAATTTGATATTCAAATTTGTATAAAAAAAAGACGTCCTAAGATAATGGAGACGGGTTCAGCCACTGTTATAGATAATTTAATGTATACCTGTAAACAACGATAAACAATTGCTTACGAATAAACGATTCTGAGTTCAGTTGATAGTGATGCTTTGTCAACAATATATATGTTGAACAAATATATTTCATACATTTTCCCGTTTTTCCCATATTTTATCCCGGTTTTACTATTTATTAGGAAACCCCTGGGAAAATCAAAAATTGACCTCCTTAAAGTACCACGCTCAGGAAAAAGTGTATTTACTATGTTTATTTACGAGTGTTTATCATTTTAATAATTTTGTTTTTACTTTATTATTTTATTATGTATTTTTGTATTTTTTTCTTGTAAAGGTGAGTTTTTACAGGAAAATTATGTATCCATGGCAGTAAGGTTGATATTTTGATTTTGAGTTTATCCCTCGAGTGATAGAGATATATAATACGTAATATTATAGCTCCAAGATGGTTTTTGTTTTGATTTTACGTTATCACTTTTTGGGAGTCATTTTCCCTAAAAATCTATTTTTGTTTAATTTCAGGGAGTTAAAATCATCCCATAAAATCAATTTTATTAGTTTTTAGAAACAATAACTATACTATTTTATTATTAATCTTTATATTTTAGATTCCGAGCGTAGTGAGGGAACTATTGGTTTTACAATGCTGTTTATTATTTTTTTCTAGGCTGTGGACACGATTTTTCCTAATTAACATGCCCTGATTCGAGGAAACAGATAGCACTGCATTATGTGCATTGATTTCAAAGTCCAAATGTATATATTTTATATTTAATATTTGATCGCTACAAACTTGTAGAAAATAATTTTATAAATCTACGAAAAATCCCTAACTTCTAAATCTATCGGCTAAACATTTCTAAACATGAATAATTAGATCTGATTATATACCAATCTACCAAAAACCTGTTATGTATTTTTCCGTCAAATAAATAACAATAAAATAAATAATCTGTTTATCGCAACCGAAACGTCACAATACTCACAACGGCAACGTTGCATAGAAATTGTGTGCGGAATCGTGAATCTTCGGTTTTACCTGTGTCGTGTTTTGCCCGGGCATTTCTGAGATTTGCACGATTTATCGGCGTTCACTCATAACGTCCGTAACATAATATATGTAATATGTGTACATTATACATTTATATTGAACAATTGTAAACAAAAATATTTACAGCAATTTTAAAGCGATATTAATTTTGTTTTTCTCCTAAAAACCAATCTATGATGACTACTGTTTGGACATCCACATCGATATCCCTAATCCTTATATACCACCTTACAGGTGCGTCCACATTGGAGAAAATTTGTGTGTGTGTGTGTGTTGTATTTTGAATTTTAATTTTGTGGCGGGCGTCAAAAATTAGCAAAGTTTTGACGAGTCGACACATTCTCAGCTTGTGCTTTTGTGTTCGCGGCATACAACGCACACGGTCCGACCGGTTGTCGGTCTCTTGGTCAACAGGAATTTGTGTGTGCGGCGCTCAATCTAGACGTATTTGCATGATTTATTTGTGTACGCACAAACAATTTTTAAAATGTTTCCCTACATAATATATATTATACCTTCGGTACGTGTAAAATATTTAGTAGACGAAAGTTGAAAAAACTGTCTTAGGATAATAGGGACGGGAGCAGCCACTGTTGTTGGTGAGAACTAAGAAATTGGGAATGTAGGATATAGAGGGGAAATTAATTTGTATTTATAAGTAACGATAAACCATTACTTACTAAAAATACGATTCTGAGCGGAGTTCAATTGATAGTGATGCTATGTCAACAATGTTTATTCTCTTTAATAATATTTGTTTAATATTGTAAAGAGTTTTCTATATTTTTCCCGATATTTCATATTTGCTGAGAAAATCTTACAATGGTTAAAAAATAAAAAGTACACTACAAATAATTATAATGTTAAAGAACAAACTATTTATTGGTTGAGACTTGAGTTATAATTTATTATTTATACATTTGTTTTCAAATAAATCATATATTTGAAAAATATTATAACAATAACACAGAATACATTATAATACATTAAAGCTGAATTTAAAAGGCAACTTGTTAACAATACAACAATATGTATTATGAAAATAATAATAATTATATATCATTTATTTGTTATTTCATGGCACAATGTAATCGAAATTGATGAATTATTACCTATATTTATACACAAGAATTTGTAAATTAAATCTGCTTCATTCACAAAATACATAGCAAATATTTTATTAGTTTAAATTGTATACATGTCAACAATTAAGGAAAACATTGATTCTTTACAAAAAACTGAAATTTAGAAATTTTTTAACAATACATTTAATTGATTTGTCTCCAGACTTAATTATATTAACTATAAAAACTAATGCATTTATTCTATCATTTTTTTTGTTTTTCCTATAATTCTATTTAACATTTCCTGTAAAGGCTACACCATTAGATTTTAAAGATTTTTTTATTTCCTGTAGATAGTTTTTATACCTTAAGGTATGAAAATTATCAAGTTGATCTTGTATTAATATTAACATAGATAAATATATCAAACTATGAACATCATAAGAAATTAGATGTTTGCCATATAAAGTACCATAATCAGTGATAATTTTTTTTAAAAAACTCTGAAATTGTATAGTTGAGTGTTTGACAAGTTTCTGCACATGATAAAATACAAATAGCACACACTAAATACATAAAATGTATTTAATTTCACTTTTAAGATAAATGCTCCGGTGTACATGGCAACATATCTTAACTTTGTAGTTTTAAATTATTCAGCATCATCAATTGATCTAAGCAAATAGGAAAATTCAGAAAACATATAATATCTAAAGTTTAATAATTCTTTATTTATTAAGTTTTTATTTTCATCAGTCAACCGAATGGCCTTTTTCCTCTTACCTAAAATTCTAATAATCTTTTCATCACACCAAGTCAAACATTATGCATATAATCAAGACATATAACTTTGGTTAAATTAATTGGCAATTTTAATATTATATTCAATATTTTAAATATCACGACCTCTATTACAGTCATCATTTAATTTTTTTTGAAATGATTCATCAGTTCTTAAAACTGAATTAGTTCTAAAAAAATTAATTTGATTATGTAAATATGTGCCTTCTTCAATGTATGATGCACACCCAAAATAATCGTTATGATTTTATATTTAAAAGAAAAGATTTAGCTGGGGCATCACATACTATATTTGATATCTCTACATTTATTAATATTCTGTTTATACATAGTCCTACATTTAATATTTTTAAAATGTCAAGAATAAATGAATTTAAAAATTCATTGAACAATGGTCATATATTCATGAAGAGAGACAAAAAATCAAAAACACTCCATATAAGAAGCCAACAAGATATCAATAAAGTGTAAGCTACAGTACTCATCATTTATTTTTATTATATAATATATGTATTTGTATTTTAGTCTATATACTATTTAGAATAATTTGTTTAACTACATCATACAAAACATACTTTTTATAGATCTTAAACTTTTCCAACAGAAACTTAATTTTAAAATTATACACAAAATGTATATTCCACTGTAATATACCCCCAATAAAAATATGTCTTTGGTAAATAATCTTTATGAACTTATAGACTCAGATAAAATCCAATTACAATGTATCAATGAAATAAATGATAACTTATCAAAATATAATAATAGCCTAACTATTATACACACAAACATATGAAGTTTAGCTACACATTTTAATGACTTAGAATGTCTAAGCGCTTCTCTAAATGAAAAATGTGATATTATAATCATTTCAGAAGCATGGATAGGTTCAGATATTTATTCTGAATATTCCCCCTTTATAAAGGATTTAATATTGAATAAAATAATACATGTAGGTCTAATTACTGAACTTGAATTACACAAAATAATAACTGATATGAATAATGATTCTACTCCAGGTTCAGATGGAATTTCAATTAATTTTGTTAAAAAATTAAAATACTTTATATCTACCATATTAGAAAAAATGTTTAAAGAAGGGATTCCTTTGAAAATTCATTAATTTCAGTTAATTGGTTAATTGGTTAATCAGTTTATTGAATGTATTTTCTAAAATATTTGAAAAAACAATCAAAACCAGACTAATAAATTATTTAAAAGAAAACAATTTACTACCCAACTCGCAGTATGATTTCAGAAAATATTTAGGTATGGAAGATACTCTAGCAAACCTAACCAAAGATATATATGACAATTTAGATAACCATAATAAAACTATTGAAATATTTCTAGATCTTAGTAAAGCCTTCAATAGCATATCACATGCAACATTACTAGATAGCTTAAACTCTTTTGGTATCACTGGGTTAGCTTTTGTAATTTTTAAATTGTATCTAGAAAATAGGACCTAGGAAATCAGAATAGATAATACCCTAAGTGAAGTAGAAAATATACAGAGGAGTCTCTCAAGAACAGTACTATCCCCAAATTTATATATTATGTATGTATTTGCACTAGGTAGACTTTTATTAAACGGAAAAATCTACTCGTTCGCGGATGACACTTTAATTATAGTATCTAGTTTTAATTGGAAATCAACTTGGCAAAAAATTAAATCTGATATTTTACTACTTGATAATTTGTTTTCATATAATAATCTAAAGATAAATTTTGATAAATCCAAATGTGTTGTTTTTACTAATGATTTAAGAACTTCGCTGAATAAAACTAATTTGAATATACATACAAATAATTGCAATGCTGCGTTCATGATCATGTCCAAAATTATCTATATATTCATCTGTTAAGTACCTGGGAATATTTATTGACCAAAATTTAAAGTGGAATACTTACAAAGAAAATTTAATAATAAAACTGAAAAAACTAATACACATTTTCTTTACTGCTAAAAGAATATTAAATAAAAACTACCTTAGAATAACATACTTTGCAATGGTCCAGTCTCCAATACAATCGGAATAATCGCATGGGGAAACTGTAACTCAACCTTAAAATATAATTTATCAATAGCACAAAAGAACATAATAAAAATTATCTCAAATAAATCAAAATCTTTTTCTTTAAATGCATTATTCAAACTATTACGAGTACTAAATATTAAAAACCTTTATAAAAAAAACAAACAATATGTCATATATATAAATCTAAATCATTTAAATATAAAACTAACCCCTATAATCATAGGATAAAACATATTGATATTCATTTAATCAACACTAAAAAAGTTTCTAATACATACATACAAGTTGGTTTAAGGTCTCTAGAGGTCATCCCAGATGAAATAAGAAAGTACTCTAATTTTCTATATTTTAAATACAAATTAAAAAATTAGTTCGATGATAATTTGTAAAAATATGTAGTATTTTAAAAATTATATATATTTGTTATTACACTATTATTATTCTTGTTGAGTACATTTTATACTCCAAAATAGTTTTTTTTTCAGTTTATTGTTATCATATTCCTTAGATAAATGTTTTTGTTTTTTATAATTATTTAAAATTTTGATAAGTAATCTTGCTCTACAATAAAAGGTTTTACTTAAGTGTCGAGCAAAGCTAGTAATTTCAATATTAATCTATTCTACTTTAATATATTAATAATTTATTGACTTGTGCTTTTCATAGCCATGGAAAATAAGAAAAACACTAGTACGTAATTATTTTAAATTTAAGATAGAAATTAAAATAGGCCATATCTGACTTTTAGAACTTTTAACAAGAGGTAAACCATCTATTTTAATTCTAAGTTTTATATATGTATTTGATAAGGCTACATTTGTATTATAGACTTTTAACACGGGTTTTAACATATTCTCAATGCCTAAATTAATAAAAGTACTATTTGATATTTCACAAATTTCATGGGTTTTAATAGTATTCATAAGTGTACAAACATTTTTGAGTACTTTCATTCTCTCAGATCTCAAAATATTAAGTAAGGCATTACTTCTATTGTAAGAAATTTTATATTCAACTATTTTAACTATGAATTATTGTCTTAAATTGTTAGATAAATTTATGTTCCTATTATCAAATATTATTATTATTTTATTCAATTTTCCCGGCTTCGAATCCACCAACATGCTGACAATTTCCAATAAAATTTTTTCAAAAATCACCATCTTAAACAAAAAAATAGAAAAAAAAAATAATAATAATTAACTTCTGGTATACATTAGTGGGGACACTAGGTATACATTTTAAAAGTTAAGTTAAAAATATGAGAATGAATACAAAAATTATTTCAAATGGCCGGTCAGAAAATTTAAAGGTTTATGCGAATGAAAGGATCACAAAAAAACCCAGCAGAATTTTATTTTTAAAAACTAGAAATGCTTATAAGAAAAAAGATTACAAATATATATAGATTAATGACACCGAAATTTTAGTAAAACAACTGAGTATGACATTAATTACCTAATTATAAGTTAATTATTGTACCTATCTATATATTGTTATAATACATTTTTCTTAGATTAAGGCTTTAAAGTTTTTGAATGATTTTAAAATCTTTAATAATATAAATATTTAGTCATAAACAATACAAAAGAAATTTATCCAAAATATTTGTATACATTTTTTCTATGAATATTAGAAATATCAAACTACACTTTATTACATATTATTATACAGGGTGATTCTTTATCGTTTAACACACATTATTTCACAAAATATTGACTTTTTTAAAAAATTTGATTTGACAATCTAAGTAACAAGCGGTTTTACAATTTTACATTTATGTTTTTTTTTTATCACCCATATTTCTGTGAGTAAAACCACTACTTACTTTTTATTTTCAAATGGCAACCTATAATAAACATGCCATAATTAAATGGAATTTAAAGTAAAATTAATTGTGAAATATCTCGTAAATGGGTAATAATATATTTATGGACATTCTGAATGTAGCGAAGAATATATTGGTTTTACTAAGATGTTTATTTTTATTTTTTTAATATAGTTTCTCATTTAAAAAACTTAAGTTGGTATTTGGTATAGTTGGTAATGGCCTCCCTAAAATACCTTACTAGTCAGATTTCCTTTTAGAAAAAGTGCAATCATTCGAGCAAAATTACTGCTAGAAAAGCTCTTCACAAAAAAAAAACCATCATTGTAAAACCAATTTCTGGCTCTATTTAGAATATAATATGGTTTTTGTGAAACCATAATTAATTTAAAATTTAAAAAAGCTCATCAACCATCACTTGTGAATCCTTCCCCAATTCTATCAGTGATAATATTATAATAAAAATATTAATTTTATTAATTATTTTCACTGGCAAAATTCTTAAAAAAAAAAAAACAAATATATGATAAACCCCATTATCGAAATTCCGAAATTCCGTGACAAACTGTACAGCTTGTTAATTTATAATGTACAAATAAGATATTTTTAGACCGAAATATCAATGTATTATACCTATTACTTATTTGTACAAGCCTTAACAATTTTCGGGTATTAAGGCAGAGATAAATTGTATAGCACATCATGTAGGTACATTATAAATTTATAAACAATATTATGTTCCATTAAAAATTTACATGAACGAATAATTTATACATATTTTTCATGGCTCATCAACTTAACCTTTTTTTATTATAAGTAGGTATTTAAAAATGCACAGGCATGTTGAACCGTAGTGAAAGAGTGAGTGCTCCATTCCCCCTTCTCTAAGGATGGCCCTGCTTGCAGGATTGGCCTGATTCGTACAATTAAAAGAGTCAACTATACAAACTTACATTGGTTATGTTGTTGGAAATTAAATAGTTAGGTTAGTTTTGTATGGAATAAAATTATCACTCATTGATCTTCAATCAAGTCTTCGGTTCCAACGTAGAACAGTCGCATCGTGTTGGTGAAACCCGCATTTTGTTTGGAACAGCTCATATGCAATACTAAATCGCCTTGATTCAGGATGCCCCTTTTCTTGCCCAAGTCCATTGCGAACTTTGTACGGTTTTCAATGTCTTTCTCCCAAATGGTTTCTATTGGTTCTGCAAAAATGTACGAATTGATGTTAAAATATTGCCATCACTAATGCAACTGATAAATATAAAAAAATATGTTAAATGTACATTACTTAACTTAAAACTCAAGCTATTGTATATTTATGTCCCTCAGACGAAAATAAGTCTAGTGACGTATTTAGGTGGGTTATACCTAATATATGTATATACCAGGTAAGAATAGGTTCCTCGTTCCTTTTTTTTGTGTGTATTCGACATAGTAATCCTATGTTGAATATGATCTATTCAATCATATTATACAATGGATAAACGGCAATACCTCATGTAAAACGGGTATGCACTATGTAGCTATACAGGTATACAGGCATACGGCAAACATATCAAGGGAGCTACTGGCACTACTAGTTAGTGATTAATGGCTACTGCGTATACTTTCTTCTTTTCTTTTTCTTTTTTTTAGGCGTTATCCACTGTTCTATAATTTTTATTATTTACTTATACTTGTGAAAACTTTTTATAATTTTATTTATTAAAAGCTGTGGCGGGTTTCGCGCCACATTTTTTTCTTCCCGCTGGCGTCACTCGTGGCGGACGTCGGCCTCTCCCCTCGCCGTCGGCGTTCAATAGTCATCGGCTATAGCTCCGCTCAACTCGACATCTCGACCGCTTCGCTCGCTCTCTTCGCACCGGCGCCTCTCGCGAAACATTGTTTTCCGACTCCGAACCATCATTATGTATAATTGATTTTGACCACTAATGTTGTTTTAATAAATGCGTGCTCGCCTGTTCTCGTACCACAAGCAGTCAACTGGCGAGCACTTGTTTAATGTTGTTATGTCGTAAATAAACGTTTCTTTTTACTTTATCATTAAACTTCGTGTTTTGGTGTAACCCGCCAAAAAGCCATAGATAAACTTTTATTATCATAAAACTTGTGATAAGCCTGATAACAGTACTTTGCGCATGTACAGAATGAAATGTCTTCTTTATATTATGTTTGCGACACGTTGTATTGCTTATATCTCTATCCATTGTCCGTGAGGATTACTAATATAATCATTTGATTTACCTATATAGTGCACCGCCGTAAGATTGCGCCACACGGTGATCTTTCTGGCAGCCTTTCCGTTTTTAATAATGGCCAGTACTGGACACCTGGGCCGGTACCTGGCGACGATTTTGGCGGACAATCCGGACGTGGTGATCACTATGATCGCGGCCGTGTGACACTTTAATGACACTTCCACGCACCCGATGCATATCGCGTGAGTCGGATCGATTTTCGGTTTAGCCTATATTATTATGATCAATACAGGTCGGTAGTATAAGAAAAAAAATTTTGTTCTCTACAATCGCGTCACAAACAATTTTATTCGCGTATACCTTATTTTTCAAGTCGGAAAACACCTGCTGTTCCCATATGGCAGCTTCACCCTGTCGACATACTGTCGACGCGTATTCGATACAGTGGGCTTTGTGGGTGGCCCGTGTCGTCACTTCCAGGTAAATGCAATCGGTCCCGTCCAGTACCGCGGTTATAATATCGTTTATTTCAGAGCTCGACGGCACCGAATTGTATTCCATGGAATTCAAAAATTTACCGTGAGTAACGATTGGCTTTCCGATCTGCGCAAGTAACAAAAAAAATTGAACAAATCCTATATTATTATTTTGATCATTTATTTAATTACCTACATGCAAAAATCCCTGTAAAATTACTTCGTTACAATATAAATTAAAGTTAGGCTTATATAAATTGCAAACAAAAAGCTCAGAAATGACTTAAAAGTTCGTTAAAAAAGTTTTTCTTATTTATTTTGAAGAAAACAATTTTCTTTCATATGTTCAACACTATTTGACGGTATTAAAATATAATGACCTAAATTTGTCAATAAATTCTAAATAAATAAAAAGATTTATCAAATTAGTCGATATCGCACTTAAAACACTTACAGACAGATAACCTAAATACTGGAAATTACATCATATGAAAATCACAGGCCTATAATAATTATATTTCAAGAACTTTTTATTGATTAACTATAGTGAAACCCACCACCATATGCCTATGGTTTTTCCTGGTGATCGGGCCACTTGCTATTACACGTTAATACAGAAGAGACTCACTATGTTACACTTGGACAAGACATTCTTTTGTGCTAGAAATATACAATCGGTGCCAATTTCCATGGACAAATTGGGCCGATCTAAGAATATACCGTCAGCAATCGGTATGATTTGGTCGACGTTCTCGAATCCTACACTGTTGTCAATTTTCGCGTACAGTTCGATGTCCTTGCCCTTCTCTTGGCCTTTAAACGAAACGTTATGTTATATTTACCTATGAAATAACCAACATTAAGCATGTTCGGGACACTTACAGACGAAATTTTTGACATAAGTGAAATACGGTGCGTTTCTGACACCGGGAACCAAAATCACATCGACTTTGAGTTGGATCCCGATACGGACGTCTTCCTCGTCTTGTTCGGTTAGTGCCGTCATGCCGATTGGTATTCCCGGTATGTGCACAGTTTTTTCCGATCCCAAAAACTCTCCACGTTTGATTAAGCAATATACCTCGTTTGTTTCTAGAAAAAAAAAATAAAGTTTTCCTCAAATACCACCTCTTTGGTAATGGCTCAAAATGAGTTTCCCGAGACAAAGAGAAAAAAAACCCAGTAAATCAGTAAATGGAAATACGATTGCTATTAACTTATTAATTTGTGCCCAATTTTCAGTACGAAAATCTATAGACACATTACTTAATTAGGTACTTACCGACTCTTTCTACGGCTAATTCGATTTTTCCGTCGTCCAGATAGATCGGATCATTTTCTTTAAGCCGGAGAATTTGTTTAGTGTCCGTGTAAATTCGGTCTGCCGTACACTTGTCCTTATACTCAGGATCGTATGTCACATAAACATGACCATTGGTCTGTAGTTCTACCATTTGTTCCTGCAGATTGCCCTAAATAGAAATTAAAAAAAATAGCTGATACTGCAACTACTGATGGGCATACCACAGTTTTAGATGGGAAGTTGGAAAGGTAGGACACATGGTACGTTTAATTTATATTCATGCGCAATGATAAATTGATAAAAATACGTTTCTGAGCAAAGTTCGGTTAAAGTTAAACGTGTTTTGAAAAGCCTTAATTTTTATAATTTTCGTCAACATTTTAAATTAAAATACTAACAGATTAAGTTCAATTGTTTTTTTTCCCATAAAATACAACGTATAATGCTAATAGCCACGTGTTAATTATCCAAGCATTTTTGTTAAGCCTGAATTTTTTTAATATTCCATCTTTAAGGGTAAAATAGGGGACGCATATTTGTATGAAAATCTGCTATTTTCAAGTGAAATTCATAAAAATTAGTATTTGACATTTTGGTTGAAAATAAAAACACATGTATTAGGATTTGTTTAAATTTAATTCCAAATAGGGCAACATAGGAGTTGGAAGTTGACCCCAATTTTTTTCAAAAATGATAGCTTTTATGGGCATAAACTTAGTGTAACCGTCCTTACACATATGGATAAACCTCCCCTCACCTCAAAACTACCATTGACTAAAAAACTAAACAATTGTTATTGTAATTCGAATTACGGGAAACGGTTCCATAGGACGCATACGCGTAAATAGTATTGGAACCGATAAAACTCACACCATTCTAAAGTTTTAAAATGTTAAATTGGATGTCAAGTTCAATTCTATGTTATATTATGGTAATTCAGATTGAACGATTTTGGACAAAAATATTATAGTGACACCAAGAAGAGGAAAGGTTAGTAAAGTGGGTGATTTTGGACCCAAAATAAGATTCTTAAAGTGAGTTTCCGAGAAAGGTTGAAATAATTTCAATTGGAAAAATTAGGGGTAGGGTAAATAGTTAATGATTAATGTTCCATGAAACGTTGAAATGATTCCTGACGGTGAGGGGGTTGAAGGTTGGTGATTTTATGGACCAAAATGGGATGTTCCCGAGGAGGTCAAATGGTTCGCGATTGTACATTAATTTGGACTAAACAACTGTACGGCATATACACAATCACTAGACTACAGACATGTAAACTGTATACGGGTGACGTCGCGGACGAAGTCACAGGTAATATAGCATGTTTTTACACATACGGACGAAGCCGAGTATTTTAGCTAGTTACTATAACTGCTAGTTTATAAATGTTGAGTTTTAGCTTTTAGCACCCCGGCCTTTTTTGTTTTCAATTCATATTTCATGGGCCAAACAAATGTTCTATTTATCTTTGTGGAACAGTTTATTATTATAGGTACCTACTATTATTCTTAGTCACTTACTTTTTTGTTCAAAATTTTCCCTGTCGTGATGGACGTTCCTTTAAGACATAGTACTAGAGATAAAGAGTATGGAACCCTGTCGGTCTTAAAACTGTAATTAAAAACTCCTTGACGAATCTCGTAAACCATTGTCCTACTTTGATCGTAAGACAAATTGGTAAAATCAAATAAAACCATTGACACGCCTCTCTCGCAGAGTTCTTCTATTACATCTTTGGTTATGTTCGATCCTGCAGTAATAATAATTAAAACCATAAACAATTGATTAATTAAATATATAATATATATATATTTATATTTATACTTACGAACGCCACAAGCTAAAGTAGTCAAAGTATTTTTTGACAGGTTTGATTTCATGCTCAAATTTCTCATATGATCGAGATAGTTATTCTCAAAAGTCGCTTTCATTTGCATTTCATTTGTGTCACAGATTTCCTATTCATAGTAATTTTCTTTAAGTTATGAATAGTAAAATAATTTAATCAAATTTAGAAACATTACCAATGGGCACACATCACACGGTCTTTTCATCCAAGTCGAATTTACGGAATTCATTTTTTCAAATACTTTTTATAATAAAATCGTTAAGTTTTCGAAAATTTCAAAATTAGTTTTACAATAAATGTTTAAAATAAATAAAAAACTTTTCTAATAAACACGATTTGTGGATGCGTGGTTACAAATAATAAAAATAACATCCGAATATTATTGGGTCAATAGTGTCAATAGTGACAACAGTATATGAAACTATTTTTTTATAATTTTTCTCGGATTATCTGTTCATATATTATTATGATTTCACGATTCACCATGAGTGATAAAACCCAACGAATAAACAAGTTTTATGACATGTATATAATTTCCATTTTTTTCTATTTTAAAAAGAATAATCCACACAACTGAACTCCGCTTAGAATCGTTTTTCGTTAGCAATGATAAATGATTGCGTACAGATATTACATTAAATTCACCTCTATATCGCACCTTCTCAACTTCTCACCTGCAACAGTGGTCCACTCACGTCCGTCTCTGCGAAGACGCGAAGCATGTTCGTCTTTTTTTATTGGAAGGTTTTTATTCTACTTCGAATCTTGTCTGTTTTTCTGTCCACGCTATTTCTGGGGAACGGCTAAACGTAATAAACAAAATATATTTTGAATATAGATGAGCTCTAGTCGTGCATGGCGGTGAGCTTTTTCTAAAATATGATTGATTTGCCTCAAATGGCTACTGCGGTCGTCTCTGCAGCGATGATAATGTGGCCGCGGCGGCGCGGGGTTCGCATTATCTTCGGTGTTCTCGTCCGAATGGATAGGGGTAGTGGCATGCGTTCGAAAATATTATTATTCCCTTCCACGGCGACACGGCCAAAGGCGCTGACTAAGCTTGGGCCGTGCCCGAGAAAAATTAATTTATTAGGTTGAATACCTTTTAATACTGGATAATACAAAATAATAATTAATTCAATACACTGTCTTTAAACCAGCATTCATAATTATATCAATAAGGTACCTGATTAAATATCATACACTTCAAAAAAGTAAAGACAATAGTTTCTTTGTAATCTTCAATCGATACTCATAGACTGTAAATAAACTACTTGGATAATATTACAATCAAGTCAATATAATATTTGGTAACACAGTCGTAAAAGATAAGAACGAAATTGGCAGTGAAGTCGAAATGTATGAACCAAATTTTAATTTAAGGAAAAAAAAGTGATGGCAATTTTACAAAATTTAAAACCTGTATCTACTGTTGTCATGTGTCAACAAAATAGGAAACAAATAATGTTTACCTACAATTTTCCGGTAGTTTCCCGGCACGCCTTTTGCGTACGCCTATAGGCATGGCTGCATATTAGTTACGGACAGTGGTTTAGTAGAGGATATACTAGTGGCGGTTCTTGACAAATTCCAAGTGGGAGGAGGGAAATATTATTCACATTAAAAAAAATCATTAAAAATAGTAGTCATAAAAAAAAATAGTTTGTAAAATTAAAAAATTTATTTCATATAATATTATTCTTTTTCCTCTTCTTCGTCTTTTGGCTTAATCTACCCTATAAGAGTTTTTGTCGTCATCACAACTTCACGCCACTTCTCCCGATCATGGATTATATTTTTCCAATCATTTAATCCTATTATTTTTAGATCTTCCTCGACCACATCCATTTATCTATTCCTCAGATGTCCTCGTCGTCTCTTACCTATTGGTTTCCAAGACAGAACATTTTTGATTATTTATCGTCACTTCTACGCATAATGTGCCCGAAGCACTGGATTCTCTGGCTTCTTATGTAATAAAGTGTCTACACGTGTTCGAATCGCTCATTTTGCGTTCAGCTTAATATGCGATATTGCGAATTAATTAAAACATTAAATAGGTATTATTTCCATGTGTTGCCTGTCGTCTGTTTTTCATTTAATTCGGCCGGAAGAAGTACTCTATAAGTAATAAGCGACTATAACGAGTATGTTATACTAAACTATTAAACTCTGTAGTCTACACCGTGAATACCTAAATACCTGTACGGCTGAACAGCTGTACTTATATAATAAAAAACTTAGAGGCATGAGTTTATAGAATGAAAAAAACTATATTGAATTTAAACATATTAAATATTTAAATTTGAAACATGATTATAATTATGTGCATTCTAAATGCACATTTTAAATGACAAGTATAAAATATAATAGTTTTAGTATAGATATTATAACTAATTAAAAAAAATGTTAACATTCTAATACATAATAATTACTTGTTAAACACTTTTCAATCGTATATCCACCAAAAATATAAAGTATACTATAAAATATAAAAAGGTACTATATTTTTTTTATATACATAGTAGAGAGGGGCCCTCAGAATCTGGAGGCCCTGGGTTCGTGAACCGCGTGCACATGCGAAAATCAGCTCTTTAGTGCATCCAGATATTCAACAAATTGTGCTGGATTGTGAAATCTATCAATGAAAATGTACCTATCTAATTTGTTGCAGTAAAGACAAAACTAATTGTAGGGAAATAGCTGTTGTACTATTTGGTAAGAAATCATATTTTACCTACCAGCTACATTCGTTACTAAACTACACGTGTGTACAATAATAATACAATAGGTATAGACCATAGATAATAAATAATGGATAGGCCATTTCGTATAGTTTCAACCAATGCATCCCTTGCACCCCTTCCAAATTGATGCCACTGGATACGTCGTAGTTGACATTGCATTGTTGCATAAAGTAGAATTTTTATAGTTGTATTCATAGTTTATCTCAATCAGTTTGAAACCTTTTTAAAAGTATTTTCAATAATCGTTGGTCGAATTAATTAAGTACATTAATATTATATTATATTATTATCAATATAGGTAAATTTAGATAGGTACCATACGAAATCAACAGAGCAATTATGGATTACCTATTATCAGAAAATTAATGGGATGAACGCCAACCCTTTTATTTTCCACAATTTTTTTTTCTTCTTACGATTCGATTGTCTAAATCTAAAAGAACCGCAAGACGATCTGCCGTAATGAAAGGCACGATGAATACCGAAATGACGGTCACATAAAAATGTTCACATTTCAGAATTTAGATGTTAAATGACCCACAACGATAAAAAATAACGCGCTGCATTGTGCGAATCTTTGTACGCTAGTCGCTTATCGACGCTCTCCAACGTGCGCGCGGCCGAACGTTACAGAAATGATCGCGTGGGTTATTCCGGTCGGCCGTATCATCGTCGTACACGCACGATTAGCGCGACGTCGAATCACCTGATCAAAATCCCCGTCGCGTACGATTGGATCCAAACAAATAAAAACGTACACACAAATGCGACACAAAGTGACTTGAAAATTACGATCTACATTTCAAGTGATTTAATACTTATTTTATTCCAAACAGTTTCATTCCAGTGTCTCTTATTTAATAATATAGAATTATATAGAATTATATTTTGAGCGTTTTTAATTTGTACAATACAATCGCTGTTCGGGTCCGAACGATAAAATTATACGTCCGATAAGAAGTGCACGGCATCAAACCTAATCGCGCGTATCAGACGGGTGCGGGGCGGAAGGAGGACGGCGACACGGACGTTCGACGCGACAACGCACGGCGTCCGTCGTCGCCAGAACCGCACGTTATCATTGTTTCGGGAATACCGATAATTGCCGGCGCGGTAAAGTATTGGCCGAACCAGTTTTCCACCCCGGTCCCCATCCGCGACGACGACTGCGGCGAACGGACCGGCGGGCGGTGGCGGTCTTCCCGCGCGATACGCTCACCGCGGTGCCGGCCCGACACCCGATTCCGTTTCTTTTTGCGCGGGTCCGCCGAACGATGAACAACTCTGCTCCTCGGTGCCGGCCGTAATTTTTTCCACTACGCGACGGTTCGGTTTTGCGCTATACCAATTATTTCTGTACGGACAGTAACGCGTACGGACGGGCGTCCGACCCGACGGTATTAACGTCTTTTGGTCGCCGGCACGCCGAACTAAGTATGTAAGTACTCAATCACGCACGTGTCTCGGATGTTCGAGATACTCGCCCCAGCCGGGCGCGCACGTGGTTTTTTTTTCCGTCACGATTGTGTACCTACTTGCGCATTTATGCGACCGGCTTCGACGTTTGCGTTTCCGCATCTCTCGATGCGTACGTCGCCCGACATTTTGCCGGTGTAATTTTCGCGCGTAATTGTCCGNAGGTAACCCCGTAGCGGTCCTGTAAAACCGGCGCGAGGTTGCCCGTGATGTACCTGTAGGACGTTGTGTCCGCACATGTCATTCGGTTCGGTTACCTATCGGTAACGTAAATCTGACCGAATAGCCGAAAATCGGTATTTCGGCCGATGCACGTGTTTTTTTTTTCACTATGGTGCGACCGGCCTCGGCAATGTTTTTCCGTGTCTTTTGTTACGTACGTCGCTGGACATTTCGCGGGCGTACGTTTTGCACGTATCTGCCCGTGGCCCGCCGACGTGCGGCCCCGGCTCCTGCCCCCGGTCAGTATAGTCCACAAAATGGCGTACTTACCTTATTTAGAAAAAAAAAAAAGACCTGTATGGTAGGTTCGGCCATAGTTGCGTAATGATTTACATCGCATATTTAACAGTTGTATTTAGAAAAAAAAAATGAACAAATTATATGATGATGTGGTGCCGAAATGCAGGATGTGCAGGAGGTTGTCTGCGTAATGTTTTTATGCAGCGTTTTGTTAAAAAAAAAAAAACAAAAAATTACGAAAAATCGTTTGTCCCAAAAACAACGTACCTACCTTTCAAATAATTATATCATGCGGTAACGAATATAAAATATATAACTTTGAAAAATTATAAAAAAAAAAAACTATTGCCTCTAAAGCAATATAAATTACGTTAATAGAAAGCTCACGTACTCTGCTATGACTGAAAGTTTTAAAAATTATAATATTTGGTTAGATAAGACACGAAGCCTAGTACAGTGGGAAGTTTAAAATAATTGTATCATGCGTGCATAATACAATTATTGAACGTTAATATTTTATGTTTGGTTTAACCGAATGTTATTTTTACCGTAATATTTAATCGGCCTTAAGCAAAAACTCCCTAATACTTAATAAATAGAATTACATCAAATAGAATAAAATGATCCAATTTATAATATTATTATCAATATTTTATTTATAACTTGGAAATTTTACGTCAACGTCACGTAGCTTACTTCAGTTTTACAAAATTTCCAAATTTAATTGTTAATTTTAAACCTGTACGGAATTTGGACTCGACGGCCTTTAAAACATATAAATTGATACAGAAAATACAAATAATGTAAAACTTAATGAACTACCGCTACCACAGCCCCCTTAACTGACGAGGCAATTGAAAAACGAATGCGAAATTTGGGTTCAGCGTCCTCGAAACTGATAAACCACACCGTCATACGAGTTAAAACGTAAGGGTTATATAATTTAGGTAAGGTGAGTTACGGTTTAGACCGCCGTGTGTCGTTGACGTCAAATTGGTCGTTTACTGGGTGGAAGGGAGACGGCTAGTTGGGCGGAGTCCGTGATCATGACACAGTGGTCAGACACTAAAATATTGTTGGCGGCCGCCGAAGAACCAGTTCCCCCCCCTCCCCCCCCTCCGCACCGGTTGTCATGCCGTATTGCGCAGGCGCGACGAGCCGCCACACTCCGGCCTCCGCGCTCTGCGATGAGTGCCGGTGACGTCGACGCGGTGCAACCGCCGCTGATTCATTTGCTCGGGACCGTCAGTCTCTCAACAACTCGCGTCCCCGCGGCAGCTCAATTGTTTTCGTCATGTCATTCGGCGGATTGGTGTTTCGCGATACGAGACGAATTTTTCGTATCGATAACGTCGTACGGATGGCGGCATCCTGGCTGTAATTTGGCCTTTTGTTGCCAACACGCCGAAACCTGCAGTGAGTACTTACTATAATTAAATATTATATTTCGAACTGCTCCCTCCGGCTTTAGTGCGCACGTGGTTTCTATTTGCGTCACAATTGTACATTTGTGCATNTGTTTTTTGTAAAAAATTAAATAAATAACTTTGTACAAAAATAGTTTGGTTTTTTTTGGGTACGCCCTCGTATATATAATATGAATGATTGACGTATTTACCTGAGAGCGCACTACAGGCGGCTTATTGTCGGCACGGAGCCGCTTTTGTCGGCCTTTATGTTTCAACATAAAAACTAAAACAAATAATAAATTGCCGCATGCATTAAATCATTAAAATAATTTCCAAATTTTATTGTTAATTTTAAACCTATACGGAATTTGGACTCGACGGCCTTTAAAACATATAAATTGATTCATAGAATATAAATAATGTAAAACTTAATGAACTACCGCCACCACAGGCCCCCTAACTAACGAGTCAATTGAAAGACGAATGCGAAATTTGGGTTCAGCGTCCTCGAAACTGATAAACCACACCGTTATACGAGTTAAAATGTAAGGGTTATATAATTTAGGTGAGCTGAGTTACGGTTCAGACCGCCGTGCGTCGTCGACGTCAAATTGGTCGGGTGCTGGGTGGAAGGGAGACGGTGACTTTCGCGGAGTCCGTGATCATGACACAGTGGTCGGACACACTAAAATATGGTTGGCCGCAGCCGAAGAACCAGTTTTCCCCCTCCCCGTTCCGCGCCCGTTGTCATGCCGTATTGCGCAGGCGCGACGAGCCGCCACACTCTCCGGCCTCCCCGCCACGCGATGAGTGCCGGTGACGTCGACGCGGTGCAACCGCCGTTGATTCATTTGCTCGGGACCGTCAGTCTGTCAACAACTCGTGTCCTCGCGTCAGTTCAATTTTCGTCATGTCATTCGGCGGATTGGTGTTTCGCGATACGAGACGAATTCTTCGTATCGAAAACGTCGTACGGATGGCGGCGTCCTGGCGGTAATTTGGCCTTTTGTTGCCAGCACGCCGAAACCTGCAGTGAGTACTTACTATATAATATAATATTATATCTCGAACTGCTCGCTCCGGCCCGAGAGCGCACGTGGTTTCTATTTGCGTCACAATTGTATATTTGTGCATTTTAAGAGACCCGGCTCGACGTGTATTTTATGTTTCCTCTGTTCCTCGGTACCGGCCGTATTTTTTCCACTACGCGACGGTTCGATTTTGCGCGATACCAATTATTTCTGTATGGACAGTAACGCGTACGGACGGGCGGGCGTCCGACCCGACGGTATTAACGTCTTTTGGTCGCCGGCACGCCGACTAAGTAAGTAAGTAAGTAAGTACTCAATCACGCACGAGTCTCGGATGTTCGAGATACTCGTCCTAGCCGGGCGCGCACGTGGTTTTTTTTCCGTCACAATTGTGTACCTACTTGCGCATTTGTACGACCGGCTTCAACGTTTGCGTTTCCGCATCTCTCGATGCGTACGTCGCCCGACATTTTGCCGGTGTCGTTTTCGCGCGTAATTGTCCGCGGCCCGTCAACGAACGAAGCCCGGCCCCTCCCCCGGTCAGGTAACCCCGTAGCGGTCCTGTAAAACCGGCGTGAGGTTGCCCGTGATGTACCTGTAGGACGTTGTGTCCGCACATGTCATTCGGTTCGGTTACCTGTCCGTAACGGACGGTTACATAAATCTAACCGAATAGCCGAAAATCGGTATTCCGGCCGATGCACGTATCTTTTGTTACGTAGGTCGCCGAATATTTCGCGGGCGGACGTTTTTTGCGCGTATCTGCCCGTGGCCCGCCGACGTGCGGCCCCGGTCAGTATAGTCTACAAAATGGCGTACTTACCTTATTTAGAAAAAAAAAAAAACAACCTGTATGGTAGGTACGGCCACAGTTGCGTAATGATGTACTATTTATCAGTTGTATTTAGAAAAAGGAATGAACAAATTATATGATAATGTGGTGCCGAAATGCTGGATGTGCAGGAGGTTGTGTGCGTAATGTTAAAAAAAAAAATGACGAAAAAACGTTTCAAAAACGACGTACCTACCTAATCATACTTGTGTTATTTCTGTAAAACAAAAAAATATTAAAAAAAAAAAAAAATACAAATCATGTATTAGATAAGACCGCAGTTAATGATGTATCTAATTGATTTTTGAATTACAAAAAAAAATTTTTATGGTACAACCATGGTTTTACAATATGACTGTAACCTTATCACCGGTTGGTATCACGGATATTGGAATCCTGTTTCCTAGATATAATGGGATAGATATAATGGGATTCTTCCAATTTTTTTTCCATTTGAAAATTATCAATTTTCCTCTTGGCTCAGATTTGTCACGGATACTCTGTTTTGGTTTGGGATTTATAAAGTGAATTATTTTCAATAAAAAACACTAAACACTAGAATTTATCGTGTTTTTAATATATATTTTTCTTTTTCTTTTTTTTTATTTGCTAGTAAAAGAAAATGTGTACAAAATATAATGGATCAATTCATATGTAGTTACTAGGTTTGCTCTACACTGAGGTTAAACCTCTTATCGTAGAGCAAGAATACTTATCTAGATGTTATTTTAAACATTTTTTTAAAAAAAGAGAAAGACTAAAGTAACATATATAATAAGTAACAAAAAAACAATTTAAAATTAGAATATAATCTAAATGGCAAAATTAAAAAAAAAAAAAAAAAAAACCAAAAAAGAAATTCACAATATGATATTGATTATATTCTTTGTGTTACTTTTAATTCTCATATCATTGTTAGTACTAATATATTTTATAATAAATCATTTAAAATATTTAGAATTTTTAAAATAGGTAAGCGGTTTAATGAATGTTTTTAAATACAACTTAACATAAATAATAGACTAGAATTAACAATATTATTTTACAGATTATCATAAAACCAAGTTTTTAGTTTGAGTGTAAAATGCGAATAATTTGAACATTTACCTATTATATCTGCAATGTTCTCTAATGACCTTAGATCAACTTGATTGAATGTATTAGATGCTTTCTTGGTGTTCATAAATAAAATTTCGAAATATTTTTTTCTAAGATTATGGAGATTGTTTTTAATTGTAAAAGCTTTAGTTTTATAAATAAAACATATCGCTTGCTTATTGTAAAGTTTTTCTATTTCTAGTATTCGAAATAGTTTGAATAGCTCTTTTGAAGGGAAAGTTTTTGGTTTATTTAAGATAATTTTTATTATATTCTTTTGTGGCATAGTTAAATTATATTTTTATAATAGGGTGCACCTACCCTAAGCGATTATTCCGTATTGTACTAAAGATTGACCATTGCAAAGTATGTTATTCTAAGGTAGTTTTAGCTTAGTATTTTTTTAGCTGTTAGGAAAAAGTAAGTTAGTTGTCTCAATTTATTATATTTTCTATGTGAATATCCCATTTTAAATTTTGATCAATTATTATACCAAGGTATTTAATGGATGTGTGTTTAATGTATATTATATTCATAATTATATATCGTATATTATTATAATTAGAATAAAACAATGTCTTTAGTGCATTAGGTATATTATATTGTTATCCTATTTAAAATGTGCAGTCGTTGCGGTCTTTTATATTTTAACTTATAGTAAAAATACTATGTCACAATATTATACAGTCTTTACAATTTAATAACAAAACTTAAGGTATTAAACAAATCTTAAATTTTAAAATGTATTATAATCACTATTTTTTTTAAAAAAATTTGTTAACAAAATAATAACAATAAAAATATTTCAAAAAAAAAAAAATGTATTAAAGAATCATATATATATATATATATATATATATATATATGTGTTTATATAATGAAATATAAAAATGCACAACAAAATTACTTCATAACTTATCTTACCTTATGTGCAATCTTTGCTACTAATAGAATTTCGGTCTTATATCAAGTACGTTCATTTAGAAATGTCTGCTGGAACAATGTTCTCAACTAGATCGGTAGACGTCACAGATACTGGTAAACTAATCCACAAATTTCAACTATTTTTGACATCAATGGTAATAACTTTGAGATAATTTAATTTTTTTAAGTTTTATGTTCTCTCTTAAGGGAAAACTCAAGTATTTAAGTGGTTTTCCCGTTTCAAAAGTGGTGAAATGTCGATAGACGACCAAGCTCGCTCTGGACGTCCTTCGACGGCGCAAACCAACGGAAATGTAGAAAAAATTCACAAAATTATCCTGGAAGATCGNGAAGTAGTGGAGAGATCTGGTGTGAGATGGAGTTCAGTACAGAGAATTTTAGGTGAAGATTTATTTGGGGATGAGACGGGTGGCTGCAAAATTTGTTCCTCGACTGCTAACTGAGCAGCAAAAACAAGGCCGCGTGGAATCATGCTCTTCTTTGAAAGAAGAATTCCAAAATAACACAAACTTTTTTTCCAAGGTCATTACGGGTGACGAATCATGGTGCTATGAATATGATCCTGAAAACAAGCAACAATTGAGCCAATGGAAGTCTCCAGCATCGCCTCGCTCTAAAAAAGCTCGTCAAGTGAGGTCAAACATTAAGACAATGCTCATTTGTTATTTTGATATGAGGAGTCGTCCATTCGGAGTTTGTTCCACCTGGTCAGACAGTTAACCAGGCATTTTACCTAGAGGTGTTAAAAGATTAAAAAGACCTGATTTGTGGCAGTCAGGAGACTGGTTTTTTCATCACGACAATGCTCCTGCTCACACAACCCTTTCTGTACGGCGGTTTTTGACCAAAAATGATATGACCACTGTGTCCCATCCACCCTATTCACCCGACCTGTTTCCCTGCGTCTTTTTTTTATTCCCTAGAAAGAAAATGAACATGAAAGGAAAACGTTTCGTGGACATTGATAAAGTTAAAAAAAAAAAAACGACGGAGGCGTTGGCAGGCATCACAAAAGATGAGATTAAAAAGTGCTTAAAAAATTGGAACAAAAGATTGGCCAAGTGCATTAACTCCAACGGAGAGTACTTTGAAGGAGATTAAATGTTTTTTGTAAAAAATTAAATAAATAACTTTGTACAAAAATAGTTAGGTTTTTTTTGGGTACGCCCTCGTTATATACGTTATATATAGTATGAATGATTGACGTATTTACCTGAGAGCGCACTACAGGCGGCTAATTGTCGGCACGGAGCCGCTTTTGTCGGCCTTTATGTTTCAACATACAAACTGAAACAAATAATAAATTGCTGCATGCATTAAATCACTAAAATAATAGTAAATTATCTTGTTTAAGTGTCAACAGCGTCTGGTGCTTATTCTTGTACATTTTGCAAATTGCTGTGGGAAAAACAAATCATTATTAAAATTACTTAATCATGATAATAGATATCATTTTGAGTAAAATCACGGGTTAGCAAGCATCTTGAATAATATTTAAAATTAAGTTGTTGTTAAATAAAGTGTCCTTCACTTGAGACGTCCCGGTTCGGTCGGCCTTGTTTGAGAGAATCGTCCCGAGCGCCCAGCTGACAACCCGCCTAGGTACAAAGTCGCCAACCTAGGACCGATGTCCAAACATTTTTTGTTAGGAGGGATAAGGGTAAATTATATTCAATAAATAAACACATGTTTTCGTTACCCACTCTCGTTACAAACTGACGCCAGGACTCTACCTACGTTTTACTGATAAGCCGAACCAAAGCGCGTTTGAGTGAAACGTAAACTTTTCTGTATGCCTCGTGGTCGGCCGCGTTCCTCGTTCTCCGAAAGAGTTTTTTGGCTCGGCGGACACCCCTGCGGGCAGTGATCTCGACTGTCCACCAAGATACGGGTTTTGGGCCCACACCATTGGAGACTGGTAGCATCCGAGACGTCACATGCCCTAACGAGAACTCTTAAACCGCCGAAACACCGTACTCTCAACTTCGGCTCTGTCGACTGCATCATCGAGCGGGGAAAGGTTCGCCTCCAGGCAAGCCCTGGAAGGGGCGGGCCAATCAGCCCTACTTTAGACATATCGGCTAGTACGGCCGTGAACAGCACCGCGCGTCCCATGAACACCCCATGGCGGGGTGATCTCTTGGTGTTCGTAATCATCTTCCCCCACACAAACGGTCCAGTCCTCGATTTCTCGCGAATGAGTCATGAGCGTTACGTCAATAAGACTAGACCCCGAGTGGAACACGAAGGTTGCCGGAGAATACAGATGGTACATACAGGCGACCCTGTTTGTCTGTGTCTGCGGCACCCCACGAGGACGACTTCGAGTTTGAGTCAAGGCATAGGATGACCTGTTTACCCGTACTGTGCTCAAGCACAGGCAACCCTGGACGAAGCACGATCACTGTGACGCCCGAGCCAAGATCACGGACCTCAGCGCGGGATGTATGACAGTTGTGAAAGCGTGTGTCACACGGTCGTATTCGCTGACCTGCGATCGGGACCACTAAGTAGAGCGTTTTCGCCTACTTAACGCAGCGAAAACTACTAGAGTGGTTGGTCTCGTACAGTCGGTCGATGTGTAGTCGGTGCGGCGCGGTCGGGATACACCATCCCAACGACTCCAGTCTTGCGTATTTATTTGCGCCGGAGTTCGACTCAGACTCCGACCCGGGTGACTCCATCGCATTTGGCCATTTACGACCTAGAGTCAACACCACGCATTCTAATGCGTCATCCTTATCGGACAGAATGAATAGCCCGTCACCCTGCCCTGAAAAGCTTAGTACGTCGGTGACCGTCCGGGAGACGGAGAGCGGCGCTCCAGACCCGACACTTGGAGACGTCATTGAGACCGCCATAATCCCCGTCTACGCATTCCGAGCGCCAAGTTACTTTTTCTACTCCGATTTTCGAGGTAGTCAATAGAATTTTTCATGTCGGTCATATTATTAGTCATAATGGTCGAAATATCTGTCTGCTTCATGGGTTGGGGAGATGGACCACGTCAACGGACCTAACTGGAGATCGGAACATAGTTCCGCTCAGAGCACGTATTGTCTCGTGCGGACTGGAGGTCCGGGGCTTCCCGTAGCCTACCAGGATCCACTTGGACTCTAATGAGTTTCAAAACACCCTATCCCGTGATATCTGGGAGGGAATCGTAAACGACAAAGGTTGTCGGGAGATTCAGTAAAATCGCGTTCTTTAACTAGCGACTACATCGCTTATAAGGCGAGCAGGTCCTAGATGAATGTACAGTGTCCATTATTTCACGTTGATCGGGAAACGGTTTTTTCTTCTAATCCATAAATTATAATCTAATAAATTCAATATGTACGACATATGATATAGTATACTTTACTGCACAAATGCATTAGTGTGATATTTAGAAATATAATTTCATCCAATATTACGAGGGTTGTCCTAAAAGTAATGCACAGCGCGCTCAAGCTGTCTTGCAATGTGATATTATCAGCTGATTTTAGTATCAGTTAGTAGCGTGAAGTCTAACGAACACGTGCGTTTTCAGTTTTAGTTGTTTTAGTAAAGTATGATGATGTGTGAGAGCGATAACGAAAGTGAGAACAATTCGTCGGCTCACATTTCTGGTTTTAAATCTTTTCTAAGAAATATTTTGAAAATGTACTGTATTATGCAATAANGCTTATCTCGAGTGGCCTTACTAAAAAAAAATTGTTATTTGTCAACTCATATTTTCTTCTTCTGGTACTATGAGGACCGTAGGTTACTTTCAAGCCGATTTTCCGTCGAATTTTCAATTTTATTTAAAGTTATTTCATTTTATGAAAGAGGAACTCGAGAAAATCGGCAATAAACACACAGCTATAATTCTTTTATATGCTTAACAGTTATATAATTGGTACCCGTTTTTTAAATAAAACTCCGATTCGTGAATCCTTCGCTTTTCTCACTCGGCTTTATTCAAGAAATTTGCTATTTGTCAACTAATATTTCCCCCCGCTAGTTACTGTAGCGACTGAGATTAATTTGCATTTAGCATTGTTGTATTTTTTATCTATTGAAGGATACGGTAATACTTTATAATATAAAGGTAAAATAAATCAAAAAGTATTAAAACAAATTGTTGTCGTATGACATTTCTGGTTTTAAATCTTTTCTAAGAAATATTTTGAAAGTGTACTGTATTATGCAATAAAATATTAAAAAACAAAATAAATTTGCATAAATAAATTTTGTTTTTTCGATGACAACGTTAATTGTAGTGTCATGTGTTTAACGTTTTGACTATAGTGACGGTACCTAGTCATAATTTCCAACGTTACTGGCGACTACATCGCTTATAAGGCGAGCAGGTCCTAGATGAATGTACAGTGTCCATTATTTCACGTTGATCGGGAAACAGTTTTTTCTTCTAATCCATAAATTATAATCTAATAAATTCAATATGTAGGACATATGATATAGTATACTTTACTGCACAAATGCATTGGTGTGATATTTAGAAATATAATTTCATCCAATATTACGAGGGTTGTCCCAAAAGTAATGCACAGCCCGCTCAAGCTGTCTTGCAATGTGATATTATCCGCTGATTTTAGTATCAGTTTGTAGCTTGAAGTCTAACGAACACGTGCGTTTTCAGTTTTAGTTGTTTTAGTAAAGTATGATGATGAGTGAGAGCGATAACGAAAGTGAGAACAATTCGTCGGTTCACATTTCTGTTTTTGAGCAACGCGCATACATTAAAATCGAAACGATTCGTGGTAAAACAGTGCCTGAAATTCATGCCTCGTATGAGGACATTGTATTTGTATTTATCGATTCCTTTTCTAACCAATTTATAATATATTAAATTGGCCTTGAATATGGGCTTCAACCTTTAACCCGAACGTCCTTGAAGTTTTTTCATACGGCCGAGTATTGTTAAACAGCGCATCGCTTAGGCATAGCGGCACGTCAATGCGGGAATTACGGATCGGAAGATCCGTGATCTTAAAAACCGCTGTTTTAGAAGCGCGAATCCGGTCGAAGGTGGCCTTGTCTGCCGCATCGATAGGTTTAATAGAATTCTTCAAATCGAAGTTGACTATCCTAGATGCCTAAATTTAAAAATCCTTTTACGGAATCCAATTATTTGGAAGTAACTACTGGATTTGCAAACTTCTTCAAGTTCTGGGTATTCCACACTTCCTACTGTTTCATCATGTTTATTCTGCTCAAATTATTAAAAATTGTTTGAAAAACATGCGTTGTTTCGTTTTTTGATNGGTTTTTTTTAGAAGTGGTTAATAGATTTCTTTAAATCGAAGTTGATTTTCCATGTTGCCTTAATCTAAACATCCTTTATGGATATCCAATTATTTAAGAGTATTTCCTCAACCTAACGTCTTTATTTTAATCTGGTCAAATAATTATGTGCAAAATTTAGTTTCTTGCCACTAGAATCAATTTTGACCACAGGGTTTTAAATTATTCGCTTATCTCGAGTGGCCTTACTAAAAAAAAATTGTTATTTGTCAACTCATATTTTCTTCTTCTGGTACTATGAGGACAGTAGGTTATTTTCAAGCCGATTTTCCGTCGAATTTTCAATTTTATTTAAAGTTATCTCATTTTATGAAATAGAAACTCGAGAAAATCGGCAATAAACACACAGCTATAATTCTTGTATATGCTTAACAGTTATAATTTGAACCCGTTTTTTAAATAAAACTCCGATTCGTGAATCCTTGGCTTTTCTCACTCGGCTTTATTCAAGAAATTTGCCATTTGTCAACTAATATTTCCCCCCGCTAGTTACTGTAGCGACTGAGATTACTTTGCATTTAGCATTGTTGTATTTTTTATCTATTGAAGGATACGGTAATACTTTATAATATAAGGGTAAAATAAATCAAAAAGTATTAAAACAAATTTTTGTCGTATGACATTTCTGGTTTTAAATCTTTTCTAAGAAATATTTTGAAAGTGTACTGTATTATGCAATAAAATATTAAAAAACAAAATAAATTTGCATAAATAAATTTTGTTTTTTCGATGACAACGTTAATTGTAGTGTCATGTGTTTAACGTTTTGACTATAGTGACGGTACCTAGTCATAATTTCCAACGTTACTGGCGACTACATCGCTTATAAGGCGAGCAGGTCGTAGATGAATGTACAGTGTCCATTATTTCACGTTGATCGGGAAACGGTTTTTTCTTCTAATCCATAAATTATAATCTAATAAATTCAATATGTACGACATATGATATAGTATACTTTACTGCACAAATGCATTAGTGTGATATTTAGAAATATAATTTCATCCAATATTACGAGGGTTGTCCTAAAAGTAATGCACAGCGCGCTCAAGCTGTCTTGCAATGTGATATTATCAGCTGATTTTAGTATTAGTTAGTAGCGTGAAGTCTAACGAACACGTGCGTTTTCAGTTTTAGTTGTTTTAGTAAAGTATGATGATGTGTGAGAGCGATAACGAAAGTGAGAACAATTCGTCGGCTCACATTTCTGGTTTTAAATCTTTTCTAAGAAATATTTTGAAAATGTACTGTATTATGCAATAAAATATTAAAAAACAAAATAAATTTGCATAAATAAATTATGTTTTTTCGATGACAAGGTTAATTGTAGTGTTATGTGTTTAACGTTCTGACTATAGTGACGGTACCTAGTCATAATTTCCAACGTTACTGGATTTGCAAACTTTTTCAAGTTCTGGGTATTCCACACTTCCTACTGTTTCATCATGATTATTCTGCTCAAATTATCAAAAATTTTTTGAAAAACATGCGTTGTTTCGTTTTTTGATCTGTTTTTTTTTAGAAGTGGTTAATAGATTTCTTTAAATCGAAGTTGATTTTCCATGTTGCCTTAATCTAAACATCCTTTATGGATATCCAATTATTTAAGAGTATTTCCTCAACCTAACGTCTTTATTTTAATCTGGTCAAATAATTATGTGCAAAATTTAGTTTCTTGCCACTAGAATCAATTTTGACCACAGGGTTAAATTATTCGCTTATCTCGNATAGTGACGGTACCTAGTCATAATTTCCAACGTTACTGGCGACTACATCGCTTATAAGGCGAGCAGGTCGTAGATGAATGTACAGTGTCCATTATTTCACGTTGATCGGGAAACGGTTTTTTCTTCTAATCCATAAATTATAATCTAATAAATTCAATATGTACGACATATGATATAGTATACTTTACTGCACAAATGCATTAGTGTGATATTTAGAAATATAATTTCATCCAATATTACGAGGGTTGTCCTAAAAGTAATGCACAGCGCGCTCAAGCTGTCTTGCAATGTGATATTATCAGCTGATTTTAGTATTAGTTAGTAGCGTGAAGTCTAACGAACACGTGCGTTTTCAGTTTTAGTTGTTTTAGTAAAGTATGATGATGTGTGAGAGCGATAACGAAAGTGAGAACAATTCGTCGGCTCACATTTCTGGTTTTAAATCTTTTCTAAGAAATATTTTGAAAATGTACTGTATTATGCAATAAAATATTAAAAAACAAAATAAATTTGCATAAATAAATTATGTTTTTTCGATGACAAGGTTAATTGTAGTGTTATGTGTTTAACGTTCTGACTATAGTGACGGTACCTAGTCATAATTTCCAACGTTACTGGATTTGCAAACTTTTTCAAGTTCTGGGTATTCCACACTTCCTACTGTTTCATCATGATTATTCTGCTCAAATTATCAAAAATTTTTTGAAAAACATGCGTTGTTTCGTTTTTTGATCTGTTTTTTTTTAGAAGTGGTTAATAGATTTCTTTAAATCGAAGTTGATTTTCCATGTTGCCTTAATCTAAACATCCTTTATGGATATCCAATTATTTAAGAGTATTTCCTCAACCTAACGTCTTTATTTTAATCTGGTCAAATAATTATGTGCAAAATTTAGTTTCTTGCCACTAGAATCAATTTTGACCACAGGGTTAAATTATTCGCTTATCTCGAGTGGCCTTACTAAAAAAAAATTGTTATTTGTCAACTCATATTTTCTTCTTCTGGTACTATGAGGACCGTAGGTTACTTTCAAGCCGATTTTCCGTCGAATTTTCAATTTTATTTAAAGTTATCTCATTTTATGAAAGAGGAACTCGAGAAAATCGGCAATAAACACACAGCTATAATTCTTTTATATGCTTAACAGTTATATAATTGGTACCCGTTTTTTAAATAAAACTCCGATTCGTGAATCCTTCGCTTTTCTCACTCGGCTTTATTCAAGAAATTTGCCATTTGTCAACTAATATTTCCCCCCGCTAGTTACTGTAGCGACTGAGATTAATTTGCATTTAGCATTGTTGTATTTTTTATCTATTGAAGGATACGGTAATACTTTATAATATAAAGGTAAAATAAATCAAAAAGTATTAAAACAAATTGTTGTCGTATGACATTTCTGGTTTTAAATCTTTTCTAAGAAATATTTTGAAAGTGTACTGTATTATGCAATAAAATATTAAAAAACAAAATAAATTTGCATAAATAAATTATGTTTTTTCGATGACAAGGTTAATTGTGGTGTTATGTGTTTAACGTTTTGACTATAGTGACGGTACCTAGTCATAATTTCCAACGTTACTGGCGACTACATCGCTTATAAGGCGAGCAGGTCGTAGATGAATGTACAGTGTCCATTATTTCACGTTGATCGGGAAACGGTTTTTTCTTCTAATCCATAAATTATAATCTAATAAATTCAATATGTACGACATATGATATAGTATACTTTACTGCACAAATGCATTAGTGTGATATTTAGAAATATAATTTCATCCAATATTACGAGGGTTGTCCTAAAAGTAATGCACAGCGCGCTCAAGCTGTCTTGCAATGTGATATTATCAGCTGATTTTAGTATTAGTTAGTAGCGTGAAGTCTAACGAACACGTGCGTTTTCAGTTTTAGTTGTTTTAGTAAAGTATGATGATGTGTGAGAGCGATAACGAAAGTGAGAACAATTCGTCGGCTCACATTTCTGGTTTTAAATCTTTTCTAAGAAATATTTTGAAAGTGTACTGTATTATGCAATAAAATATTAAAAAACAAAATAAATTTGCATAAATAAATTTTGTTTTTTCGATGACAACGTTAATTGTAGTGTCATGTGTTTAACGTTTTGACTATAGTGACGGTACCTAGTCATAATTTCCAACGTTACTGGATTTGCAAACTTTTTCAAGTTCTGGGTATTCCACACTTCCTACTGTTTCATCATGATTATTCTGCTCAAATTATCAAAAATTTTTTGAAAAACATGCGTTGTTTCGTTTTTTGATCTGTTATTTTTTAGAAGTGGTTAATAGATTTCTTTAAATCGAAGTTGATTTTCCATGTTGCCTTAATCTAAACATCCTTTATGGATATCCAATTATTTAAGAGTATTTCCTCAACCTAACGTCTTTATTTTAATCTGGTCAAATAATTATGTGCAAAATTTAGTTTCTTGCCACTAGAATCAATTTTGACCACAGGGTTAAATTATTCGCTTATCTCGAGTGGCCTTACTAAAAAAAAATTGTTATTTGTCAACTCATATTTTCTTCTTCTGGTACTATGAGGACCGNCGTGATATCTGGGAGGGAATCGTAAACGACAAAGGTTGTCGGGAGATTCAGTAAAATCGCGTTCTTTAACTAGCGACTACATCGCTTATAAGGCGAGCAGGTCGTAGATGAATGTACAGTGTCCATTATTTCACGTTGATCGGGAAACGGTTTTTTCTTCTAATCCATAAATTATAATCTAATAAATTCAATATGTACGACATATGATATAGTATACTTTACTGCACAAATGCATTAGTGTGATATTTAGAAATATAATTTCATCCAATATTACGAGGGTTGTCCTAAAAGTAATGCACAGCGCGCTCAAGCTGTCTTGCAATGTGATATTATCAGCTGATTTTAGTATTAGTTAGTAGCGTGAAGTCTAACGAACACGTGCGTTTTCAGTTTTAGTTGTTTTAGTAAAGTATGATGATGTGTGAGAGCGATAACGAAAGTGAGAACAATTCGTCGGCTCACATTTCTGGTTTTAAATCTTTTCTAAGAAATATTTTGAAAATGTACTGTATTATGCAATAAAATATTAAAAAACAAAATAAATTTGCATAAATAAATTTTGTTTTTTCGATGACAACGGTAATTGTAGTGTCATGTGTTTAACGTTTTGACTATAGTGACGGTACCTAGTCATAATTTCCAACGTTACTGGCGACTACATCGCTTATAAGGCGAGCAGGTCGTAGATGAATGTACAGTGTCCATTATTTCACGTTGATCGGGAAACGGTTTTTTCTTCTAATCCATAAATTATAATCTAATAAATTCAATATGTACGACATATGATATAGTATACTTTACTGCACAAATGCATTAGTGTGATATTTAGAAATATAATTTCATCCAATATTACGAGGGTTGTCCTAAAAGTAATGCACAGCGCGCTCAAGCTGTCTTGCAATGTGATATTATCAGCTGATTTTAGTATTAGTTAGTAGCGTGAAGTCTAACGAACACGTGCGTTTTCAGTTTTAGTTGTTTTAGTAAAGTATGATGATGTGTGAGAGCGATAACGAAAGTGAGAACAATTCGTCGGCTCACATTTCTGGTTTTAAATCTTTTCTAAGAAATATTTTGAAAATGTACTGTATTATGCAATAAAATATTAAAAAACAAAATAAATTTGCATAAATAAATTATGTTTTTTCGATGACAAGGTTAATTGTAGTGTTATGTGTTTAACGTTCTGACTATAGTGACGGTACCTAGTCATAATTTCCAACGTTACTGGATTTGCAAACTTTTTCAAGTTCTGGGTATTCCACACTTCCTACTGTTTCATCATGATTATTCTGCTCAAATTATCAAAAATTTTTTGAAAAACATGCGTTGTTTCGTTTTTTGATCTGTTTTTTTTTAGAAGTGGTTAATAGATTTCTTTAAATCGAAGTTGATTTTCCATGTTGCCTTAATCTAAACATCCTTTATGGATATCCAATTATTTAAGAGTATTTCCTCAACCTAACGTCTTTATTTTAATCTGGTCAAATAATTATGTGCAAAATTTAGTTTCTTGCCACTAGAATCAATTTTGACCACAGGGTTAAATTATTCGCTTATCTCGAGTGGCCTTACTAAAAAAAAATTGTTATTTGTCAACTCATATTTTCTTCTTCTGGTACTATGAGGACCGTAGGTTATTTTCAAGCCGATTTTCCGTCGAATTTTCAATTTTATTTAAAGTTATCTCATTTTATGAAAGAGGAACTCGAGAAAATCGGCAATAAACACACAGCTATAATTCTTTTATATGCTTAACAGTTATATAATTGGTACCCGTTTTTTAAATAAAACTCCGATTCGTGAATCCTTCGCTTTTCTCACTCGGCTTTATTCAAGAAATTTGCTATTTGTCAACTAATATTTCCCCCCGCTAGTTACTGTAGCGACTGAGATTAATTTGCATTTAGCATTGTTGTATTTTTTATCTATTGAAGGATACGGTAATACTTTATAATATAAAGGTAAAATAAATCAAAAAGTATTAAAACAAATTGTTGTCGTATGACATTTCTGGTTTTAAATCTTTTCTAAGAAATATTTTGAAAGTGTACTGTATTATGCAATAAAATATTAAAAAACAAAATAAATTTGCATAAATAAATTATGTTTTTTCGATGACAAGGTTAATTGTAGTGTTATGTGTTTAACGTTCTGACTATAGTGACGGTACCTAGTCATAATT